>OX411308.1:122912881-123061036 GCA_948150685.1 Rhaphigaster nebulosa | reverse complement strand
CGAATGTATGCAAAATATTTTGAATGTGCAATTTTATATTTTCATGTAAAACTGAAATGTTCTTTTGTTACGTGTTTCATTATGGTTTATAATTTTCAATAATGAACCTACAATAAGTAATCGACAAAGAAACCTCCTTCTCTTCCCCTCAAAATTCGTAACTTTATGTTTCAAGACACGTAGAATCTCAAACCGATGCAAATTATTACACGATGGTTTATTTATAAATATTTAAAAAATATCCGGTCAATCAATTCACAGGACTTTCCGAATTAGATTGTCTTTAAAATGAGCATTTGGAGTGTTTCAGGAAAGGAACGTGTGCAGAATATTTTATAAAAGATATTTACCAAGTTCAGCTAAGAAATAAAGCAGTAGGCACCTAAGGAGCAGAAATTTGAAGCTTGTCCCAAGATGATCGCCGTGAGAGTGCCGAACTGGGAGTATTAAGAAGAATGGTTAGGATATGTAATCATGTCCTAAAGTTGAAAAACCAAGAAGCTAAAGGAAGTGTAGAAATAATCCAAGGAAGGATGATGTGGAGAGAGGCCAGGAAGTCAGAAGCCCACAATTGAATAGGTCAGGAGGCCTTGGGCCACGATGACATGTAGCGGTCGAAAATTAGTCTACGAAGATCACTAGTTCGATGTTCATTATGCTATATCTCAGATAATAATGATCCGATTTAAATGAATTTTTTTTTTTTGTTGCTTTTATTGGGAATTTCATCACCTTTCGATTAATCATAACAAAAAACCAATGTTTGACGGAATGATTTTTATTTATTCGATATTTGGATTCTACGTATCTTGAAACGTAAAACTTTAGTTTTATGCTTATTCTAAATTAATAATATATTGAAAATAATAACCCACAATCGAAGAAGAAACAATTCCGTGCCCCGCAAGCCGTCCTTCGTTCGCGACAGATTGCAACAGGATGATCCTTGGAACTCGAAGTTTACTACCAGCTAATATGTTTGAAAATGGCGGAGGATTAGAGGTTTCATGCAACCATATCTCCGACATTTATGAAGATAGTGGAAACATAGAAAGTGATACCAAAGACTTAGAAAAGAATAAATCATTGTGTAATAATTGGTAGCATTCTACTATTTTTTTTTAATTACTTGATTGCTTGCATGTAATTATTAATTTTTTAATCAATTTCTTTTTTCTTTTCACTCTCTATTACTATGTGCATATGCATAGAGAAGGTCTGTTTTAATTTTTTTGTTTCTTATAATAGTTTATACTTATTGGTGATAACATTTTCTATCATTTGAGAAATCGTATAGATTAACGTAATTAAATAACTAAAATTGTTCTGCGCATTCCAGCGAAGACCCTATCCTCTGTATCTTAAAAAGGAATCGTGACTGAATATTCCACATTTTTAAAATATGTTAATATAGACATCGATCTATAGGAAGTCTGCTGATGCACTATAGTAATCATGATTCGTTGCAAAGTAATACTACCAAAGAGCTTCATAGTTTGCTGTGTCAACAAAAAAAAAAATTATAAATCTAAAACTGTATAGTTGATACATATTAAATGGTGGATTGCATGGAATATTTTAAAAATAAATTCTTCTTGCAGAGAATTATTATGTAAGAGGCTTATTAATAATAATAATAATTATGTATAAATATTAAACAGCTAACTTAATTTGAAGGACAGGTCCAAAGAAGAGTATAGTCGTTTCAGGCCAAGGCTGCTACATCACCTTATGCTGAAAACTTCTATAATTCAATCAAGTTGATTTATGTAAATTTCAGATTACCAGAGACCACTTTTATCGAAATAAATACATGATATTCATCAATATATTACAGTATACATAATCAGTGAATATCTCTTTGGAATGACTTTGTACGCGAGTTGAATACTAATGCGAAACTACTGGAGATATGAGATTCTTCTCCATCATAAAGTACATATTACAAAACCATATATTACTAAGTATAATGTAATGATAAGGTTCCTTCGACATTTTCATCAATCAAGATAGAAAATAAGCCAAGCTCATTTGTGTCGACCAGCAACTATTAATTTGTAATATTAAAGGGGGGGAAATCGTGAAATAAATATCATGCACTACATGAAATAAAAACAACTGAGATAATTTATATACCAATTCCTTGTAAATGCTATAGTAACCACAGTGCCGCCCGATAAGAGCTGATAACAAGTGCATAAAGGTCCCTGTAGATAAAAAAGAACCTCGGAAGTGGTGACTCGGTGACTGTAAGAACTTGATCTCTTTCTTGCTAAGATATCTTCCCCTCGATCTCGTAAAAAAATATCCTTATCTGTTTTATAAATGTTTATTAGGCATTGGTAGTTTGTTAGATATAATTATTTCTTGTTAGTCCTTAATAAATCCCTTGTTCCAACCTTATGAATTTGCTTGTTAACGGAACTCCATTCGAAAATAAATACGTTAACATGATTGTTATCGGAAGGGCAAACGCAGTTACAGTTATTCCATTTGATCAAATTTGTTCTGTTTGATCCCCCAAGCTTTATAAAAGAAAGTTATTACGAAGATTAATAATGTGAACCCCCATTATCGCTATCCAGGAACCACCACTGGAGAAACGTATTTAATACATAAAAAATATTAAAATAAAATAGAATAATACAAGGGAACCAATAATTAGGACTAAGTGATAAAGTAAAGGTCCAGCGACGGATTTACCTCTAAGCTAGGGCCTAGGGGCAAAATGTCAGAGGAGTGGGGCAAACTAAAAAATTGTTATCATACAAAGAAGAAAATTGTCGGGCCAAACGCACCTCCTCAACTCCCCCTCCCCTTCGTTCCGATAGTATAAAGAGGGGCATTAAAAATTCTTGAGCCTCACTAATAGCCCAAACTGCAGATATTTGAACAAACCGATCAGCATATTACAACATATTCCCCTTCATATCTGAATTAACAAAATCATGTTGCGCTATAGCTATATTTAATGCTGAGTATATATTTTGTTTTATCGGAACCTAATGCACAAACAGCACCTTCATCATTGTAGTATTAATTGAACGGCATCCGTATCAACACCCAAAACCAAATCATGGACATGTGCAAGTACGAGTTTAGTTTTAGACATCTTTCTGTATGATTTTCATTATAATAATAACTTATAATAATGGTAAATAAAATAAAACTGGAGAAAAAGCAATTCCTTAAATGAATTGGAATAAAAATTACTGATTCGGACTTTATTAGTTTCGAACATGCGAATCCTTACTAGATTGACCTGGTGTGTTTTATAAAAATCAAACACATCAAGCGGTCAATTGAATCATAAGCTTTTTTGAAATCGACTTAATAAAGCAGGTGGATTATCCCTTTGTATGTTTAACGTCTTTGTATTTTAATCAACATTTATCGTAAGGAAAATATTTGTTCAAAAGTTGATCGGTTTCACTTAAATCCACATTGATAGTCCTTAATAATATCGTACCCCTGTTCCGTGATTCGCCAAATCAGATATCAGCGTAGATATTTTACAACATATTGAAAGAAGTAAAATTCTCTTATAGTTATTACAATGCCCCTTAACTATATCAAAGCTTTTGATATTGAAATAACAAACAACTTATGAATTAGATCACGCGATTGAAAGAATGTAAAAAGATCAAAATGTTAAAAAAAAAAAATGGCTTTTTTTGACTAGCTATCTGAAGTTATACAGATGTTCAAAGTTTTTCCCTCCTTGAGCGCAACCTCCCGGCCCACACTCCGTCCACAAAGTTCTTCCTTGTGTAAGAATAATTAATAACAATTACAACCGCCATCTATTTTTTCACTTTGAATTTTTTAGATCTACTCTAGGGTGGAATCTATTTTTATCTTAAGTGTAGGATATGGAAGGGAAGTAAGGAACTCATCAACAAGTTCATCACGGGACAATAAAGTCCATGGTATCAATAAAGGAAGAAAAATAAAACAAAATATTAGCCTTTAACGACATTCCTTGTTCATTTGTATATTTATGTATAGCAGTTAATCTATTTTGCAAAGAATTTCTTAATAAATAACAAAAAAATCAGACAGTAATAATGGTTATAAAAATCAGTAATGATCCTCTATCTAGAAAAAATACGTTTTTATATTACTTGACTTCTGTCAAGTTCCAACAGACATCTCAGTTTTATCCTGCTGACGATAACTCGCTGTCCGGGAGTTCATGACCTCAGTGAGAGATACGATCACTTCCCCAGCTCATATTTCTGCCTGCCGTTTCATCATTCATGCTAAGACAGCCATAGAAAAATAAGTTGGAATCAATGATGCAGACGTTCTATAAATTATTATACGGGGGTTACAACACTTTGGGAATCCGAAAACAACTTGTACGGATTGTACGGATTTACAACGGTAGTTGCTAGGGTTGGAACGACGGAAAGTTCCCGATTGTAAATAACTGTTTAACAGGCATTTTACCAGAGGGCGAGGTAATAAAACGCAGGAGACACCCATTCGAATGCAGATGTGACCGATATATCGACAGTGGGCATTGGATAAGCTGGCGCAATAACGGGACAGCGGAAGGCGCCTGGGAGAAGCAGTTGTCCAATATTATTTGTAGCTCTTTGGCGGAACACGCTGCAATAACGGTACCTATATATGTGCCCTACACCAGTCTACGACCGTCAGCTATTTTATTACTTTGAATTTTTTAGATCTACTCTATGGTGGAATCTATTCTTATCTCGAGTGTAGGATATGGAGGGGAAGTAAGACACTCATCAACAAGTATATGACGGGACAATAAAAAATCCATTGTATCAATAAATATATACATATATTTATATATATACGTTTCGTTTATGTTTTTTAATTTCTAAACCAGCTAATGTTTATCTTTTATTATAAAAAAATTATCGAAGCTAAGCTCAGAGAGATAACATATTCCTCTCTCCCAAAATGTGAAAAAATATGATTTTCATACCCACCAACATACGGTTTGTGTTTTGAGTGATATTTATGCAATAAAATACAAAGTAACCAAAAACAAATCAATTGACTAATCGAATTAACAAAATCATTAAAACGTATTTGGCGACTTATCATTAGGTGATGACAAACCTTCTTCAAGGTATCCCTCCGCCCCCTCCCCTACAAAAAAAAAGAATATGTCTGCTTATGACCCTGGCACAACAGGCATTTTCAATATTCTGTTTATCTTGTATAATAATCAATATTGGTAACAACAAACATTTTATTGTACATACCTACGTATTATTATTTTATTTATTTTTTAATCTCTATGCATACCAGCCAATACTTTTACCTTTACATTTTTCAGTGCTTAGAGATCATAATAATAAAAATAAAAACTTAACTTTAAATTTTAAAGTGGATTAATTCTATTAAAAATTAATATTTTTTCATAATAAAAGAAAATGTTTGATATCGACAGGATTTATCCATAATTAAAATATAATTTATGAGAAGTTAAATTTTTTTTTTTTTACAACCCCTTGTTTTATACCATACACCTCTGGCAAAAAATATATAAGTTAAAATCAGAAAATCAGTTTATATATTAACAAATTCTGATTTGTATAAATTCTATATTTTCCAGTTCACTAGTATTTTCTAGTACGCAATCAAATAACAAAAGTATAATTAGTTAATAATAAGTACGCAATCTTATACTTTAATTTTAATTTTTTTTTTTGTGAATAGCTGTCATAATAATATCTAATTTGTATGTAAAATTAATTAAATCTACATCATACAAAAGTTCTTTATTTCCCTCATAAAGTAAACCTTTTAGAAGAGAAGGGAATATATAAAAATTCACATTTTCATGCCGCAGTATTTGTAGCGTATTCAGAGTATTTCGTTCAGTTGTATTCGAATGACTCACGTAGGTACTCATTTGAAAAAAAAAAAGAAGGAAGAAATGAAATATTGATATTGGCAATGTTAATAAAATGTAACATTACATATAATACATAAAATTATGCGTTGTTTAAAAAATAAAAAATAAATCTATATACGACAAGTATTGGTAAATTGATTTTTTCGACTAGTAGTCTGCGGTATGAAGTAAGAATGCGAGGGATATAAAAAATATAGAATAAGAAATGTAATGGATTAATATAACTCTGATAAATCGGATCAGTGATTAGTAAACAGCATATGTTATTGATAACCTCGCTCCATTCCGCGTTCTTTTATCTGCTAACCAATACAGAGAACATAAATAAAAGCTAAATTGATGACTATCAATCATTTAGATATAGAGAAGGCTAAACTCAAAGCAGTGAGCTGCCACATCAATTGCAGCCCTGAGACAGCCGTAGGAAGATAGTGGCTTTTGACAGGCAAAGGGTTAGCTAAAACCACACTCACCTCGTCAGAGCGCGCTGAATCACAGATGAATCATACACTGGTAAATCGTTTAAAGCACGAGTCCAATACTGATAGATTTCAATGGAGATGGATGCTACAGTATAAATATTTTTATTTTCAGGATAAGGTTTAACCCCATCGATTTACTAATGAAGAGGTGACGAGGTAAGCAGAAGAGAGCAAGTTTGAAACATCATTTGATTCTCGAGTTTCTAACAAAGTAATATTTAAACTAGATTTTTCACTGTTGCAGAATAGTTATAATGAGTCTATTCGTTTAGAGAATTCCATATCCGAAAATGAAATGAAAAAAAAAAAAATTAGCTGGGACATTATGTCTCGTAATTCTGACATAAAAGAAAATTTGAAGGCACATCAGTCTAGCTGCGTTTACAAACAACGACGAGCCAGTTACGGATCAAATACGGAGGTGGAGGAATAATTAGCGTTTATAAAATAATTATAAAAATTCCAATATGGTAGGTAAAAACCTGTGAAACAACCTTTGTGAAGACTATCTTGAAAGAGTCTTTTGGATGATTTCTAGCAGTAACTGCGAATGTGATAAACACTAAAAGAATAGGAGGATTATTTTGATAAATTTAAATCATGTTATGGTTTTAATATTGTTTAAAATTGTTGTTACGAAATCAAATATTGTTACTAATAAAATCAAAATCGCATAACTGATTTTTGGTCACATGAGAGGATTCACGGCGGCAACGACTATAAATCAAACATTAACACAAACATAAAATTCATTTACTAACTTGTAAATTCTTCAGTTATTTTCATATTAGTAACTGAGTATTTAGTAACACATACGTAAATTAACAACTTATTTTGTTACTGGGATGCGATAAGAAGCGCGTTCGCTAGTTTCTAGGATGTGAGGCAGTCAAACTGTAGTTTCCATCAATTTAGTTATATCTCTGCTAGCCAATGAAGCTTTACTAAATCGCAAGCACAGAATTTAGTAATCACAACCCTAGTTAAGAACCACTAAATGGAATGTTTGAATTTCTGGGCGTTGTACTCATTTGGTTAGAGGATAGCGCCTAGTAAACATTATTCGTTATTTAATAACGAATCCATCGGTTCATAAAATATGGTTCAGCAACAGTTTTAGTTACCAGTTAATGATTCACACATGATTCAGCTACACCTGGGCCTAGTCCACCGTGACAGCAACTGCTGCACTATAAATAAATGATGAAAGGTTTTGCTAACTACTTTTTAAGTTTCCAATGGTTGATAAAAATAGTAATAGTAATTTTTTTAAGATGAAACTAATTACCTCTCAAGATTAGGATAGTTTGAAGATAGGGCATAGACAAAATTCTTTCAGTGAATTCATTTCGAAAACGTTACGGTCTTTTAAGAGATAGATAATTTACTTTGATTAGATTTTTTTGTTTTGTTTTTTGAACAGCTATATTTAAATTTTGAAATGTATTCTCGAAGTTCCCAAGTTCTCTAAAATGTTCCCCAAGATAAATAATTTAAAGGCTTTACTAAAAATGTTTAAATTGACATTATTTAATTTAAAGCTTCTTCGGAATTTTAATTTTATTTTTATTTTTTTTCATTTTCATACTGTTACATTTTAATTTATTTTGTTCCAAAAATGTAAAATAACGTTAATAAATGTCTCATGAGTAATGCATCTAAATATTGTACAATATTGTATTGTTTCCAAGCTTTTACTAGGGAAGGGAAAGATATGAAATAAATAAATAAATGGCCGACAAGACAAAACTTTATAATAACCGTTGTCAAATAATAACTTAATAATAATAAAATGACTTAATAATAAATTAAGTTAATAATAAGTATTATTAGCAAAGCTACTGAATTAGATTAAACATTTCGACATGCAAAAAAAGAAAAAAAAATATCTGATGTGGGCAACACATGACTTCCTTGCCTATTAAACTATAAATCGGTGGCTCAAAAAGTGATCCTGAATTTGGTTACTAGTTTCCGATGATTGCAGTAAAAACGACACTCGGCGTCGCGACTTCCATCTATTGACACACACACACACACACACACACACTCTTGTCACTGGAGGTCTCATTCCGTTATTATATGTCGTTTTCCTTCATTAGGTAACTAGTTTCCAAGATATTTCTTCATGTTCCATGACAACAATAAAACAGTCAATATCATTGGATAAAGCATTAGAAATGGATAGTTTCGACATTTTAAGCGGAAAAACCCACTTAACTAATATCTTATTCTCATGATGAAGACTTGTTGATCTCACAAATGGGGAGGAAAACTAGTATTTTAGACTCAATTTTAACACTTAAAACAAGTAATAAAAATGTTAAATTGGATTGGAAACCAAATTGCGTTTGTAACCTTTATTACCAAAACATATGATTTCTCTTTTAATTTAAATATAATTTTTGATGTAAGCTTATTATGACCTTCAAGTAAAGTACCCTTTTTCGCTCACGAATATTAACTAAAATCTAGTAAATACATTTATATCGATATAAAAGTCATATTTACCAAATTTGAGATGTTTTGCATTATATTTTAATATATTTTTTGACGAAAGTCTCATATGACCTTGAAGTAAAGTACCACTGCCGGTTTTCCAATTTAGACCAAAATCTAGTATGTTATTTAAATCAATATATAAGTTAAAAATACTAAATTTGAGAAGTTTTGTATAATATTTTAATATCATTTTTGATAAAAATCAATTATGGCCTTCAAGTAAAGTACCACTTCCGGTGATCAAGCAGTGACCAAAAAGGGAGGTTCACAACTAGATTTTACATAAATCCTAAATACAAAATTTCAACTTTCTACGGCTAACCGTTTTTGAGTTATGCGAAATACGAACGTACTTACGAACGAACGTGCCATCACCGAATTTAAGGATTCTCTCATTGGGGACAGTACATCAACAGCATCTAGGAAAACGGAAAAATATATAGAAACCCTATTTTTAAAAATTTGCATTTCAAGTAAACTTGTTTTCCTGGAATTTTTAAATGTTAAAAAAAAGTTTCGAAAAAACGAAATGTAAATTTCATTTGAAAGAAGCGTTTCTCATTTTTTATTTATTTTTTTATTTAGCAGTACAATTGATTTACAAAGATTGGAGATATATTGAGACACTTTGCATAATATATCATAGAAGTTGTCCACTGAATAAAATCTTCTGGTATGAAGTGAAAATGATTTTTGTGAAAATGATCAAGAGGAAATATAGGAGAGGTTAAAGGCAGGAAAATCTCGTTATTTCTCGGTCTCGACATCACTTAGCTCACACCTTCTGTCGAGAAACTAAAAACAGTTAGAATTTACAAAACTATTATCCTTCCTACTGTTCTATACGGGTGTGAAACATGGCTGTTAACTTTGAAGGAAGAACGACATCTTAAGGTCTTCGAGAATTAGGTATTGCGTAGAATATTTCGTCCAAGAAAAAGTTCCCTGGAGAATTTAGGAGGTTACACAACGTGGAATTGCAGAGTTAAGTTGTTTAGCTTCATAACGAGGGAATCCTAAACAAAAATTGATAAACGTTGAGCCGATTCGTAAACCGAAACGTAGGTGAGAGGATTGCATTAATGATGATATTACGGATTTGGACTTAGTCAATGGTCGGTGGACGGAAGTTTGTAAGCAGTGATTGGTGGCATCGGCATCGAACCTTCAGATTCACTAAGCTTTATTTTCTTTCTGTGAAAATGATGTTACTTACTGTCTGCCTGTGCTTGAAAAAAGTCTGTTTCAAAATTGACTAAATTGTGAAATTATCAATAATTATTACCAACGTGCATAATTATTGATAATTTCTGAATCTTGTAAATTCCCAAGCGCGGTTGGGATAGAAACGTGGTATGGTCAATTTGGTTCAGGTACTGGTAGATAGTAAGGTTTCAGGTGCTTAGCACTGGTAAGAACGAACTGTTTCTTTATCAACGGCTATACCCAATAACACAAATGTACAGTTAATATTGCCATTCCTATCTCTGGACTCAGGTTCTCAGAAACGACCTAAACGCTTTTGTTCTATTTTCGTTAGCCTTGTACAAGAAGGTTTCTTTAAATCCGCACTTGTTAATCTGTTCCTCGTTCAATAGGTCTTTTTCTCTTTTTTTTGCTTGATTGATTTAAATTGCGCTCGGGTACCTTGGAGCTCTCCTGAAGTTATTAGCGAGGTGATAATTTAATCTCAGGGCAATTTCTCTTTCATCCGACCGGAGAGAAGGATCTGACTGGAGGGCAGCTACGATGGCTAATAGCTAGGTACGAATGTTAGCACTAGAGGCTCTATCGCCAATAGGCTCATTAGTTTAATAGCTTGCGCTCAAAGCTAGGGTGTGGCTGCAAACAGGCAACGTCCAGTCTATCTAGCGATTTAATATCCATTGGATTAACAAATATAATATTTAATAAAATATTTTAGACTAGACGTAAGTTTTGCGATTCTTTTTACTTTAAGGTTGTCTGATTTTTATAAAAATATTTTTTTTTTTAAATCTTAGATCCATGTTACAAAGGACATTTAAGCTGTCTGTTAGCTCTAATATAATTTTATTTATTTTTATTTTTTTTATTCATTCCTTTATAACTATAACTTATCGTTATTGTTGCAAAACAAAAAAAAAAATGAATGAAACATTTGCCATACTCCTATATGGATATATATGAAACATACTACTATTTTATAGGTTATCATACCATATAACTCACAATCATAATCATTTTTATTTATTTTATTCGTTTTTTTTTTTTTTTTTTAACAATGTACAATAATTTAATTTGTGAGAAATTCTAATATGTTTCTAGTTATAATGTGTTTACCTATGTAACAATATTACATTATGTAATATATATATATATATATATATATATATATATATATTATGCAATATTATAATATTACTCATGTAAAGCAAAGGTTACACCTGTAAAGGGTGTGGAATATGTAAATGTTTAAATACATTCTTATTTCATAGTGTTGCTAAGGTAGGATTAGAAAAAAAAATGTAACAATAATCATTATTTTGTTCTTATTCTTTCAAGGAATTCACTATTAGACAAATATTGACAACTTTATGATTTCTCAAAATATTGCTATTTCAATTCTTGGATGCAAAAATCTAAAAATACATTGACGTTTAAACATATGGAAAGTCAAACATTGATGTTACCGATAAATCGGTCTTTAACAGCAGTAAATTCTTTCTCTCTTTTTTTCAAAAACGAAAATGTATTATGCGAAAAAGGTCGATAGCATTCCCACCATATTAAAATACTAAATTTTAATATTTTTCTCATTCATTTATGCCAACAAAGTTTCCATGATTTCGAAAAAAATCACGAAATTTTTCTTTTTCTTATTTCTTATTTTAGCGTTAAAATTACTGTTCATTTTTAAAAATATTTTCACCCGAATCCTCATCTAAAACGATTAAGCAGTTTATGAACACAAAAGACAGGGGCGGATTTGATATACTGCTGTCCACAGGCATGGCAGATAATGCCACCCCCTTCAGCCGCTTCTATCTCCTATCTTTTTATATTTAAATATAACAAATAATATAAAGTTAAAAACTAAGTAAAGCTAATTTTTATTTTTATCTGTTCTTAATTGATTTTTTTTTTATACTTAAAAATTTGAATCTAAAAACATAATTTCACTCAAATTTTTTCTTTCCCCAAGAATTTCTGTCCCAGACGATTGCCTAGTCTGCTAATGCGTAAACCCCTCATTGACTTGAGGCCTGGTCTACTTGTAGTGAAGAAAAGGAACTGACGAAACAAGGAACTGACAACAGTCATTTAAAAAACCGGATCACGTGTGCAGCAGCTTCAATGATTAAGCAATCAAATATAATTAAATATTGGAATACCGTGAGCGGCATAACAATGACCTGAGTCGCTTCCTAGAGAGCTGAATAACATGACCTTAAAAGTAAACATATAACTAAGTATTGGATATGATGTAGAGGTTCGCTTAAGGTGTATAAAACAAAATTAAAAGGTGAGGAAACAGTCAATATCATAATAGAAAAAATGACAATTTCGTTATTTTAAAAAATATGAATTTTTTTTTTTAAAACAAATAACCTATTTACCTATATAATAAAATAGGATAAGAAGAAACATATAGGAACGAAAAATTAATGGGATGAACTTGGAAATACAAATAAGAAGAGTAAGAATTTGCTTGTCGTCAAAAATAAGACGATTGAATAAAGAAATTATTGAAATTTGAATGCTCTTTTTTTTTTTTTTTTTCTTTTTTTTCTAGCCCGTTATGAGCATTCAATAGCTATTAGTAGATTTACATATTCTTTTTAATGATTTTACTTTTACTGTAATAGTGCTGGATTCTAAGAAATTTATGAAGTTATGAAAAATTCTTTGAGATTTTTTTTTGTTTATAGGTACTATGCTTTCGGAAGTCTGTCATGTATTAAATAAACTATGTCGAGAACCGTCGAGAATAAAATATATCAACAGGTGCCTTCATGTGTAGTATAGGTTTTTGAAGGTTATGGTGTTAGCACAATACATTTATGAAAATGGCCAAAATAAAGGTCAAGACGCCTCTATAAAATAGATTATATTTAAATAAAACTTTTGTATACACTTTTTTTAATTTATTAATTATTTGAGTGTTAGATAATAATTGTGTTTTTTGTCTTAGTCTAAAATGATTAATATTGTAAATAAATAGGAATTCCCACTTATTATTAAATGAAAAAGCTACATAAAGTTGTTTATCACAAATACAAATTGTGTCTAGGGTTGAAATACAATAAGAATAAAAAATGTATAGCTTAATACGTATGCCGAAGCGTCGGAAGAATATTATCAATACAAAATATAAAGTTATTACTAAAAGAAAATATAACGTTTTTCGAGATTTTATTTATTTTATATTGTTTTTAAATATTAATATTTTAAACACATATGCAACTGGTATTTGCTCTGTGGCAGCACTCTTACATATACTAGCGCTTATATAAAAGAAACAATCTAGTCCTCCCACACACTTTTATTTATATCGAAGGACATTTTCTCAACTGAGTGTGTGTATTATAACAATGAAGAAACGAACAGTTAACTGGGCTGTCCATTCTGAGTCACGAGTTCGTTTCAAATAACAACAATGGTAGCTTTTCCGTCATCGACTAGCTCAATAACTCAAAGTCCGCCTGGGCGGAAAAGCCCACTAGGTAAAGAAAACGCTGGGGAAAACTGAGGCAATCCGTTTCAGTTTTTTCTATAGCCGTGTGGGAGACAGCGGCGCCTGGCGCTCTGAATCACCGCTGATTCACCGATCACCGCGATCCTCTTAGCAACAGCGATTAATTAATCATTAGCATAACCTTATTTATGATGGACAGCGCTATAAGTCAAGTTTGTTTAGCGTAAATATTAATCTTCGCGGGCTAACGGTGTGTGCCAATATGATTAGGAAATTCTGCAATATAATGAGCGGAAAATTTGAGCAAGAAGATGGATGGAATATCATAACGTGAATATCATACAAACCACAATTTACTACTATCAAACTAATACACAGTATTAATAAGAAATCCCTTACGAAGGAAAGATGGCATGTGACATAGAAAAGCCTAAACATGAGGCCATTCCGAATAAAAGTGCCAGAAGTAGACATAAATTACTAAAAAAACTACAGAAAAGATCAATTTCGCATAAACAAAAAATGACTATACAAGGTGTATTCATTTAGATTAATAAGAAAGCAATCTATGTCAATATATGTTAATCAAGATACATGATTGAATAGAAACGATTTGATGACTTAATAATCAAACAAATTAGTATTTTGGTATGCATATTTTATTTTTTTTTTTTAAAGTTTTCTTAAATCAAGATTTCTTTAAAATATTCATTTTATATAAAAAAATATTTGCTATTTTCGAAGGGAGAAAATCAATAAAAGAAATAATGTTTTTCGATATTTTATGGAATTATATTGTTTTGAAGCATTACTATATTTTGAAATTATATAGGAAATGATTAAAATTAAATACGCTTTAAAAAAAAAGTTCAAAATCATATCGTCGATAAAAGCGTGAAACCATGTAGTTACATTTGACAATTGTCAAATCACAACATTTCAAAGAGAGACAAAAACGTTAAAATTGGTTTTTTTTTTAATAATACCTATGCATTATTGAAAATGCCATATCTTCGAGTAGAAAAAATCAACAATTAGTTGTGCATAAAATTTAAGCAAAAATAAAATAACTCTAAATCAAACTGATTTACGCGGTTTCACAGTTTTGCAACGACACATAAAAATAATATAATTTATTTATATAGGTGCTTTCTCAATGACTTGTTCATTACAATCGTGATTAATCTTAATGATAATTTAAACGTTTTTAGAGGTAGTTTTGTTTAATCAGTTGAATATTGGGAAACACTTCCAATTTATTTTGGTTAATAAATTATAAATAAAAAGGTTTACATATTTTTAAATATTGGAAGGTTATACTTTACATTTTCAAAATATGAATTGTGATTAAAAAAAAAGTTTTACACGTGTTTTTAAAGTTTTAAGGATTAAGTTACAATTTCGTATTGTTCAATTTTTCTATTTAAAGTAATTCAATTTCAATTAGCTCCTTTTGCCAATCGAAAAATTGAGTTAAGCTGTGAAAAAACAACAAATAGATATATTGAGAACTTTCCGACAAAATCTTAAAAATTGTAAATAATAGTATGTTTTCGGTACTTTTGAAACCGGTTCTCTTTCAGAATCCTGTACACTACATTTTATACATTGCTTACAGGATTTAAAGTTTTACCTCGTTGAATTTGATATTAATAAATGATTTGAACTTGGAATTAAGGTAAAGAAGTTTTGAGGCAACTCATGTCCCCTTCCAACCAAAAATAAAATGAAGTAAATTGTACAATATTATTTTGGTGATGTATCAACCAAGAACTAACAAATATTATCGAATTAAATTTACACACCAAAATAAACGAATCTGTAAAAGTCGGTGAAGATTAGTTTATTCTTTCGTAGCCTGTATCTATATGCCAACCAAATGATTTTTTCTGGAAACTTTTTGAGTTCTTTCATATCCCCACAGATTCCTCAAAAAGAGTTCTGGAGTTTAGAAGAACGAAGGGTTCTCAGATATCCTTAAAAATGAGAGACAACGAAGTAACGTTTTTAAAAAACATCTTTTTTAAACTTTTTTTTTATTTATGTATTCGATGAAGTGTATGATAGGCAAAACATATGGACCTTAAAATTTGAAATCTACAATTGATATAGATCTCTGAGTTATTGAATTTACTGTTATTCTCCATTGGAAGAGTATCAGAATTGTTTGATCTCTAGAGAGATAAAAAAAATAATCCATGTTTATGTTTCTAACAACCTTCGGACTACAGGGATATGATAATTTAAGATATTATCAGGACTGGATATCGCTTAAGCTGACTGGTTCTTTCCTCATTTCAGAAAGTCATGATTCGAATTTCCTCTTTATTTATTTATAATTAAAAAAAAAAAAAAAAATCAACCGAATGATCTCATGCGTGGATGATCTCGAGTTATATAGCATGGAAAATTCATCAAATTAAAATTTCTTGAACAAGAATAACTACTTTATGAGAAGTGTCCATATTTTAATTAAAAAACATTTATTTAAGAACTAATAAACTATGTAAATTCTTTAAATAGATTTTTTTTTTTATTTATTTGCGAAATTAATGTTCTAGAAACTGATTGTCTTCACTGATCTAATAAGAGAATATATAATCATAAAATTTATTTTTATAATTGAGATGCATTAATTACAGGTTGATCTCAATATTTGACAGGTATTTATTGGATCTGATTAGTTAGATAGAATGTTCTTGCTGACTGCAGATCACAGACAGGATATATTTTTTTTTTACTTCGCAAATTGTTTTCAGAAATCGTTCCTGACTTAAATATTGACAATTATTTTAAAAATAGATTGCTTCCGAAATAAAGAGGCAAAAATAAGAGAAGAAACATGAGCATCAGGCGCTAACCAATAGCTTTCAATATTGAATATCGTCGTTCCCATGGTAAACATACGTTTTTATGTAAAACACTACTTTTAGTTTTTCTGTTGGTAAATGCAACACCAACAGAAAAAAATAATGTTTTTTTTTCCTTTCCTTAAAAGCAGTGATTTTCAGATCAGTAAGTTTACCATGGGAACAACGATATTATCAGTATTTTTTGAAAACTGTATTTTAAATTACCGATCTAGAAATTTTAATTTTCGTAATGAAATCCTCTGTGATTTATTTTAAGTTTCTTGAATTTATATAATTCATTGAAAAAGAAAAAAAAAAAAGAAGACATGAAATAGACATTTAAAGAGGAATTCACATTTATGATGACGTTAAAGTCAATACTTTGAATTATTACAGTATTGAAGGATTTCGATTTATTTATCAAATAAATCCTGACAAAATCATATATTTTTTCCCTAATTTTTTGATCCTATCTGTAGCATTGTAGCGTTTAAATTTTTTCTATTCAGGGAACTTATGTAAATATTGCAAAAATTGATGCTATCCTTGTACAATAATTGTAATTACTGTTTAATTAGTAAAATATGTAAACAAAAATAAAAAATATAGAAAATATTCAGACTTAAATAAGAAAATTAAAAATGTTTCTAAAAACCGGGAACGAAAATTAAAAAAAAAAACACCTGATTGCAATCTTTTCTGGCATAAAAAAAAAAGTTTAAAATTCATTCCGCAGTCCTTTCGTCATAAGAAAATTTCATTATAATTATATGCAAAGAAAATAAGTGGCCGATCCTTCCTAAGTATCAATATGTCGTCGTTGACGAACGCCATAAAATAAATTACTATTCGATTTGCAAATAATGATAATACGTTGAAGGTAATACCTCAGAGCTTGATCATGATCAATTATCAAATACTATCTGTCTGAGCTTTATAAAAACTAAAGAAATGGAAAAAAATATGAAAAATGTTAAATTAAATTTATAGTAATGAAGATTTGCTAATATATAACCTAATATTATTAGCAAATCTTCATAGTCAAATCATTTTTCCTAATCCAATTATATTTTTTTAAATAATTTATTATTTGAATAAATATAAAATAGTTTTATATTTTTTTAAATACTTAGGCCATTCAAATAATGAAACAAAGAAGTGAAAAATATAAAATGAAAAAAATGGAGATAATGCGCTAATCAAAATGAATTCCTATTTTATTTATTAATGCATTGTTTACGTTTTAAAATCCACATTAATCAATCAAAATTCAATAATTATATCAATAAAAGCGCCTGTGGTATATGTAATAGAAAACAGTTTTAAAGAAAAGATATATATTTTTCAACTTCCAGATGGAGAGGGGTGGACACCCTCCTTCAGAACTACATCATGTGGTTATCTCTTCCTGAATTTAAGTTTTCCTTAATTTATTTTCCTGATACATATCTTTGTAAGGAAATTAATTCATGCACATCCTATTTGTTTTGTTTCGTTTAATATTCAACTATAAATTTTTTTTTTTATTAAATCTATTAAGAGCAAAGTTTCTATTAAGTATTCAGGTTTCTATTAAGTATACAGGTTCTCATCATAATATCGATCCTACTATGCCCAACTATCGATTGTGAAAAAATGCGATTTTCCTATTGTCACTTCGAAAGCTTATTCGGCGATTAAGGTATTATGGCGATGTCTCGAAAACCTAACCCACAAGAAAGACACAAGGAGTCAAAACCCCAGAGGATTAGGAATGCAAGACTTTATCACAATGCGTGCTTTAAGCAGTTCATTTCAAAGTGACCAATATGAAAACCGCTGTTTTTCACATTCGACACTTTGGTCCCCCTCCTTCCTCAAAGAAATGGTTGCAGCAACCAGACATCTACTACATAAATTAAGGCTTGTAGTACTACCTATTTTTCTACGAAATATGGATCCACCTAACCAATACATTAGACTCAGAATGATATCAAAAGAAAATTAAGACTGCAGTCATCAAGAAAAACTATTAAGAGAAAATATATATATATATATATATATATATATATATATATATATAGAGAGAGAGAGAGAGAGAGAGAGAGAAGGGGCCGGGATGGCCCAGTGGGCTAAGACGCTTGCAGTAGGTAATCAAAGTTAAGCAACGTCCAGCGTGTTTAGTGGCATGGGTTACCGCCCAGATTTTTTGTGACCGCCTACCCGGGAAAATCCACGCAGCCTGCGACTATCCCTCCTGCTCCGGGAATATGGGGCCCGTCAGCCTATTGAAGGCAACTCACAGAGGACGGGCGTAGGAGTGATGATTCTATTCCGTGTAACTGGATTGTGAATCGGGTTGTGGTCTCCTAGGATATTAAATAGACGCCCGGAGATTTGGCCCATGGACGGTCTGCTTCGGTGAAAGAAATATAAGTCGAGGCCGAACAGCCATAATAATCCGTGGGTCTAGTCCAAATTGTCGCTGTCCTTGAACCCGAGAGATTCGGTGGGAAGGACACTAAGGGACTGGCTATGGAGCAATGGGCAGCCTGCCGCTGCACCATGGAAACTATGGTTCGCAGCAACGTGAGTTTGGGTGACCCCCTCCAGGCTGTCTGTGCTCCCGCAAGCAATACAGATCCATAAGAATACCAAATCGCGCGGCCAAAGATCTCCATAGATTTAGTCTATAATGCCAACAGAAAAAAATAATAAATAAATAAAAAAAATATATATATATATATATATATATATATATATATATATATATATATAGAGAGAGAGAGAGAGAGAGAGAGAGAGAGTGATGGAGGAGGGGTAGGGGAGATTTTACAAACCAACTTCAAAAAAAAAAAAATACTAAGTTCTCAATTTGAGATAGGAATTCACCTAAAAATTCAAACATAGCCAACAAATTTTACTAAAAGTTGAGAAATTAATATATTTTTCGTAAAAGATTGATCATCCTTTACTTAGGCATATGCAAATACACAGGTGCACCCCCCTCCTTAAAAAAAGCCTGAAACCGCTACTGGTATACCAAGAAGATCCGAGTGTTCTATCAGGCACCTACTATAACAACAGCAAATATTTAAATATTCAACTACAAACATTAGAATTATAATTAATGTTGTTTCTGATAATGAAAATTGCATGCTAGCCGAATAATATTTCATCGCATTAAAGCAAAAATCACTAAATTCAAAATTGCAAAATATTCACATTTTACATTAACGGCTTATTTTTTCACATAGCAAGCGATACATTTTCACCTGAAAAATATCACTAAGTCGTCCAGTGCTCTATTCGCCTCTAATTTGATGGATAAATTGATTTAGTTCATGAATGATGTTTTTTCACCAGACAGAAATCATTGACATACAATATTCACAGACTAGACATAGTGACATCTGCTTTTTTGATGCCGACGATTTGTGATTAGACGCATTTACAATATTCGAGAACTGCAATTTCATCCCTGAAATTCATACCAAACTGAAACTTGGACATGGAACACCACGACGACATTAGCTTCTCACTAACGTGCTCCCCGAAGAGACACGTTGGCTAACCAATGTTGGCGACAGAGCCCAAACGTGCTGCAGTTCCTAAATCACCAATTATTACTACTACCAAACTGCAACGATTACGCATTGATGCCCAGTGGCTGGCAGATGAGGTAGTATAATGCCCGAGGAATATGGAATATACTCTAAAGGAGGATTGATATTCTAAACAGAGGGTTGAGTGCGCCAGCGATGTGAAGGTGTCCATGGACGGTTTGGCATTCCATGTGTGGCCAACTACGGAACATGTTTATGCATGAGCGCTCGCCACTTATGTAAGGTGGCGTCGCTATGCTATACCAATTCTTGTAGCTATAATTGAGTTCCATTATACCCAGAGTTCTTGGGTCTTAAGCTACCGGCTTTCCCTTGTTTTGTTAGCCTAATTAAGCATGGACTGTTACACCATTGAAGCTAAAAAATCGTTCGTTTCAATGCAATGGTAACCATTGCACTTTCACTAGACGGATTTCTCTCGATAAATAGAAACCATGCAATGTTTAAAAATGATCGCGAATATTTCTTGAACACACATAGTGGAGATCGTAAGAAATGAAACTGAATCAAAAGTCTTTAATTCATGTCTTTGTCGGCTACAACAGGTAAAGGATACTCGAAAACATGACATTATTATCACGACTTACATACACTACATATATACTTTAAATATATGAGCCTACTCATGAGCCTAAATAAAATCAGGGTAATAACTTTTCCTGTAGTAATGTGACAAGCTCAGGAAAAAATTTTTATATTTCGGCCAAGTTTTGCAACAAATCTAGGTTAAATCATTAACCTTTAAGTTTAACATAAATATTACTTGAGGAATAAATAAATACGCATAAGCCATTATATACTGTCTTTGATTATGTAAAAAAACGAAGAATGCTTCTGAAAATGTTCAAGTGTTGAGAGAGAAGTTTTGTATCTATGAAAAAAAAAAGCAAAAACGTGGTTATAAAACAGAATCGTATTGTTTTTATTTATTTCAAACACAAAATTTCAATGTTCACAAGAACAATTCAGAAACTTGATAGGGAGTATTTACAATAATGTTATACTTCATAGTATTTTCAATGCTGTCTTATCAACCACCTAATTCATTCTTTGATTAGTTTCAGTATAAAGCAGTAAGCCAAGAAAGCAAATGTCAAACCACGGTCCTCATCCTGACTAAGCCCACCACACATATCTCCGTCTAGAAAAATAATATTGAATAATTATTTAAACTGAAAATAACCGTATGCAGATATTTCGGTCTAGGATGACTCTACAAGAACCATACATGAAATAATTATTTTAAGTAAAGGAAAAATTATGATCGTTTGGTGGGAGGAGGGGTTTGTATTGTCGAACTGAATATGTTGTAGTGTTGGTGTTGTTAAACTATTTAAACATATTCAAATTTTCTCGACCCCTTAAGAGAGAACCGTAATGAAGCTGACACATTGCTGGCGCCACAACTGTCTAATGAGACTCTGGGAATCAGTTCCCCTTGCATATCATTATGGTCCTGGTAGGTCCTGAGAATTAGTAAAGAACTCCTGTAACAATGGCTCTTAAACAACCAGTCATAGACATCTATCATCTGTTCATCTTTTCGATGGTAAACAGTTAAATATTGAGGAACATTTATAAAAGTATCAAAATACTATACAAGCAAGCACAAAATATTTTATTGTACTAATTAATGCCATCATCGTTTGAGTTTATTGTACTATGCTCGGCCATGTGTCATAACTTTTATTTCTACTATGAAAACCACAACCCTATTTCAACATTAATAGACACGATCCCTCGTATCTGATTTGCAGCCTTCACTCTCGGGATTTGAAGAGCTTTCGTGCTTCGTAAGCAGTTTCAAGTACAACCTCAATACTGATTAATACTAGCTAAATGGCATGGAAAGAAAAGCATGAAAGGGAGCTACATCCTTCCCTTAGTCTTGATATTAGCATTGATATCTAGTCTAGGAGATCTCTCATCCAGCCCCTTTTAAAAATTTTACAGTGTTACTAAGTTAGTGTTATGGCCATATCTTTTACGTATGTTGGAGTGTGATTGCAATTTGTCGTGAAAGAGTTTGTAATGGGCCCTTATGTATTTCATAACAGTATGAAATGAAAAAAATTCCTGAAACTAAGTCACCTAAGAATAAAAACAATGAATATATAACAGTTGACATCTGCATGATGGTATAGAAGGATCAATCTAATTAGGGATTAATAAATTATTTACTACTTTTATAATTTTGTAATAATCTTTACAAAATTATAAAAAATAATTTATCAATCCCTAATTGGATATATATATATATATATATATATATATATATATATATATATATATATATATATATATATAAGTTTTATAGTCTAGCTGTTGAGTAATTTTTGGGCTACATTGGGCTAAAACAATCAATATTTGAATATTTTATCTATTATTAACACTTTATTTTTGCCATATTTATTAACCGAATAAGACATAGCCATAAGGAGGGTAATGTGTTTAGCCCAATCGTTTCTAGGTAACGATTTTTCGAGCGAAGTAATTTTCAAGTTTGATGGCTCAAATTATTCGTTGCAATCCCGTGAATGTTTTGAAAAAATTAGAGCTCAAAATACTGAAAAAAATATTGTATTAAACGTGTTAAATCTGCCTATTTGAGGATATATACCGATTTTATGTACGAACTGCTTAACCGATTTTTAAGTTTGACGGCTCAAATTACAAATCAGTGAATTCCCGTGAATGTTTTGAAACAATGTGAGATCAAAATACTGAAAAAATATGTTATTATATTCCAAGTATTCACGACTTGTAGTGATGTTTCATATCATATGATGTGTAAAGTTCAAGGTCGTATGCATGTAAATAATTATAAATGGCCAATACTTGAAAAACTAAAAAGGTGAAAATAAAAGAATATTTAATGTAAAAAGAAAAAAAACATTCGACTTCGGAAATAAACTATTCGTCTTAAGGAACGGAATACATTTGCATATTTACTTAAACACATTGGTGGATTGTTAGTGAAGTTGAAATCTAAGAATATTGAAACGGTGTAGTAATCGGATGCCTTCCACTAAACGTTGCGACTCTTTGCGAAGTAAATTCGGTCCCATGCTTCAGGGCATGTCAACATACAGAAAACTTCTAGCAATATTAATTTTTCAAAATAATTAAATAGGTACTCTTACTCATTTTATAGATTTTTTGTCCAATGAGAGTTCATTTTATATCTTTGGACTCATGCTGAAAGGGTACAATGCTTTATTATGTAGACAATTTGGTTTAAAAAATGCTTCTAAATCTACAATTTATCTATTTTTGCACTCATTTTAATGGGAAAATAGTTTAAATGCATCTCAGAAAGATTAATCTTAACGATGACCAGCGCCAATATAAACAGGGAACCTACGTTATCTCAGTGGCGCCTTTCCAAGCGTTAATTAACCCATTTAAGTTACCACAACCAGGGGACTGTACACCAAGATCGGGAAGGGACCTGTCCGTCCCACGTACCCGGATGAATATATTACTACCGGAATGTATTTGCGATATATATTAGCATAGATTAGCATGAAACAGTATCTCAACCTGTCCCTCAGGCTAGCTACTGGACAATACATTTCGGATTATTCCCACCGAACAGCAAGGCGATATAAGCTATATTAAGAAAAATGCAACCGATCCACAGTTTAGATTACAATAACGCCTTTGATATAATATTAAGATTAATATAATATTAACTATTTTGCTTGGTAAATTGGTTTTACTTATCGGATATGTAATCTGTAACATTAGCACTTTTGGTTTATTAATTTCAATAATGAACCTATCCATCGACCAAAAAAAATAAAAAAGTAGTAATTTAACCTCTCCCCTCAAAATGTGACGTTTTGCGTTTCAAGATACTTAGAATCAAAAAACGAATAAAAAAAAAAAAATCGTCCGTCTACTAATCACTGTACTCCCTCCGCGGCTTTTCTCCGAGACTACTGGGCCATTTTTTTTTTTTTAGATTTGGCACCAAAGTTACTCCTGGATGATTCTCGGAACTCGCCATTATCATCTGCCATTTAGATTCAAAATGTCGGGGGATTAGAGGTTTTATGCGTCCATAATCTTTATATATTTTTTGTTAGGATCAATTGAAACGTAAATGCATTCCCTACAAAAACAAAACAAAAATCATCGAAATCGGATCCACATTAGCGGAGATATAGCGTATTGAACTTTGTAGACATGTTTTATAAAGTATTCTGCACATGCCCCTATGGTACTAGGTTCATCTTTGTTTAGTTATTTGATAACTCAAAACTATGCATCTCTCGGAACATTCTAGATGCTCATTTTGAAAAATAATTTATTTGTCTACAAAGGTAAACATAAAAACTATTGTGTCATAATTTGCAGCGTTATCAGAGATATTTTAAATCTTTAATTTTTTTTTTCTCTGTGTATAATATATTTAAAATATAATTATAATAATTTAATTGCCATAGCGACGCATCAAACAAATTTGATGTTTTATTTTTCTGGATCTAATGATTTATTTAATGATCGAAGCTGGTTAAAAAAACTACAACGTATAATCTCCAATGTTGTAAATACGGTCAGCTATTTCAAATAATATAATTATTATTGCTTTTGTAATTTACTTTATTTTTCAACCATTAAAAAAAAATGTTAAAAGATTTTTACTATAATCTTAAATATAATACACCTGGATTTATCAGTAGATATCATTGGAAATTTATTCTAATCTAATGTCTTGCTTATTTCTTAAAAAGATGAACTCCACTCATTTCTTAAATACATCCCAACTTAACATCGATACTTGGCAGAATAATATTTTTTACAGTTTCATGGAGATTCTTAGTAACTGGCACAGGTAAGAAGAATACCAAGCAGACAAAAGAGAAGCCTATGTAATTATAGCTCGAACGGATGGGACAGACTAAACAAGCCATTATAGAGCTAAACATATACTGATATATTGACAGGGACGGTATAAATCAGAGGCGGTAATAGGGACCAGCCTGTACAAACCATACCGCCCTATCATTATACAGCCAGTGTACTCTGCCCCTCCCCTCCCTCCTGTAATAACAGCCTGGGTTCGAGCTCCGTCTGGCCAAGGGTTATTGTACGTCACTGGGAGGTCCAAGTCCGTGTGGGGCTTCTTAGGGCAAAGTACTCGTCCGAGTGCTCCACAACAAGATATTTTAGCTGTTAAATAGAAGGGTACGGGAATATTCGTAAAATATTACTTTTACTTTAAGGATCACCTCAAAGAGAGTTTGGAAAAGAGCCAAATAATGTCAATATTTTTCGACAAATGATTGAGTAGTTGCCAATCAGCCAGGGCCGGAACTAGGATTTTATCCAGTGGAGAGAGGCAAGCTTGGTTTTGCCGCACGATCTTTCATCCCTCCTTCCTCCCAATAAAAGTTAACAGCTTAATAACAGCACATTACGTAACATATTTCAAAATGAATGCCATCATCTCAGAGCATTAGATTAGTTTATTGATCGAATTAATGTTAAACAAACCAAAAAATCAATGAAACAAAAATAAGAAAAAGAGAATTAAGGCATGATTACAACTTAATATACAAATAACAACATTAAAATTTCATTTTTCGAGGTTTTATCGCAGCAAATTCAAGCGTCTGCCACAATGTGTGCCTCAACCAGAGCGTTGGACAGGGTAGGAACGATATATTGCAACTGAGCAGAAACAAATATTTTTTTATTTATGATCACAGCATTGCCATATTCTACGATAGGTAGACGGGTCTCACTTGTTTCAATCTACGTAAAAAAGTGTTTAGCAACGCATAGAACTAGAGGATATAAAACCGGAGGATCAGCAGTCAAACAACTTAATAATCTTCCTTGATGTCATCGCCGAAAACACAATGGTTTTCAGAGCAGTGTTCTTTTCGAAAAAAATTACATAAGAAATGAGAAAAGGATTATGATCTTGCTAGTAATTAAGGCATAATAATACACTGACTAATCCTCTTTCAGAAAATTAAAACATTACTGTCATAAACAAAATATATATTAATTGAAAAATGCTACGAAACTAAAATAAACAGCAGACGTACTTTACAAGATTGCCAAGCGAGGTACAGCAATACTTTGCTGAAACCTGATCCTAGCCAGAGCATGAGATGTAAAGGCAGCTTGTACAAACAAACACGGAGACTCGGCCAGTGAACACACAGAGGCTACCGAAAAAAATCTCCGAGGCACCCCCTCAGACCCACACACGGTCAAATATGTAAGGGTAGCTGGCGTCGGTTTTTTGTGGGGGGGCGCCTGTTTACAAATTACCATCCCTAAGCCCAACCCGCTCTTGTATCCCCTCCGCTACCTGGCGGCGTTTTTACAATCAGCTTGGGATAACAGGTAACAGGAAGCGAGGGAGGAGGAAGTGGCCGCTATCTCACGGTGTACCGCGGGCTATGGAGCTTGTAAGCGGATGTGTAAAAGACATGTGCTATCTGAAAGGAGGAAGGGAGAAGAAGGAAATATAAGATGGTCGTAAATGATATCCAAAATGGAGGTCACATGGTTAATGCGAAGTATAGTATAGATTTGTAACCATCCGAGATACCTTTAATGGTGCAAATTTTACAAATCCATCGAAACCATGTCAAAATTAATAGGAGATTTGCTTGAAGTATTATTATATATGTACGATTATTCTAACAATATGAAAAGTTTTTAATTCCTCATGGCTTCACAGGCTTAACAATACGAAACCTAGAGATGGACAAAAACACATTTCAGGGCTCAGATCACATCTAATCACTCAAAAGCAATTTTTTTGTCGGTTGCTAGTTGCTAAGTAAACACTTATAACCGAAATGTCTAAATTTTTAAGTGAAAAATCTAATTTTATAAAATTCTATTACAGAAGTTAATTCAAGAATCTAAACATTCTAAGTAAACAAACCCGAAATTCACACCAGCAAGGTATTTTCGTTGATTGCTTTGAGATAAGGATGCTTGGAGAATCATATCCTGGAACGTGGGACCGGCTATTGTTATTCTTCAAAAGCTCCGCAATAAGGATGTGCCAAATTTAATGGTTTCCTCGATAGGAGAAGAATTCATTACAATTTTATGCCACTGCACAAAATACTTCTCCACCAGCGCGCAAAGACTAAACTTATCAATTCTACACAACTCTGGACTTAGTTTTTAGCGTCGGATTAGAAAAATGCGATTAGAATGGCATTGCATCCTTAAGGATTTATATCCCCTTTGAAAAGAGACTAGATTTAAAAGTACATTAAAAGAAATCAATGGCTCACAAAACCGAAGTTCATTAAAAATTGTGAATATAGGACATAAAATAGCCGCCCGGAGGTTTGATCCATGGACGGTCTGACTCCGAACAGCCATAATCCGTAGATCTTGACCGATTTGTCGTCATCTTTGCTGCCAAAGATTTACAAGGTCTATAGAACCAACCGAAAAAAAAAATATATATATATATATATATATATATATATATGTATATATACACACATTGTTAGATATATACGACATATAATATATATTGTTATATATCTACGCTATATTATATCAGCCTTTAAATTAAGAAATAAAAATAGTGATATGGTAGAATCGCTCTTCTTTCATGGAGAACCTCATATGGCTCTGGAGATGTCTGCTCATCAAAATGAAAAAAATATTTGAAATAATGAGTACAGTGAGAATAAGTATATGCTCCGGCAAAAGAATGACAATCAAAATAAATAAATTTCAAATGAAGGAAAATGATAAAAATAAATAAAATTCTGCTAGAAGATATGTAATGTAAGCTAGGAAAAATAAAATAAAATGGAGAATATATTCTCTAAAAAACATTTTCATTCAGTAATAATCAATGGTTTTTGATAACTTGCTGAAATATTATATTCTTTAAATTAAATCACAAAATTATAAAAGTTATTTACAGTAGTTGTGACAGCTAGTCTAAAATTACATATCACAATTGAAGAGCTAAATGGAAGAACATGTTATAAATAGAATAAATTGGTTGGGAGATGCGGTCAAAAAGTAACACTTCAATAAGTGTTATTTATTAAAGTGTTACTTTTTGACCGCATCCCTCCTCCCTCCTCCCCCACCAACTTCTTCCTTACGTATATCTACGCTCAACCAAAATTCACTCCAATATAAATAGAATATATAGAATAGAGTTTATATAACAAAAAATAATAATGTCGGTGCCACGAATATCATTTAAAAAATTACAAAAAAATAATTAACAATGTTAATTAGTCCGGTGTTCTGGAGGCTGCAACGTTAATATGTGTTTAATTTGAAACTTATTGCCGAAAGATTAATCTAATGAGCGGTAAAACATATAAATCACAACTAATAATAATTTTACAGAACTACTGCATACTTAATTAATTGTAAGAAATTAATATGATTATAAAAATTATGTGCTATTTCAGACAAAATATGGATTTTTATTTGGAAGAATATTTTAAATGCTCCTTTCAACATATAATCTTGTTTAATTTCTTTATATCTTGAATAATTTTCAGAATTTAAAAAAAATATTGAATATTGAGATTTATTGAATATATATATATATATATATATATATATATATATATATATATATATATATATATATATATATATATATATATATATATATATATAGTCTGAAATAGGAATCAATTTTTTCATATTCAAATTTTTAAATTTTTTTTTTTAAATGCATGATGTTTGCTACTGCTTTGAGATCTTAAATTTCGTGCCTACACATGCGGTCCAATTAAATAGAGCTAATGCTTAATAATCTTTATTATTAGGTGTAATATATATACATATGAAAACAATTTATGTCCATTCCAAAGCGAAATTCTCATTGATTGGTGTTCTTTCCTTACTTTAAATATTTTTAATTGTCAGGTGCCTGAAGATGGTTATGTTGGCAGCGAATGGGCCCTAGCAAATAAACAGCGGTGGCGAAGTTTATTCTACAGGAATCTAAATGTATAAACGACCCAGGGAGAGACAGGGACGAGAATAGAGGGAGTCGAATATGTGCCAATATTTTTATTGCTCAATATTGTTCCCTTTGTTCATATTTGCATGTCATCTGTGGTAGTTATCGTTCGAAAAATAGACGCCGCGTGTCGGGGCATTCGTTTTGTCTCTGGAAGGCTGCCCGATATCCCGTTGTACAGATCGTTGAAGGATTACAACAATATAAAATATTATATCTATTAATAATTAAATGTATTGCTGATTCTCTTTTATATCTTACGTAAGAACTAAAGTTTTATTTAGTTTTATCGTCCGTGCATTCGAATGCATTTTATATAGGTATTAACAGAATTTTCTGCCATAAACTCGACCTCATGGAGTTCTGATTGTCAAAAAGTGAAAAAAGAAAATATTGTTAGGGATTTAATTATTTTATTAAGCAATAATAGAGTGTGAAAGTTTCTATTCTTCCTTATTATGGTTTAATTCAAATTTATACATTATCACAACCTACGTTTAGGAGTTTTAGCCCATCTTCAATGTTTTACTATAATATTATTTAATATGTTTAAAATCATCAGTGCAATAAATGCATAGTAAAATAAATTATTACAATTATTTACGTATGTATTTTAAAAAAAAAATAATATTACATAAATTTATCCTATTATTTCAATTTATTCATTAACTTATTCACTCTTAATTGGTCAAAAATAAATCCATATCACTATTTCGTCATTTTATACTGTTATGCTGCTTTAAAACTATCTATTTTTTGTTGCTTGAAATTTAAAACTCCAGAACTCTCTTTAATAACTTAATTATCGAACGAAGGTATAGAGCTTTTTTACGTGGATACAATTTATCATAGTTCGTTAACATGTTATTAAAATTTTATGAAATAGAATTTATGAAATGGAACTATCGTTGTGTATTAAATGAGTTTCAGTAATACAGGCCAAGTTGATGTTCTAGAAATTTATAAAATACAACTATTTCTCGTATTTATTTTGTTAATATGACACGTTATATAAGTAATTTCCGTATCTATGATCTATAATGATAAATTTCTATCTGGCAAAACCAGATAAAGGTAGACTCTTTCTGGTATTGCCCACGGTAGCGGCTAGCAGCCACTGCTAGCTGTCGACTACTGCTTTAAAGGAATAGAACGGGGCATATTTCGTTGATATTGCTCGGAAGGCCAGGTATGACGTCATATCCATACTGCAGCTTCTGACCGCTCCAGAAGGAGCCTGAAGATCGCCAGTATTATGATACTAGATTATCAGGTCCAGCCAGATTTTTATAATGAAAGAAATTCTTATCTAAAATAAACTATCAAATTAAAAAAATAAAAATGTCTTTTTTAATTAAAGAATTGATTTACTAATAATATTTGTCGTAATTTCATTACTGAAATAGGATATTTATTACCTGAAATGATCGTAAGAATAACACCCATTACTGTCCATAGTAATAAAATTAAAATACATACATCTTCAATTCTTCTATTTTTTGTTCAAAATACTACAAGAAGCCATCACTCTGTAGAAGTTGGACATTAATCTCCAGTTTATTAGTACACGGTGGTTAAAATTTTATACAGACAGAGCTTAGGATTATTATTGAATAAGACAAAATTGCGTGATTGATTAAATAAGATCGCAATTCCGCCACCGAGTGTATTTCTAACCGTGCCGTATAAATGAAAAACATAAATTTAACTCTAACATTTGTATTTAACAATATTTTAAACAAGGATGTTCAGTGTGAGAAGTGTTGGCCGCTACGGTGAGTAGTTTCAACGACAAATACAACCATTAACGCGGTTAGCTGTAACGTTAGAAAGTAACTGCCAGCCGCTAAACTGGACAGTACCAGCGGAAATTTAGCTTAAGCCATATCCAGGTTTAGAACAGCTGAGTAAGAGAATTTATGCGATGGAACGAATTTCGGGTACTTTACCTTATCTACGCGGTTTGGGAACAAGGGATATAAGGAAATAAGTCAATTCCTCTAACAAAGTTGTAAGTTTTAAGTGGTAAGTAAACTTATAAGTTTTATAAACGTCAAGCCAGAAGGAATGATGGTTGCCAGACTGTTCCGATGTTGAATTGTGCAATGTGCCTGATCTCCCCTCGACACAGGAAGGCATTAGGACACGGAGATATGCAGCGTGATGCAATAGCTTAGCTATAAACTGCTAACGATACAGTGCAGTAGCTCATTACAATAACAGATGAGCCGCCTACACTACCAATACTAATGTCTAAGCTCATAGTTCACCAATTGCACGCAGTTGTTGTAAATTTTATTTCTTTGCATTCGATAACAAATTGTATTGTGCTTTTATTGGGGCCTGTAACTGTAGTCGTTCGCGTACCAAAGCTGTGTTCATGGAAACAATAGCGCTAAACGTTTTGCAAAATGAGGAATGGAATAGACATTGCCACAAGGCAACAAAAAAGACGATGCTTACACTTGCAGAAATTCAAAGACGTATTTAAAAAATGCAAAGCAAACTGATTAATAAGTTGTTACATATTAATCGATGTTGGTGTCATTATGACGGACGATATATATATATATATATATATATATATATATATATATATATATATATATATATATATATATATATATAAACTACTAATAATCTTGTTACATGCAAATTTTTAGCCCTTAAGATGGCCCACATTTAATTATTTTATTTTATTCCTCATTGACTTGTACCCAAAATATTATATAATCTTTCAGAAAAGGGTTGTTCACAAAGCAATCCATTAGTGCCTAACGCCGTTGGGGTGTTAGACCCTTATACAATACAGGCAAACTTTTACATATACTCTCAGACAAATTTATTCATCTAATACTTAGGTATTCTCACTAAGTAGCGCCCTAATAATAAGACTTAAGAAACTATTAGTGATGAGGCATTTAGGAAGCCTTGAGTCCTTGGACTAAATAAACATCGCGCCACCATCACCTCCGCACGAAAACCATTAGCTGTAATTAAACGTGTAGCACTTCTCCCATTAAGCATACTTCGGCAATGAATAGACATTATTCGCGAATGTCTGTGTGAAGAATCATGGCGCCTCGCCTGTTAGATATAACCGCTTCCTTATGTTCTCTATATCCTGGTCTCATAATTCAATTTACATTTAAATGCTTGTAAGAGTTATTTTCATCTCAGACACCATTATTCATTTCACTTTTATTTTCATTATTATTTGGATCCGTTTTATTGTTAGAGACTATACGGCTGATTCAATCGAAAGCTGGTACTGGTTCTGCCTCGAGCAATGCAACACCGGATTGGAAGCTTATTTCTCAAACGATCTAAAAATCGACAGCGATTTTTTTTTTTCTTTTCAACAACACGAACTTAAACAATTCACATTAACTCAAAGAAAATACAAATTTTCCAATCTTTTATACCAACAGAATATGTAGTATATTATCGTGGACACAGCGAAATGGAAAACCTGTTTTACTCAAATCTAAACCATTTTGCCCACATGCTATGTCTACTGATCCTAACTACATATACTGAGACCGTCAATCCGAATATAATTTTTAATAAATAATTTTATTTGAAAAATAATAACTTCTGTTTCAACTAATTAATTTTTATTAATAATGAATGTTTATTCTATACTATGTTACGAGCAATTTCTGTCTTTTTACTAAATGTATCTCAAAATCCCTTGGAAGGATTTTGCTTGAACTTTTAGGATAAAGCTTTATGAGCCTTAGAAATCGATTAGTAAAATTCGATATCCACGGAAAACTCTTACCAACGAATAGAATCAAGCAGGCAATGGAAAAAGCGTGAATGAAAAAGATCGAAACCGAACTAACGAACCGCAGTAATTTATTCCAATCAAATATCATTTGAAATTTTTTTTTCTTAAACTGACAAGTCGGCATTGATTATTTTAGATAAAATATTATGGCCCCTTCAATTTTAGTAATAATTAATGAATAATAAAGAATTTAAATATTTAAGTAAACATAAAAGAACAATAAAATAAACTTTGGACGATAGAGAAATCTTAGGAGGAATTTTGTTATACTCTCAGTCGGTTTCTAACTTCTTTATTATTAATAAATATCGTACGTTATGAGTATTTTTGCATAGAAATTGTATTGTTTGTTTAATGAAGTAATACAATAATTGTATGCATAACGAAGGGTCTATGCAAAATTAGCAGTCAAAAAACAGTTTCTTACCTTTACTGAATTATAGCGCCAAGCTTCCGAAGTTCAATCCTGAGTGCCCTTCCATCACTATCTCATGAAGAATTTTATGAAATAATCTAAAACTACTTCAGGTTTTTCATAGCCTTAGAATACTAGATTCGTTAGTATGAATTTGGTGATCCACCAAACCTATTAAATCACTAATTTTGTACTGCAAAGTATCCAAAATAAGCCATTTTCGATAATTTAAGACGACCCGTATCGATTTTCAGCCAGGCAAATCAACGAAAATAGCATATTCGTTAATTTATCTCTGTATCCATCGAAAAAAGCGCCCAATTAATTTAATTTAGAATAGCGAATGTGGTGGCATATTCGCTACTTTACTAAATCTTAAATTTTTTTAAAATGGGTATGTAAATAAATTTCCTGATTCGCTAATTTGTCACGGCCGATTTATAAAATAATTCTTAAACTAAAAATGAAATCCTCCATAACTAGCGAAGGAATAAAGAAAAATGAATAAACTTATTACGTTTAAAAAATTAAAAATTAAAAAAGCTCCATTTCTGCCGATTCGCTAATTTAGCATGAACCCAAAGAAAAATTATGGATTTTTTTCATTCACATTAATTAATTATAGAAAATAATTTCCGAGCATGGCTCGAATATGTCTTGAGGTAGTGAAGAAATAAAGAAACAAGAAAATAATTAATTTTTAAAAAACAACAATAGAGAAATATAAGTTTACTAAGCTAAATAGAGGCTATGGGTGCGTTTAGCATTTTATCTTATCTTTTCTCATGTAGTTAGCATGTTTACAAATTTAATAAATATAACATTGGCTTAGAATAATATGCCTAAATGAATATTACAGCAATTATATAATATGATGTTATTTATGTTAACTATTTGGACCGGTCTGTTTTTTTTTTGTTTTTTTTAGTTGGATCAACAGACTTTGTAGATATTTTGTCGCCTGAACCAGCCTTCACTTCTGCCTATCTTGGGCTACTGCTTTCCAGTTTCCTGTATGCAGCTCTACCGCATCTTTCTTGATTTTATCTATCCAATTGGATATATATATTATATATATCATTTTTGATGAGACATATAAATATTTAAAAAAGAGATAGAAAATAAATTGAAAAATAATCGGTTTTTTAATGGAAACCCTACTATTTTAAACAGAAATAGATTTAAACATTGATAAAAATAATAACACCAGTCGTCCTTATTAAAACGTTAAGAACGTTATTTAAATAGTCAGTGACAGACTATCCATATCTGTTTATCGTGGCTGTCACTACAGGTTCTTGTCAAAGAGGAACATAACAGTGACAAAGAACGCAGTAGTAAAGTAACCGAGGTGACATCGCAATATTAGAACTAGCTTGGCAGGCCGCTTCCTTGGCCATTGTCTTCGTCCGCTTTCTGTCCACTTTATTAATCCTTTATCTATATATACTCTACGAATTAGGGTACCTGAGACCCGTCCTTACGTCACTGAGGTCTATTCCTAGCAGGTGTTGGGGAAGGTCGCAACGTGTCGGCAGCACACTTAGGACCTCAGCAAAAAACTTGACAAACTTGATAGTTATGATTGTTAAAACAATAAAACTTATAAAACGTCGGTATTGTGGTATTATTCGATAGTTGGTGAAATTAAAATTATTCGAGTAAAATCCACCCATAATTTCATCGGTCAAGAACTACCACAAATCTAGGATTTTCTTTAAAGCAGGAAAACATGAAGGTAGATTAATCCGCTTTATTTAATATATTTAAAAAAACTTTTTATACAGCACTTTTAAGAGTTGTTATTCAAAAATTATGCTGCCATCTTTAACACAATGAAATATTTCTGCAGTAAACTTTATATATTTTAATAGAAGTAAAATAAAACTGAATTTCTTTGCAATCAGGAACATGCCTCATGCAAAATAAATAATTATTTTAATAGTAGGGAAAATAATTTCAAGAAAGGAATACGTCAACTATTTGAACGATTAATATATATATATATATATATATATATATATATATATATATATATATATATATATATATATACATTGCTTTATAAATCAGGAAATAAATCAGAATTAAATAAAAATGTGTCTGAAATGCTTTATAACCGAAGATTTGGTAAAATAACAGTGAAAAATAAGACTTGGCTTGACCTTTCAAAATTTAAAAAGTAAACTAAATTAAAATAATTGTAAGAAAAAATAGTTTAAAAATAATGAATTGAGATATTCAGGATTTTTGCCAATAAATGAGATAATATCAAGGAAAATTTAGAAAGAAATAATTTAATTATAATTTTAAGTTTAATTATTGAAAATCAAATATACTGAAAAACATATGATGAATTACTCACTCCATTAATGGTAAATAATTAAATGGGAGACTATTGCCTCTATCTTTTTTTTTGAGCCATAACTTTTTCGGTGAACTCAGGAACACATTGAAGTTTTAACCATTAGGCATTTCTATTTGTAGTGTTTTAAAATATGTGCTTGAAAACGCTCTTTTTTTTTTTTTTCTAATTTTCACTGTCGGCGCAAAATTCGAGCCAATTTCGTTTTAATTGATCGATTCATTTTATACTGTAAAGAAATTCTAAATAACTATGTTCAACAATAATTATTTTTTCACATACCTACTTATAAATATAATATAAATAAATATATATATATTGACTAAATCAGATAAGAAGTAATAACCACTCCGTATATATTAATTTAGATTTTCGGAAAAGATTTCTCCGTACTTATATGGTTTGTTAAAGAAGTTATGTTATTTTTTTTACCACACATGCTCCGATTTTGGAGTTGAATACGAATTTCTCTACTTCATTAGTTTAAAGTTAGTTCTGTTAGTTGTCTCGGGAAAAAACAATTTGCATTCACTTAATAATTATAGTATTTATATTCCGGAGGGATTTCCGTTGGAAAATGAAACTTCAACTTCAAAATAGTAAGTTGACATCCGCACGAATCGAGGCCAAGCTAAGAGAAGACCTGGTAAACCCCGGAGACGCGGAAGCCCTGAAAGCGGCCCTGGTGTATAGGGTCAAGCGCAGTATCTTGAACCAGATACAAGCGGATGAGGAGACATCGTGACCGGTGGTGAAGGACAGATTGAAGAAGGACACCAGATTGAAGATAGATGGACACCAGAAGAAGATATCTTCCAGTTATTCAGGAAGGTAAAAACTCCCCAGCAGACGAAGGGACAGTACGCCGGAGCCCTGTTGGCTAAATTTAACCAGATTACGGAGAAGATGAGGGAAACGGTGAGTGCGGCCGAGACAGAAGGAAGGATGGGATTTGTGTCCACCATCCTAAAGGTTCAATTGGCCAAAGAAACCGGGACTAAAGATGGCCTTCCAGGAGATCGCTCATTCATGGAATGATCACAAGAAATGGTGGACAGCAGCGCAAGAGAGGAGGAGACCCGAATGGAAGTAGAAGAGGCGGGGTGGAGTAGGGTAACCTACGGGCGCCCTGGAAACATGCCGACCTGGAGAAAAATGGGGCAGATTTACAGCAACCCGGAAAGAGTTACAGTATCGGGGAAAAGGATGAGTCAAAGCAGACCCCAGACCAGGACGAGAGGAGACAACAGGAAATGCCATGGATGTGGAAAGAGCGGACATTTGGTAGCGCAGTGCCCACGTACCAGGTGTTTCGAATGCGGGACTGAGGGACACATCGCAAGACATTGTCCACCAGAGAAAGGAGCCACCAAGAGCGGAAGCAATGGAGGTGAACGCTCACAGAGTAAGGAGGAGAGACGACTCGCCAAGAAGGAGCGCATTATCACGAGAGGCGTCGGGCTCATCCGAGTCGGAGGAAGAGTCGGGCGGACCAGAAGGCCGAAGAACCGAAGGAACCAGAGGCGGCCGGCAGAACGGAGGAGGCAGACGATGGAGAGCAGAGGAGGCGATCTGACGGGAGTGCCAGCAGAGAGGCGACCGTCTGTTAGTAAGTCAGAATATTGCAAAGGAGGCTTGCTGGTTGCCTATCATGCGAGTAGTCGAAGGAGTAAGGTGCCTGGTGGACACGGGAAGCTCTAACACCATCATGACCCTGAGAGCGCTGGAGAGGCTGTGTGGCGTAGAGAGGGCACCCCAAACGCAGGTATGTACTTGTAAACTAATCACCCTGGGTGGCCCTTGTAAAGTAGAAGGGGAAGCGGAGATGGGACTAAACAGGTGGGGAGTGAAGGGCGGCACATTAGCGGTGCATATAGTAGGGAGTATGCCCCGGGAATACCAGGGGATTATTGGATGTGATCTGTTGGGAAGAATAGGCGCGCGGGTTAGGATCCGCAAGGGAAAATGGTGCATGAGGATAGGGACGAGAAGTTACGATTGCCAGAAGCGTATAAAAGACGGTAGAGCACGGATAGGAGCAATTAGTCATGAGGAGGATTGGAAGCAGGCGATTAGGAGGGAGTTCAGGGACATCTTCTTCATGGAGGGAGATACACTCGGGGTAACGGGACGAACTATACCTGAGATACCGCTGAAACAGGAGATGGTGACCTACATAAAAGAAAGAAGTACTCACAACCACTACGCCAACATATTCGGAAAGAATTATCTAGTCTAAAGAGGCAGGGGATAATTGTTGACAGTACATCACCATATAATAGCCCGCTGTGGGCGGTGAAGAAAAAGAGTGCACCGGGAGTAGATGGGGAAAAATACCGGGTGGTAATAAATTACCGCAAATTAAATGAAAATACGGTGGATGAGAAATATCCCAGGTTTGAAGACATTCTGGACAGACTGAGTGGGGCGACAATATTTAGTACGCTGGATTTGAAGGCGGGATACCACCAAATCCGAATGTACCCCAGGGACCAACATAAAACGGCATTTACGTTTAAGAGGGGCATTACGAATTCACGCGGATGGTCTTCGGATTGAACGCCCCGATAACGTTCCAACGCCTTATGGACGAATTCTTAAGGGGAATCGACGAAACAATATGTCAGGTGTACATGGACGACCTCTTTGTGTTCAGTAAATCGGAAGCCGAGCACGCGAGGCACCTTCGTAGCGTGTTTGAACGAGTGCGCCAGTTTGGTCTAAAATTATCGAATGAAAAACCACTTTTAGGGCAGGACCAAATCAAATTTTTAGGCCATACGATTACGAGTGAAGGAGTCAAACCTGACACAGACAAAGTAAAGGCTATTCGGAAAATGGCGGTTCCGCGGGATGTAAAAGGAATTCGCAGGTTACTGGGAACACTTAATTACTACAGACGATTTGTGCCGGAAATGGCGGAGTACCTCGTCCCCCTCAATAGAGTGCTAAAAAAGGGAGCAAAGACAATAGTGAAGCCGCTAATGGAAAGTAACATCCGTAAATGTATGCAGCGGGGTTACAAGAGGAGCCGGTAAAGGCATTTCCGGACTTTAGCAAAACGTTTAATGTCACTACGGATGCGAGCGAATATGCGTTAGGGGCAGTGTTATCCCAGAAAGCAGATGGTGGTGAATGCCCGGTAGCATACGCCAGCAGACGCCTTACGGACGCGGATACAGCGCCTTGGAACGGGAGTTGCTAGGAATTGTATGGGCCGTGGACCACTTTAGACCCTACGTATTGGGGCGGCGATTCCGCGTACATACTGATCACAGGCCTCTGCAATGGGTGGGGACGCTGAAGGAATCCTCAGCGAGAGTTACGCGATGGAAAGAGCTCCTGGCCCAATACAATATGGAAATCGTGTATAAGCCCGGTAAAGAGAATACAGTCGCTGACTGGCTGTCTAGTGACATCATGATAAACGCCATAGATGAGGAGGGTGGAGGACCATCGAGGGACGTGCGTCAATTTTTGACGGAATGGACACCTGAAAGAGAAGGAGAACAGGATTCGCGAGAACCAGGCGAAGAGGAAGAATCCCCAGGAGAGACGAGCTCGACCGAGGAGAGACCGGTGGAGATGGAAGAGATAGAAGAGCTGATCAACGACAAGCGGCGACAAATAATCTGAAAAACCAGAACTTCGGGCCTCATGAAAGTGGAATACTCTCGATGCGGACGTAGCAAGATCAACGCCATTTGGTCGCAACCAGGAGCGAGAGAGGATCAAATTTGCAGAGCCCTGAAGGACGCCTCAAAACCTGAGGTGAGCTACCATCTCTACGTGGGAAACGTCACGATCTGGGAGAAGATTAAGAAATTATGGCGATCTGAGCAAATCGGTATGGACCGGACTCTCATCCGCTGTAAGCTAATGGTAGAGACCGTGAGAGACGAAGAACGCCAGAAAGAGCTGACGCTGGCGTATCACCAGGGAAAGACGAATCACCGCGGGGTGACTGTAACTCTGCAGGCATTGCGGCGTAAGTATTTTTGATGGGGAATGAAGAAGTCCACCACAGAGACCATCGGAGCATGTTCCATATGTCTCACCACCAAATACGACAGACATCCCCCAAAAGGAAGACAGAAGGAGACGCCGACTACGGATGCGCCGTTAGGAAACCTACAAGTTGATATGTTCACCTGGAGAGGATACAAGTGGGTCACGATCATCGACCTCTTCAGTAAAGTAGCGATGGCACACAAGATCCATGAACGATCAGCGGAAGAGGTACTGAGGGCTCTACAGACGTGGTTCCAGTTTTACGGGGTGCCAGAGCGAATATCTTCGGATGGGGGGAGGGAGTTCGACAATGCTCAGCTTAGGGGAGAAATGAAGAAACTGGACGTATCGTGGCATCTAAATACGCCAGGACATCCCAAAAGTAGAGGGAACATCGAAAGGATGCACAGCACTCTAAGTGATCACTTGAGGGTGTACCAGGTAGAACAAGGGCTGGAACCGAATACGGCGAAGAGAGAAGCGATAGTGGCATACAACCACTCCATTCACACGGTAACAGGGTTCTCGCCGTTCGAGATAATTTTCGGGTTAAGGGAACGGCGCAGGGATTACGGAGGTACGACGGGCAACGAGGAAATTGCGGGAGACCTGTTGAATAACAGAATTGAATTAGGGAACCGATGGGAGAAAGTCCGAGCGAAAATTGAGAAGGAGAAGCGCAGTAGGGTAGCGCGGGAAAATCTTCGGGTAAAGGACGTGATGGGGCAATAAGAATCGGGTCCATCGTTTATCGGAAGATAATTTCCAATAGGGGAAAGGAGCCGCTGCGATACGAGGGGCCATTCAGGGTGATTATAATTAGGGAACATAACACTGTCACCATTGAGAGTGTCAGTGAACCTAAAAAGAGAAGGACAGTTCATATTGAGCAGTTAAAGCTGCCAATATCAGAACCAGAGCAACCGTAACGAGCTGGAGTGCCCCCGTCTCAGCTCACAGAATCATTGTACACAGGAACATGTACAATAGCGAATTTGGAGTCCAGAAGAGTTATATTTTATTTGGTCTTTAGTTTTTGCACGGAAATTCTCTATTTTGTATAGTTATTTTTAAATTTTTTTTTTGTATAGCTGTTGTTTTTTTTGTGTTTTTTTCTTTTGCATTTACTATTTATGTACAAAGTTTTAAAATGTGAGTGCAGTGATTATAGGGAACAGTGGAATGTAATTATAGTCATAGTTTAGTAAGTCTGGAATGTAAGGTATTAATGGCTGAGTACTGTGCACTTCGTTCCTATGTATTTATAAAGTTTACGAAATGTTCGTAAACTGGCAGGGGGGAGTTAAGGCCCGGAGTGCAGCAGTATTAGCCTTAATACCATATACGGCTGTAAACAACAGCCAGAATGTATAAAAGGCGAATTAAAAGCTGAATACAGTTAGTCTTATTTCGGATAATGCGCGTGTCATTACTTAAACCTTTTTCGGATGGAGGGAGTTATTGTTGACCGTATATTTATATTTAAAGGGAGAAGTTGATCGGGGGTGCGGTCAAAAAAATAGACTTAATAAGTGGGGTCTTATATAATTGTGCCTACGTTTCGGCCTAAATTTTAGGCCATCTTCAGGGCTAAAATGAAAACAAAATAACAACAATGAAAAAATACATTATCATTTATCATTTTTACTGTTACTGGTACTGTCTCTTTTCTATTTTTTCATTGTTGTTATTTTGTTTTCATTTTAGCCCTGAAGATGGCCTAAAATTTAGGCCGAAACGTAGGCACAATTATATAAGACCCCACTTATTAAGTCTATTTTTTTGACCGCACCCCCGATCAACTTCTCCCTTTAAACCTTTTTCCTTTTTTTTTTTATGTTTGGAGTTGCCGACGTTTAACTTATTTATATATATATATATATATATTTTCAATCGAAACGAAGATTGAATCATATACTCATCTTAGAAAAGACATATTACACCTGACATACACCATTGCAACAAGAAATTTATTAGCATAAATGCCTTACATGTACGTTAATTTTGGAATTTCGCAATGACTAAAAAAACAATTTATCATCGATAATGAACCTGGATATTTACTATCGTTGAAGACGTGGCCAGAGATCCGGCATAGGCACACAATAAATAATAGTCATACAATATCTCCTTGACCCCTCCAAGACTAGGCGGTGTTTCTAATCGCTGGGCTGGCACGATAGATTTGCATATCTATCGCTGTGAGGTTGAATCCATCATTAATCTAACGCCTCTGGTGCAATCTTAAAGAGTATATGGCAAAGACGTTGCGAAAGGCCTCAGAGTATCCTCAAGGGAAAATCCGAATTGAGTCCAAAATGCTCTATTCACTCTCGATACCTATGAATTGAGTGTCCCGCCCGGACCCAATACCTTTTTTCAGATATAGGGTCCGGCTTATTAGCGTTACCGAGAGACACCATGAAGTTTGCTCCCATTTTCTCGTTTTCCATCATATGGATATATTATCAGTAATGTATTATATTGTGTACGTTCGAGCAAGAAGTCAAAGAAAACAAACTTAAAAATATAAGCATAAAAGAATAATTGTTTTTTGGTCAAATAAATTTTAAAAAATGTTTAAATTATTAAATAAATATGCCTTATAATTTTTATTCGCGGTGACCTAGAAAAAAAAATATTCAAAGAACTTGAAACTTGAAAGAATTAGCAGAAAACTTACAAGATCATCAATCAAAAACAAAAATCTCCAAAACTAACTTGGTAAAAACGAATGAGGGAATTACATCTAATAAAACTACCAGTCGCCAACCAGTCTCAACAATTTTAAAAACAAATTAAAAGAAACAAAAAAAAACTTATATCTGCCAACTGAATTGTTTTCAAATTTAACAGATTTGAGGAAATGTTTTGAATATGCGATTTGATCATTTTTTGAGACTAGTCCATGTAATAGAAATTCCTGAAATAAAAATTACGGAAGTAAAAGTTATAATTATTTTTTATTTTCACCAATGAATTTGAAATAGTTAAAAAAACAATTATATAATACTACCTAGAATATAGTCAACCATAAATAATATCCTAATTATACCTAATAATAACTGTCGATATAATTATGCGGTTCCGAATCCTGAAATTGAGAGGAAAATCTTAATTATGTACGAGAAAACACCGGACCATAAGTAACCTTGAGACCATACAGGACGAAATTACACCCAACGGCATACAGTAATTACCATTGAAATTGGATTTCCAAATCGTTAACTGTATGAATTAATTCGCACGTTTATAGCCTGTGTAAAGATGTAATTGGACTAATTGTCTCAAGGTAATGACTCAACCTGCGTTCTACTGTTCCAACAATGTTCCGTTCCTAGGGAATGTAGTGGAAGGAAATCCCCAAATGGTCCCGAATCGACAGAAAAAAATAATAAAATATAAAGACGAGAAGAGATATAATTAAGGATTAAATTACATGTTTGGGGAGGAGGTAAGAGCTAAAGTGCTGTTTAGTATCGAGAGCCTCATTCCTTCCTCTAATTGTCCGCCTCCTCCAACCAGCCTTCCCGAAATTATTTAATTATATATATATCATTGTAATATATCCTACTTATGAATATATTATTGTTGCCTTTTGGCAGTGAATTCAGAGCATAAATAAACTGTGAATAATTAAACAGCGAATATGTTTGAATAACATTATTCTAATTTTCATTATTTGTACATTCTTCTGGAAACATGCCCAATAGGATATAAAGTGGAATCGCCTGGAATTTTATTCAGATATATATAATTCATAAGCCAAGAAATTCAATATTTCGATGCAGGGCGGGCAATTAAGAACAAAAGAAAGAGCAAACAAAACAAACTCTTCAGAAAGGAACAATTTGGTTTTTAGAGTCTTGAGGAATTATCTCAAAAGATTGGATGTAACATTGTAAGGAAATATTCTAATGGCGTGCCTAAAAGAGCCAGAACCAGGGATGTTCTCTGCTTCTCCAATCCATCTCTCTCTTCTATTTTACTATTTATTTATTTTTATTTGAAAAATAATACAAGCTGTCACACTCCAGGGAAATAAGTATTAGGGCTATAGGAATCCATTCATATCATATCTACAAGATAAACTAAAAATATCTGATGTGGACAACACATGACTTCCTTGTACTACTATTAAACTATAAATCGTTGGCTCAAAAAGTGATCCTCAATTTGGTTACTAATTTCCGAAAATTGCAATATCTCAAAAACGAAATTAGGCGTCGGGACATCCATCTATTGACACACACATACTCTTGTTTCTGGAGGTTTCATTCCGTTATTAAATGTCGTTTTTTTTCAGTAGGTAACTAGTTTCCAAGAGATTTCTTCGTGTTCCGTGACAACATTAAAACTGTCAATATCAATAGATAAAGCATTAGAAATCGACAGTTTCTAAATTTTAAGCGGAAGAACCCACTTAACTTATATCTTATTCTCCTGCTGCAGACTTGTTCATCGCACAAATGGGGAGGAAAACCAGTATTATATGCCCAATATTAACACTTAAAATAAGTAATAAAAATGTTTAATTAGAGTATAAACAAAATCGCGTTGGTAACCTTTATTACCGAAACATATGATTTCTCCATTTAATATTAATACAATTTTTGATGTAAGTTCATTATGACCTTCAAGTAAAGTACCCTTTTCGGCTCACCAATTTTAACCAAAATCTAGAAAATACATTCATATTGATATACAAGTCCTATTTACTAAATTTTAAATATTTTACATTATATTTTAATATAATTTTTTATGAAAGTCTAATATGACCTTCAAATAAAGTACCTCTTCCGGTTTTCCAATTTAGACCAAAATCTAGTATGGTATTTAAATCAATATATAAGTTCTAAATACCAAATTTGAGAAGTTTTCCAAAGTATTTTAATATAATTTTTGATGGAAATCAATTATGACCTTCAAGTAAAGTACCACTTCCGGTGATTAAGCAGTGACCAAAAAGGGAGATTCACAACTAGATTTTACAACAATCCTAAATACAAAATTTCAACTTTCTACGGCTAACCGTTTTTGAGGTATGCGAAATACGAACGTACGTACAGACGCCACGACGAAACTAGTCAAAATGGATTCAGGGGTGGTCAAAATGGATATTTCCGTCGAAATCTGAAAACCGAAAATTTTCGCGATTAAAATACTTCCTTTACTTCGTACAAGGAAGTAAAAAAGAATAATAAAAAAACATAAGGATATAAAATAAAAATAGTAAATATCATATAAAAAGAAAAAAATGTACGTTATTAGTAAAAATGAGTAGATAGACAATTTAAATAATAGCAAAATAAGTAAACAACCAAGAAAAGAAAAATTAAGTTAAGTAAAAATTAAATAAGTCATCTTAAGCGCATTCATAACTATGTACAATATTTACAATCTGTCCAGGGAACCCGGAATCAAGCTCTGCCTCCACATGTGAATGGCAAAGCCGGGTTCCAGGAGATCCTAGTGATTCTCACTAAGTCGCGTCACTGGTTCCTCTCTCATCTAGAGCACACTCCTTATTTAGTTTTCTCATGAGTTTGGATGTCTAGCTCAAGATACTTCTTCCTCTCCACTCGTCTCTTAAGTCTTACTGGAAGCTGATCTCCAGACAAACTTGAGGAGTTCTAATCAGGCTTCAGATGGTTTATGTTGACTTACGTAGAGATTGGATCGATTATTATGGCCTTCTTACATGCAATAGGTTTTTGCCAGAGCTCTGAGATCAGAGCTGCCAGAGACGTGTAAACACACGACAGAGCTGACAACAATGTGTTCTGCTGACAGAGCTGTCGAAGATTTTACTTTAGCATGTAAACACCGTAAAACCTTCTCTGGCACTGTACATTTGCATATTTATTTCTCTGCCACTATGCTTGAACGTGTACCAGAGTATACTCTATAGTATAAAGTTTATTTTTGTTTTTTTGTTGATATTTTTTTTTTAGTGATTGAGCTTTGAAGTTAAGATTGTTTTTTTTTATTCGTGTTTTGTACAAGATCACGTAAATGCAGTCCAGAGATATGCACAACACACTTCAGCAGCTTAAAAAAGTCTTACTAATTAATGATAATACATGATTCCAATACAGTTGAAGATATACTGTGACAATGTGATGTACTATATCTATTGTAAGCATACTACATTTTTCAACATTCTTCAGTTCCAAGTAAATTTGAATATAAAAACTGCTTCGTATTCTTCTTAAAATAATGAATAGTCCACACAGCTCTGCTCACTTTATTTATTTATTTTCTTCCAACAATAAATAAACCAAAACTGCCACCGCTGTTCTTCTGACTGTTCTCGCTATATTATAAGCTGCCTGTATACATTACCAGAGAAAATATCACGTGTAAATGGACGAAAAAGAAAATGACAGAGAGATCTGCCAGAGCTCTCTGGCATTGCCACTCCCAGAGAAAATAGTGGTAGATAGTAACCTATGTGCAAACGGCCTTTAACGGAATTCCGGCAGTTCTGACGACAGAGCTCTATCTCAAAACTCAAGCTTGTACGAATGCCTTTATAATAAGAAGATTATTATGATTCTAAACTTGTGTACACAGAACATAAGAAAAGAGAAGAGCATAAGAAAATAAAGGAGGGGAAAAGTAGTAATTGCCAACGTAGAGGTATATAACTTTGACGAGACATTGAGGCAATTGCTGTTGGTAACATTTGCTGATGCTATATTATTATTTACTTATCTTTAAATTAGATGATATATACTTCTGCAAGTCCCGCACTAGAATATTGTTTGTCTCTAGCCATAGCTACGAGTCTGAGTTCCAAAAGAAAGCCATAACTAATTAAGCAACAATCGAAAGGAGAAATCAAGACAGCCTTACATTCAGTCCTGAGGTCACCTTAAGAGAAAATCTATTTAGCACCGTGAAGATCCACTGATGGACTGGCTATTGTGTTCTGATGAAAGTCCTTCGGTCACCTCTTTAGCTACGGTGGATGGCTATTGGCTAGTCGAAGTCTTGGCTATCAGATCACGAGGGCCAATTGGAACAATCGGTGAGGACAGATTACGGAGGTCTAACTTATGCTGGCCAATCAGTGTCAAGAAAAAATATACTTAAGTAACTATGCAGCAATGCCACGACAAAACAATCTACAGTAATTATTCAGAAGAGTTTTAAAACGACTAATAGGACAGTTCGCATGCGAAAGATGATACAAAGGATTATACCGACTCCTTATAATTACGGCCACTAAATCAACATGCTTCAACCATAAAGGATTCCGATAATTAACAAACTATTCTTCGGTATAGAAAACAAAACAAAAAAAAAAAATAAACCATTTAAGCTAAACGCTCCTATTGGGGTCTGTATTTAAATTGAATTTTATTAAAGCGGATAGTCTCGTGGAGAAGGTAAAGATGGAGTAGCCATAATTACAGGGGACTTGGACACACGTGACGTGTAATTACATCCAGGTACGGCCTGTGTGAGGTCTCGTCGTTCCCTGGCGGCTTGTTCAAGCAGTTAGCTCCTAGTTATCGCTTGTCCTAATGTAAACCAATTCTCCCATTCTTCACTTAAAATTTATTCCGGCAGCTGGCGTGAATAAAGTTTCAAGCTATGACTTTTTGGAGGCCTTCATGACACCGAGCTCCGTAATAGATTCAACTTAGCAATAAGTTATGCACTACTCAAATATATAAAAAAAAACGAGGTATTAGAGTAACGGCAACAATTCTGCACCGCTTAATGTATCGGACATAGATTTTAAATTACATGAAAAATTAATTTACAAAATTATAATGAGCCTTATCGTTCGGAATCCTTGGGTACTCGATCCCCGCAATGAGCCTAGAGAGCCCTGGATCCGGTCACAGCCGAGCGAGCCCAGCCTCGATGGCGCCATATCCTATCCCACGGTACCGCGGCGCCACCTTATCTCAATGTTAGCTTATCACAGTGTACACAACTCGGTTTAGTGTATACTTAGTGTATACGCCGAGTACGCCTAAATTCCGCCATTACGGTCGAGTAATTGCGGTCGATCTGATGAGCGCGTAAGCTGATTATAGGAACTCACACTTGGAGGCAGAACCGAGAGTCGTTATTCACTAATTGACTACAATGATAAATAATTATTTTTATAGCAAGACATAAGTCATTACATGGCTATCTATCATTGCAGTTGGCAGATCATAACTGAAACGTAACGACAGCAATGAATGCACTAATCGAAGCGTTAAAACTACACACAAAAAGTTTTTTTTTTTCAACTATATAGGAGAATATTTCAAAATGAAACCGAAAAAAACTTTTCAAAATTTGCTGAAGAGCCCCAAAAAAATATATATATATATATATTAAGGCGCTTGAAAGCACCAACCTACAAACCCAAAGGTTCTAGGCATTCCCTAGATTCTTTTGTAGCTTAGGTTCTAGGTATCCTAGTCACGGGATTCCATAGGCAATAATTACAAATAAAAAGGATGAAGAAGACAGCGCGCTACCAGAGTACTAAGACCAATACGGGCGGATTCGGTTCCGGCATGGGAACAGTAATCTCCTCACCCTGGGAGTCACAGGGAGATTAGGAACCCCTGTGTCTGACATAGCTACCTGGCCCTCCAGGTTGGCAGTTGGGCATTGGGCTAATAACTCTATTCCACCAAAAAATATTATTACAAAACCTAAAAGTATCCTAGGAGAACCTGACTGTCTTAATAAGGTAACGACCCCGGTTTTGTATTATGGACTCCACATTGTATCATAGAATGTCCGGAGCTTATACAGACCAGGGACCGCACAGACAGTAGTAAATGAAGTAAAAAAGTACAACATACCGTTTACAGCTAAACAAGAGGCAAGACGGCCAGAAAGTGGTGAAACCACTATTGATGGCCATATACTGTCCTACGCCGAGAGACTTTAGGGACTCTCTGGTGTTTCTTTATTTCATTTTTACCAATCCAACTTTTTTCTTGAAATTTTCATGCTTCAAAAAATGCTATACCAGAGAATAATCATTATTCTTATATTTAAAATCGAAGAAAGGAGTTTTATTTTAATATAGAATAGAAAATTGTTGATAGAGGATGTCATTCTCAGAAAATACATAATATATATATTCCTAAATAAAATGAGAAAATTATAGTAGAATAAAGTGAAATAATAGACTATATTAATAAAAGAAGATGCCATCGATCTATATTATTTAAACAAATATTACTTCATGATTTTTTTTTTCCTACGCAAGTCAAGGAACATAAGCTCAATGTGAAGTGTTACGTAAAGATAAGTTATGTGAAGTGTTAACTACATTACTCTAGAAATAATGCATTAAACCTACAGGAGTTACCTGAACGGCCAAAATGGATCAGTTTCTATAGCCCTTCCAATTCCGGACAATGACTTCTTTCATATATTTTTTTTTACGATAAAAATAGCACTATATAGATATTTCAGTGCAGTTTTATTATGTTTACGTTCAAATTATTTATAACGATACATTAATATATGTTATCATTATAAACAAACCCACGTTTACAAGTCCCTAATAGAGGATATTGATAAATTGCCACCTAATTGAAATGTTTTTAAAAAAGTGGTTTCATATTAGGCTAATACGAATCTCAGAACTGGAACATGGAATCGCTCGTTCTGCTAAGCCCAACCCAAAAACTTATAATTACAATTGATCTATAAACATAAAATAAACTTCAGTTAACAATATTAATACAAAATACAAATAAACCAAAATCGGAGATCTTTATACCGATAGAATGCGGTCTTCAATAGGAATTGTTCAGGATCCTAAAGCTAGATGATAAAGAAGATATCCTCGCATGTGTTCCACGAACCCCATCCTAAGAGAGCAACTTATATTTTACAAATACTGTCATGTGCGGCCTGCAACAGCTGGTACAGTCGCCCAGCAGGAGTCCGTCGGTATTTTTATCCTGCTGAGGACCTACAAGACTCGGTAACTGCACTTGAATATTCACGCTGTGCAACTCCTTGCAGAAGGTGCAAAGGAATCTGCTGACAGAGTTTTTAACAATAGCAAATAACTCTAGTAATGCCTATTCACTAAACATCTTACTACGTCCTGATCATATACAGTTATTAAAAAATTAAATAATGTTAAGAGCAATATGAAAATAGAGATAAAATTGATGATTTTGAATTGTTTACAAATAATTTGTAAAAACCCATAACAATAAAATATATTGCAACACAACTCTTCCAAAAATAGTAATGCCGTTCAGATGTTCTGGAATTTTTAGGTTTTCATTTATAATACAGCTGTTCATGCTACTTTATTATTATCATTAAGTTATTATTTCAAGTATCTATTGAATATTGAATATTCGTCATACTAGCGCTTTCAAAATTAAACATTCATTTAAACCTTCAAATATTTAAAGGTGTTCGTGCATCATATTTTCCATTATCACATGATTTCCATGCAAATATAAATTAGTAATTTTTTTTTTAAATTATTAGATTCTTTTTGTTCTTGGCAATATTATTGGTTTCTTTCTAAATACCGTAGATTATTTATTGCATTATATACATGAGTAGCGGATATAGACAGCGAGGTCCTGGGCGATACGATATTGAGGAGCTCTGCTTGGTTACAGCGGAGGGCTGCCCGATGGTTTGGGATGTATGGCATAATCAAAACATTGAATAAACATACTTTTGAATATCCAAAAGAAGGAAGTAAAATAACTTTTTTGAAGAAATCAGCATTAAAACAAAATATTCAGGAAGAGGTGCTGCTATAATTCTAACAAGAGACAATGTGTTTCTAAAAATTAAAGTACTAATGTATTTATTGTTTGTTAATTAGAACTTTGGATGTATTACACGTCTGTCCTATTCTGAGAATAATAAAGTTAATACCTCATAACTATTACTTGTTCTATTAAAATTAAATATAAAATGTTAATTTTATGATAAACACCTGGGCTTTGACTGAATATAATTCCAAATTTTCAAGAATGTTGTCTGGAAATTTATTTTTGGATATATGGCGTAATGATATTAATAAAGGAAAATGGATGCATTTATATAAATCAGATTTATAAATTAATCAGATTGATCAGGAACGACGATAAATTATCAGTAGTTCTTTTAATTTAAAAGTATTAATAAGAACATATAGCGATTTATGTAAGGATAAAAAATTTATGAAATGAAAACATAATCTTTATTCTGGAACATTCACGCCACTAAGCATAACAGAAACGTACAACTTTTGGTTGGATTCACAATGTTAAATCAATTATATTACTAACTAAAAGTCAAATAATAAATATTTATATAAATAAAATAAATAATAATAACTATATATCGATAATAATAACTATATAAATATATATATATTATATATATTATATATATATTATATATATTATATATATATTATATATATATATATATTATATATATATTATTTATATATATTATATATTATATATATATTATATATTATATATATTATTATATATATACAGTATCTGCCCGACCCTTGGATCGTACAGAGCTTTTATTGTGCGTGCGTTAGTGCCTAAAGTTTTTATTTCAGTTAAGGTTTATAAAAACAATTAGTTCTAGCTTCAAAATAAACCAATGTGCTGGACCCTCAGGGGCCCAAATTCAGCCTAATTTGGACCAATTAGCAAAATCTAAAAAAAAGGAAAATGAATCATTACAACTTACCTGTAAGTAACAGCTATTCTATATTATCGGACGATGAGGATTATCAGGAATCATTAAACAGTGTTAAAATTAAACCTTTTCCACCAATAGTGGTTTATAACGCATTTGATGATTATGAACAACTTTTAAAATCAATAAATGAAAACAAAGTTGGAGAAATAAACATCAAATGCCGGCAAAATAAAACTATTTTTATAACATACAATTCCGATAACTTTAAAAAAGTACAAGATCAATTATTAGAAAAAGGTCAGGAATTTCATTCCTACACGCCAAAAACTGAAATAAAACCTAAAATTATCATGAAAGGAGCCCCCCAAATTTTGATTGTGAATCCATAAAAAAAGACTTGACATCGAAAGGAATTAAAGTTATAAAAGTAACACAAATGATTAAAAAAAAAGAAATCCCTCATGCCAAATTACCTATCTGGATCATTACTCTGGACGACAAACTTCAAATAAATATGATTAAAAAAATAAGAGCAGTGGGCAACGTCATTATAAGCTGGGAAACATATATCAATAAGAAAGAAGTGATTCAATGTTTCAATTGCCAAGCCTTTAACCATTTATCGATCAATTGCCATAAAAAACCAAAATGTATGAAATGTTCGGGGACTCGTCATACCAACGATTGCTTAAATGAAAATATTGACAATTTCGTACCAAAATGTGCCAACTGCGAGGGCCCACACACAGCTAACTCCAAAGAATGCTCTCATTACGAAAAAAATGCAACCCTGAGACTGAGTAAACAATCACCTAAAGTGCAACTCTCAAGTCTCAGAAGTATAAATTCAAAAAAATAATTTCCAGATCTTCCTAAGTCTACAGCTAAATGGCCTCAAGAAACTTTTATAGCTCAAGATAAAGAAAAGGAACCGTCTATGATGGATATGTTAAAGGAAATAAAATCTTTATTCAGCACTTTCAAAATTTCTGCTATTCTGAAAAATTTCAAACATATACTAGCGAAAATGAATACAGCAGAAGACGGTATTTCAAAATTCTTCATATTATTTGAAGGCATTATTGCTCTATTGGATTAATGGACTGTATGTATTATCTTTATAATTACGCTATTGTATTAATATCTTCTATATATTATTTATTTATACTAATTGCAGATTTGTTCAGATTTTTAAAATGGTACACAGCTAAGTTCGCATACAATAACAAAAATCTAATTTACGTGGCCTATAACCATTCACATATAAACAATTTTAATAAACAATCTCAAGTTCTTATCTCTGCACAGTCCGGCCAACCTAGAATCATGATCCCACCCAGTGATGTTATTGCACACGTAATATTATACGAGCTTAGTTCTACTATCATATCTTTAAAGCGTCTAATTAAATTAATAACGAAAACATATTATTGTTTTATTGCTTATGGCTCATAACTCTATAAATTGTTTACTTTGGAACGCTCGATCCGTTAAAAATAAATTAATCGAATTAAAGGACTTTATTTCCTGTAACAATCCAAAAATTTTGGCAATAACTGAAACCCATCTATCAAATGCTGACAAAGTGAATATCCCTAATTTCAACATTTATAGATCGGATAGAGATCGAAATGGAGGCGGTGTCATGCTTATCATCGATAAATCATTTAAACAATCCCAATGTCCATTACCTCATTTAAAATCTGTAGAAGCAGTTGCTATTAATTTACACTTGATTAATAATTGTACATTAACCATAATTTCTCTCTATTTACCACCAAGGAAATCCATCTGTTACCATGACTTAAAAAGATTATAAGACTTAAATGAGCGGGTACTTATATTGGGAGACTTAAACAGTAAAAATAAATTATGGAATTATCATAATACCGACAAAAATGGCAAACTTCTTTTAAATTTAGCTTCACTCCTAAAACTCTAAATTTTTTTCCCGGATAAACCTACGTATTATCCTTCTAATGGGCGTTCCAAGCCAAGTACACTCGATATCTTATTAACGAAATCATTTTATTCACTGAGCTGTCTTATATCTCTACCAATCTTAAGTTCGGACCACAACCCAGTTTTATTTCGCATCAAATTAAACACAATTATGCAACCTCCCACTGCTAAATACCAGTATAAAGAGGCAAACTGGCCTAAATACAAAAAATGTCTAAATGATAATTTAGAATTCAATCCTATTCTCAACAATAAAGATGCAATAGATGAAGCAATCAGCAACCTATCAGATTTGATTTCCACCTCAGCTCACCAATCAATACCTAAAACATATGTTGCTACAAGAGTTGATGAAATCCCTATTTCTCTCAAAATTTTAATAAAATTTAAAAATAAAATTAAAAATAAAGTCCAACACTCGAATTCCATTACACTTAAGAAATTTCTCACTAAACTTACAAGTCTCCTTAGAAAGAAACTGTACGAGTGGAGAAACAAAATCTGGTCTAAAACACTGGAATCATTTGAAAAAGGTTCTAAACCCCTGTGGAAAATACACAAAGTTTTTACCAAAAGAAATCAATCTATCCCTCCCCTAAAAACCTCTAATTCTACATACGAATACGATTCAAAACAAAAATTAAAGATTCTAGCCGATCACTTTGCAAGTATTCAAAACAATCCGAATAACTCAATCTCAAAATATCATTTAAATAAAATAACTAAATCTATAGACGACTTTAAGACTTTAATACCAGCTTCCGATAGTTTTAAACACACTTCTCCACAGGAAGTCGCGACTCTCATCAAGTCCCTCAACATTAATTAGTCACCCGGCCCAGATATCATACCTGCAATATTAATTAAAAACCTTTCAAAAAAAGCAATAATTCATATTACAAAAATATTTAATTGCTGTATGAGACTTAAATACTTTCCGAAAAATTGGAAAAATGCAAAACTTATTCCTTTGATCAAACCACATAAAGATCCCGAATTGCCTACAAGTTATAGACCCATTAGCCTTCTTAATATTATTTCAAAATTGTTCAAAAAAATCATAAAGCATCGCCTTACTCAATATATGTTAGCCAATAACATTTTAATAAATGAACAATTCGGATTCCGACATTACCATTCAACTACCAGCCAATTAGCTCGTGTTGTAGATAATATAACCGAAAATTTTAATAATAAAAAACATACCGGCATGATTCTTATCGACATTGAAAAAGCGTTCGATACTGTCACTCCAAATGTACTGATTTATAAATTAATAAAACTCAACATCCCAAGTTATCTAATATTACTTATAGAGTCATTTTTAAGCAATAGATCTTTCTACGTATCAGTTAATAATTTATCTTCCCCCATTTACTACACTATTAACGGTCTTCCACAAGGATCCTGCCTAAGCCCTATATTATTTAATTTATTCATAAATGATTTTCCTAAAACCAAAAACGTCGATATAGCCCTCTTTGCCGATGACACAGCGTTATTCTGTCCCTCTTACCGAATTGACACCATTTTCAATAGATTAACGCTAGCATTTAAAAAAACATCCAACTACCTTGGAAAATGGGGACTACGCCTCAACATAGACAAAACGGAGGCCATCATTTTTACAAAACGAAGACCTGTACTCCCTCCGAACATAATATTAAACGGTTCTTCAATTCAGTTAGCCAAATCTGTGAAATACTTAGGAGTAACACTAGATAGTAAACTTTTATTCAATAATCATATTAATATAAAATTAGAAAACGGCCGGAAAATGATGTATCAAATGTTTCCATATTTTAATAAAAAATCAAAACTATCTCCTAGTAATAAGTTAATTCTATATAAATCTGTACTAAGGCCAATATTAACATACGCTTGTCCTATCTGGAGTTTCACAAGTGCATCGAACTTAAAAAAAATTAAGTATTCCAAAATAAATGCCTCAGAATTGTCAACAACTATCCGTATTACACCAAAATAACAAAGATGCACACAGAATTAAATATATCCTACATACAAGATTACATATTTAAATTAACTCATTCATTCTTTCAATCATGCCCATACTCTCTAAATCCTTTAATAACTGAAATAGGTAACTATACAAAAGCTACTACACGCAGATATAAACATAAACGAACAAAACATATACTAATTTAAGAAGCCTGTATTTTATTATAATATTTATATTTCATTTAAATAGCCTATATTTTATTAATTTTCAGAACAGTGTTGGGTTTTTTTTTCTTTCTCATTTTTATTTTTACCAATAAATAAAATATAATTTTATATCCAAATAAGCTGTATAAAAAAAAAAAAAGTATTGTATAAGGGTACATCCCGAATCAATTATAAATACTCAATGTAATATTATTTATGGAATAAACTATATTTATAAAAAAAAAAAATATATATGAGTTAAGTTGGGACTTAAATTAGTATAGCCAGTAATTCCAAACTAGCATTATAAACATTGTAAATTGTATATATAGAGGATTAGTATCTGAATAAAGCCAGTGTTTAACCAGCCTTCATGTGAGTACTTTATCTCCCCATTTCCTCTTTTTTTTTATATTTCGCGTGTTGAAGCTCTTAAGTGGTGCCGAAACCCGGGATCTTTTTTAGCAGTTCGCAGTGAGAATTTTTTTTTTTTCCTGTTTTTTCTTACGGAAGAATATTTTGATTTTGTTACTTATCAATTTTTATTTTTATTTTTCTCACTTTAAAAAAAACAAAACACGAATGAACAAGGGCAAAGAGAGATCCTTAGGCCAGCAACGTTAACGCTGGAGCCTTCACAGCCAGAATCGGTGAATCCCGAATTTCCGCCAATGTCATCAACAACTCTAACAATGGCGCGGGCGGACTTAGCTGCGCAGGAGGCGAATAGAATCGCCCAGAAGACGAACGAGCTAGAAAAAATGAAGTTGAAAAAGGCAAATGCAAAGGATATCAGAAGAGAAATTTCCGACTTAGAGAAATTTAACGGAGATGTGGGGGAGTTAAATCATTTTCTCAAAGGCGGGGACGGAATTATGAACAGCATACAATCCCAGGTAGCAGTAGATCTTCTAAAAGAATCAGATGCCAAAAGGTTACGGGTTGCCCTAGCACGGCGGGTCAGAAGGAGCGTCCTAAACCTGATTCAAGCGGATGAGGATACCGTGTGGCAGGTAATCAAGGAAAGACTGAAGAAAACCTATGGAGGGGGGGCGATGATGATGGGCCCCAGAAGAAGATATGCTTCAAATGTTCCGAGACATAAAGAGAACGAACCAGACAAACGGTCAGTTCGCTGCAGGTCTCCTCGTGGAGTTAAATAGGATAAATGAGAAGTTGCGAGAGGTAATGGACACAAGTGCAGTCTAGGCGTGTATGATATTTATGACCACGGTACTGAAGGTACAGTTAGCCAGGGATACGGGGAGAAAGGACGGTCTACCCAGAGATAAATCATTTATAGAATGTGCACAGGAAATGGTGGACGCGAGTGCACGTGACGAGGAAGAGAGAGAGGAATTTGAACCAGGGTGGAGTAGGGTGTCTTACCGAAGGAACGAGGGAGGAAGGAATAGAGTAAGACAGGATCTGGTAAGAAGGAGAGAGGGAGAGTGGAAGAAAAGAGAAATTACCGAGAGAGAGAAGGCAATTTGTGGACAGGAAGAATGGCAGAAGAGATGAAAGGAAGTGCCATGAATGTGGCAAGACAGGGCACTTGGTAGCTCAGTGCCCGCGTACGCGGTGTTTTGAATGCCATAACGAGGGACATATGGCCAGACAATGGCCATATATACGGCGCAGGGAACACGACCGAGGAGAACCAATGGAGATCAACGCTCAACGAATGTGGCGGAGGAGCAGAATACCGTCGGAATCGGCCAGATCTTCAGAGACTTCAGGGTCCGAGACGGAGAGCAACGGACCCGGCGGCAGAGGAACCCCCGGAGGAAGGAGCAAGCAACAGAGTGCAGGGCGGCGAACAGAGCAGGTAAAGAGAGAATGAGGATCGTGTGAATGGAGGGGCAACCTTCTTTGTGTGAACAGTGTTGTAAAGAAGTGTGATCGGTTGCCTGGTATAGAGTTTTGTAAAGGGTGAAAGTGTTTGGTAGACACAGGAAGTTCCTGTACATTAGTGGGTAGAGATAAGTTGGAGTTGTTATTTAAAGGAAAGAGTAAGCCAGACGTGAGACCATGTCAATGTAAAGTAGTCACATTGAGTGGGCCCTGTACGATAGAGGGAGAAATTGACTTACCCTTAGAGAAGTGGGGAATGAAGGAAGGGGTGATGACAGTGCATGCTGTGGAAATCATGCCGCGTGAGTATGGGGGAATTTCGGAATGCGATTTGTTTAGCAAATTAGGGGCGAAGATCCGTAGTTCAGGAGGTCAATGGGTAATTAGGATCGGGAAAAAGAGGTACGAAACGACGCAAGACGCGAAGGGACTCGTCGTTATGGCATTCAAAACACCGCGTACGCGGGCACTGGGCTACCAAGTGCCCTGTCTTGCCACATTCATGGCACTTCCTTTCATCTCTTCTGCCATTCTTCCTGTCCACAAATTGCCTTCTCTCTCTCTCTCGGTAATTACTCTTTTCTTCCAAACTCTCCCTCTCTCCTTCTTACCAGATCCTGTCTTACTCTATTCCTTCCTCCCTCGTTCCTTCGGTAAGACACCCTACTCCACCCTGGTTCAAACTCCTCTCTCTCTTCCTCGTCACGTGCACTCGCGTCCACCATTTCCTGTGCACATTCTATAAATGATTTATCTCTGGGTAGACCGTCCTTTCTCCCCGTATCCCTGGCTAACTGTACCTTCAGTACCGTGGTGTGTTGGGGTAATCACCAAGGGTGCAGATTGGAGACAAAGCGTGAGGGAGGAATTCGTGGATATTTTTTTTCGCGAGGGAGATCCACTGAGCGCGACGGGAGAGACTATCCACGAAATCAATTTGAAATCCGACAAGGTTACCTACGTGAAGGAGCGGAGGTACCCACAAGCATTGAGGGGACACATTCGTGAGGAAATCGAGGAGCTAAAGCGTCAGAGGATCATCGTGGATAGTACTTCGCCCTTTAATAGTCCACTATGGGCAGTCAAGAAGAAACCCGTCGACGGAGAAACAAAGGAACGCTATAGGGTAGTTGTAGACTTCCGGCAGTTAAATGGAAACACGCTAGATGAGAAGTACCCCATTCCTAGGTTGGAGGACATCTTGGACAGACTGGGTGGAGCATCGGTGTTTAGCACACTTGATCTGAAATCAGGATATCATCAAATTCGCATGCACCCCAGAGATCAAGCCAAAACAGCGTTTACTTTCGAAAGGGGGCACTATGAATTTACCCGTATGCTGTTTGGCTTAAAGAATGCACCCATAACGTTCCAAAGACTGATGGACGAATTTTTGCGTGGTCTGGATGAAAATATGTGCCAAGTGTACATGGATGATCTCTTGGTTTTTAGTAAGACAGAGGCAAACCATATAGAGGATCTGCGACGGGTATTCACTAGAATACGACAGTTTGGGCTGAAACTATCGAAGGAAAAATCGATATTGGGTCAAACGCAGATTAATTTTCTTGGACACATGATTTCGGCGGATGGGGTACGACCAGATGGAAAGAAAGTAGAAGCAATCGGGAAAATGGCAATGCCGAGTGATGTGAAGGGGATCAGGAGATTGTTAGGAACCCTCAATTACTACCGTCGATTTGTCCCGGAGATGGCTGACAACCTGGTACCTCTTTTTGAGGAAGGGACGCACGGTTAAGATTACGCCAGTGATCGAGGAAAATATCAGAAAGTGTATGTTGCTGTTACAAACGGAACCAGTCCTAGCATTCCCAGATTTTTCAGACCATTTTCAATCACTACCGATACCAGCGAATATGCACTGGGGGCGGTTTTATCGCAGGAAGGCGATCAGGGAGGAAAGGCCCGTGGCATATGCTAGCAGGAGGCTTACGGACGCGGAGGCTCGGTATAGCGCACTTGAACGAGAATTGTTAGGGGTTGAATGGGCAGTGCAAGACTTTCGGCCGTATGTATTCGGAAGAAGGTTTAAAGTGCACACAGATCATCGTCCTCTGTTGTGGGTGGGCAATTTGAAAGAGTCCTCGGCTAGAGTCACACGGTGGAAGGAGATTCTGAGTCAGTACAATCTCGAAGTAGTGTACAAACCGGGAAAGGAGAATGTCGTAGCTGACTGGTTATCTCGCGCGTTACAGGTAAATATGATGGAAACAGAGGTGGGTGAAGCATCGGGGGACCTACAAAGGTTCGTGCGGGAATGGACGCCAGACGGGGAAGGAGAACGCGGGACTGACCGCCAAGGCAATGGGGACCCCTCGGATGACGAGTCATGGGACGAGAGACCAGCAGAGATGGAGGAACTTGACGAAATAATTAACGACAAGACTCGATAGGTCATCTGGAAAACAAGGACTAAAGGGCTTGTAAAAATGGACTTTTCCAAATATGATAGGCATACCATCGTCACTATTTGGTCTCAACCGGGAGTCAAGGAGCAAATCTGCCGAGTATTAAAAGACGCATCCAAGGTAGGCGCAACCCATTATTTATATGTCGGCAACGCGGCAGTGTGGGAAAAGATCCGTATCTTATGGAGGACTGAAAAAATAGGGATAGACAGGACCTTTATCCGATGTCGCTCTATCGTGGAAACTATTCGCGATCACGAACAGCAAAAAGATGTAACGATTGCATACCATCAAGAGAAGACAAACCACCGGGGAATCAACGAGACGTTGGCGGCCTTGAAAAGAAGGTATTATTGGGTAGGGATGCGGAAAACAGTAGAAGAAGTAATGAGGAGCTACCACATTTGCCACACGGCTAAGTATGACCGGCACCCCTCTCTCCTCTCCCCCCCGTAGGACTACAAACAGAGACGAGGACACCTACGGTACCGTTAACGGACCTCCAAGTTGACACCTTTACGTGGAGAGGGTTTAAATGGGTGACAGTAGTGGACACCTTTAGCAAGATAGCGATGGCCCACCCAGTGAAGGAAAAATCGGCGGCATCGGTTAGCAGCGCCCTCCAAACATGGTTCCAGTTTTATGGGGAGCCAGATACGATCTCCTCGGACGGGGGCAGGGAATTCGACAACGCCCAGTTACGACAAGAGACAAAAAGGCTAGGAATTTCGTGGCACTGGAATACGGCCGGACATCCCAAAAGTAGGGGGGGGGGGTTCGAACGGCTCCATAATACCCTGGGTGAACATCTCCGAGTATTCCACGCAGATAAGGGGTTGGAAGCAGATGAGGCGATGCCCCAAGCCATATCAGCGTATAACCATTCCATACACATGGCTACTGGGTTTTCCCCTTTCGAGGCCCTTTTTGGTTTACGCGCACGAAGGAGGGACGAGCGAGATACGGCTGTGGATGAGGACATAGCGGAAAAACTAGCCACGAATAGAGAGAATGTGGGGGAAAGCGCATGGGCGAATGGTCGCGGAAAAAAAGTAAGAGAGTAGCGCTGGAGAACGAGGGTGTAAAGGATATTATGGGTAATATGAAAATAGGCACTATCGTTTACAGAAAAATTATGTCGAATCGCGCAAAGGAAGTTCTGAAGTATGAGGGTCCATTCAAATTGATTACGATTAGGGAGCACAATCTATATATATATATATATATATATATATATATATATATATATACAATATATATATATATATATATATATATATATATATATATATATATATATATATATATAGTTATGTATAAATTTCCTGAAATTTGCATAGTTATTTATTCTTTACATGATTGCGGAAGACTTATCATTCAGGAGATGAAGAAATAAATGCTGTTTAAATTAGGTTAGGGAAGAAGCTAGACGAATGGAGATGGCTAAGGAATTCCAAAACAAGGTAGTAAGAATGATAAAGGGTTTTTCAAAGGAAGCAGTTCTATTGGAAGATCTATACAAGTCGGCAAGTTGAAATCATTTATTTAAGAAATGAATGGAATCTATAGCAATAAGGGTTGAAAAAAAATCTTCGACTGATGGTGAGAACGAAGACATTTTCGGACTTTTCACAGGGAAGATGTATACCATCGGTGGGACAGCCCGGTAGATCTGAAAGATTACATCGGACCAACGCAGAAGATAAATGGGTTCAGATAAACAGCACCTTCCAGGATCTCACGAGGACAAAGGAATAACAAAACAAAAAAAATTCAAGAATAGCTAATAGTTTATATTTGTATTTTGAATTCATCAATCAAAGGGGGCGGCTAATTTCGAACGAAATTTTATTTTCAGGTTAAGAAATATTTGTTTCTGCTTTTTGATTGTTTGAACCTTAAATCAGTCTATAAAATGTGATAATGATATTTATTTAGAAAAATATATCCTAATTTACTGTTTTTGACTTTTATTAAGGAGAATGAAATAAGAGGTGGCAATATTAAGCTTTCCCCTTCTGACGAAAATTCTAGGTCCGGCACTGACCACAACACGGTGATAGGCATGAGGTCGAACCGAATGCACCTGATACAGATGAATCGGCTTGTTATGAAACAATGTTAAGTAACCCACTGGTTAGACGGCGCCATAGACTGGCCTCGTCTGACCCCGCGGTTCGATGTATCGACAGGATGTGACTATCTAGATGTAGATTCCCTATTTCGCAGATGATAATCGCTTATCTTAAATTAATGATTCGAATATATCGGGATTTGAAAATAAAAAAGGTGATTGTTTATTATTTCCTTCAAATTCACAACTCTATTTAAAATAAGAAGTAATAAAATATGCATATGTAAAATTAGATGCAATCTTGTATTCTTTTGAGAGAAATCACTAATATTCGTCAACAACTAATATTCGTTGCAAGTCGATAATGATCCAGTAGCACAAGGTCATGTAGGGCTAGTATGTAATTTTGACCGTCTTTAATCACTACTATATATTATTACGATAGAATAGATCCCTTTCCCGGCACTCAGAAGCGATGGATTTTGACGAGTGAGGATTCTCTTTGAAAAGGAAGAGAATTTCACGGAGATGTGACGAATTCCAATTTTGTTTCTTAAAATCTTACAAGGGCTTAAATAAAAGTGATGAAAAAACTGGAAGGTTTCAAAACTTTGACGACTGAGAGTCGGCGGATCGAGACGTTGGGTTTTAAAGATTTTGACGCGGGCATCAAGACCATATACGCTCCTACGGAGCTTAAAAACCTACCGTTTTTGAGATAATGCACGGCATAGGTCCGCACGGGCCTCATGCCATCTTGCGTACCTGCCATTGTCATGGCAACTTTATACCAATTTGAGTCTGTTTACAAAAACTTTTAATGAGTGAGAAATTATATACTGTTTCCCATGTCCAACTCTAAAGGGCACTACTATGTATGAATACTACACATTGAAAATCGTAATCTAATTGCCTAACTGTTAAATTGAAGAGATATTTTCCAGTGGGGTAAGCTAATTACTTATAAATATGAACTGTAACTTCAACATAGTCATTACAAACTATGTAGCTTCGCCAAATATGTGTGTTAAATAAACTTTTTTTTGCAATATTATATTGTTATTGTTATACTAAATTTAAATATTAAATAAAAAAGTAAATATTGTTTATTAAATATTTCATAAATAATATTATTTATGATATAATATGATGCGTTGAGTATTTTGGAATGTGGATAGATAAAAGAAAGGATTTGATGATTTCATTAGAGAACAAAGCTCAATATATTATTTCCAAATAAGCTTACAGCAGATTTTTACTTGCACTTACATACATATGTATACATATTATCTATATATGAAATATACAGTCAGGGGAAGTATGGTGATAGTTATTATATAGCAGGTTCATGGAAGAAATTAGCGCCCAATCAATAAAATAATACCACCATAAAGGAATTTTATTAATAAGGAAATTTATAATTAATTTATATTAGTAGAGTATCAAGAGTATGCAGATATTATTAATAAAATAAATATGTATCTAAAAATATTGATAAGGAAATAACAATAATAAAATAAATAAACAACTTATCAAACTAATCAAGTTTTACATTAATGGGGAGAATTCCATGAATAGCTATTAAGTTGGATTATTAAATCTTATTATATAAATCTACAAAATCCTAGGAAGTGAATATTTTCAACCAGAGTTAAGAAAAATGATTTTAAAGGGCACAGGAGTGGAAACTTTCGAAACTTCATGACAACGTATTGCTTTAATTTTTCCATCGAAAACATTTATCTAGTTTTTAATGATGTACTTATGGAATAAATTTTGAGTTCGATATCAAAAATTGTGGGTGTGTTAAAAATATCAAACGAAGAATAATCTATAGATATACCTCTAATCTCTTGTCTCTTTGGAAAATTTCATGGAGTACTCAGTCATAGATGGTCTATGGAAAATTCATATATGCACCTATTTATTTCGAATTCTTATAAATCCATTGATCATAAAATGTTTTATTAGATAACTAAACTACATATGTAACAACTTTTTATTATTATAATTTATTAAATGGGGACCAAAATGAGAAAAAAAGATTGAAAGGACCAAAATGGAGATAATGAAGCGCCAACTCAATTAGCTGGTTCAGTGGAAGGAATGCTATCTTCATACCGCACGCCATTATGGGACTTAATGGTGCCTTCGAGTTTATAAATGTATAAATATATATTAGCTTATAGCTATTACCCTTTTATACGAGTTTAATCTATGATACTCTCTTCTATTGCTATACGAATGTATAATTGGACGTTTAAAATTGATTCAGGACAGTAATTAGATACTTGGGGGTTAAAACAGATCTTTAAACACAAATTATATGTCTGTTTTTTTATTTGAAGTAAATAAATCATAAACAATAATGGATATAATGTTAAACGAGGAAGACTTGCCATTGACGGAATTCGGGATGTACAAGAAATTTATGCAGGACTTTTCTACCTTCAATCAGAGTTTGGAATTTGAGAAACTGACCAGGGAATGAGGTTGGAAGGTGCGGGAACCTACAGAGAAGATAGACACGAGAGAAAGAATGGTTATAATATCAATATCTTTAAAAAATTTGATAGTTTAGGAACACCGTTGGATAATTCTGTTGTTTATTTATAGAGTTTTATATCGAATCGGTTTATTTCATAATATATTGTATCCTGTAGTAAGTTGATCATATTGTATAAAAATCAATAATACAAATTTATTTCTGTGATACGCATTATATATTATACATTGGATTGTTACACACTAAGGAATTATCAAGAAATTACATTTGATATGTTTATCACTAAAGCTGTCTTATGAATTTGCTATTGATACGTGGAAGGTTATTTTAAAATTCTGAATTCATATGAATTCAAACATTTATAAATGCTTAATTAGTGAAAAGATTGAAATTATATTATTTAAATTATTTCTACTGATTTAATTTTCTCCGTTACTTGGAAACATACCTCTTCAGCTGCTTCCAATATAATTCCCTTATGCCCAATTGTAGGTTGTATGTAACATGATACAATTCTTTGTGATTTATAATGAAAATTCTTTGTTATTCCATAATTACATACAACAAACAGAATAATTATTTAAATGATTATACTTTTGCTGGATATATTAAGCTTTAATTGTTAACTATTATGAGCGTATAATTTCCTTCATATTTATCTTTAAAAGTCTTCTTTTGTTATTTTTTGTATTTTTTTCCTTGTTATGCGTTCTGAGTTTTATCACTGAATATTTTCTTCTCCCTTCAAAAAACTATTTCCTTGCTAATTAACCCCTTTAGTGCCGAACGACGATGTTCGTAACATTTGCTAAATGAAACGACAAATGATTGATTAAATTATTATTAAAATATAGATCAATAAACTGTGCATATTTCAACAGATATGTATATATATATATATATATATATATATATATATATATATATATATATATATATATATATATATATATATATATATACATATATAGGTTGCATGAGAAGAGATGGGAAGAATGCAGGAGAGGTATGTTCCCTCTAGAACAATAGAGACTCCTACCTGCACTCTTTGTCCAACCACAATGCCTCTCCAAGCTCTTCTTTTTTCATTGTATCTTAAGGGATGCTATAATAATGAATCGATATTAATTAGATTTTTAATCAGCCCATAGATGGTGGAAATAATTCTTTTAATAAAAGTGAAACAAAGGAGTGAATAAAAAAAAAATTGCAACTTAACTTCGAGAATTATTTTAGTCTACATAAATAAACTGGAAGATACTTATGCCCAGCACATTTGTAGAGGAAAAGGGTGCAAATATTGATCTCTTGTGCGATTTTTTTTTCTTTTCAGTTTCTTAATATTTACTTTTGTGTTTATATTAAAATTGCATTAAAGTTACAATTTTAAATTTGATATGATTAAAGTGGTATGTTTACTCTTCAGTTCAAGCTATATGCTATTATTATAACTTGTTGCAATAAAGCGATTTTGCAGTGTTACTGTGAAATGAATAAAAGGAAAAATAAGAATATGGCAGAAATATAATAATCAATCTAATTTTAACATAGAAAACGTAGTAATATTTTAAAGATTGTATCTCAGAAGCAGAACAGTTTGAATCGTATGTTCACTTAAAGACTAATGAAAACCAAAAATCAACATTAAAATATTTAAAAAATATATTGTCTAGATAAAACTGACGGACCTTCCTTACATTTTTTTTTTTTTTTTTACTTCTAAAAACCGATTAAAACGGTTATTTTTATACTGTTCAAATTTATAATTTTTCTCGATTTTGTCATTTTCAAAAGTGTTTATTAATATTTTAAATAGGATATTACACCGAAATCAATAGATACCCTTCCGTAATAAAAAAAAAATTAAATCATGAAGCATAATCAGAAATTATAACTTAAACTAGGATTAGCTGATTCCAAAACAAATTGTAAATTTAACTGATAACAAAAAAAAATCGGACAAAGGATTAGTTTTGGGCGACAAAAAAAATTCATGTTAATGTTAAAAGTTAGCTTATGTACAAAAGATCGATGATAGAAGAATTTAAAAAACAAACGATAATAATAATTCTGGTGAGATGTTCCTTGTAAAATTAAGATCTATAAATATACTGCCAAATGTACTAAGATCGTCATTTGGTGTCATGCCCAGATTTAAATGATATTTAAGAAATTAAAAATTGGAGAGATTGAATAAATTAATATGAAACATTCTATTGATTAAAAACAGGTGCGCGGTGGCGTCATCAACTCACACTCAAAATCGGTTAACTTTACTCGCTGATGGTACTTCCGCCTCCAAAGTAAGTTCAAATCCAAAAATTCTTTTTACAAACTCTAATGGCACATTTTCTGTGTTAAATTATGGAAATACTGGCTTTCTAGCATTTATAGAAGCGGAGCTATGAGCGTTTGAAATGACGCCAAAAGCGTCTGAAAATTTTCTGTCCGAATACCCCAGATGGAGGAACTTAGTTATAAATTAAAAATGCGTTTTTAACTGTCATAGTACATATTTGATATCTAATTTTCACGTTTTCTAAAAAACATTGGTTGAAGTTCTTGAAGAGATTATATAATAAATATAAATATTATAAGTTGCCATAGTAAAATAAATTTAACAACAAATTATTCTGTTATTACAAATTGCTTCTCTAATATGCGGAAAAACTCTAAATTACGGATCCATGTTAAACCCCAATGATGGTATATCATAAAATTTTTAACATAAATGCAACTGGTACTGGTATAGGTGGAGGAAACTAGTCCGGGAAGTGGGCCTTGTGGTTCTTTTTGCCAACAACTGACGGCTACCTTTACCTGAAATCCGCGTACTAACAAGAGTGGGAGTGTCAAGATTCATTTCTCGGGATCGCCGTGAAATAAAAATCGACTGACCCAGGCGGGACAAGATCCCACAATGTTCCGAACCGGGAACTCTGCGACCCTCGCCACAACATAGTAGGCCGTCACGTCACGTCATCGATAATAAGGGCTAAAATAGTTGGAGGGTTTTCTATCAAAAAGTTGATATATCCACTTCTCAACAACAAAGATTTTTTTAAAGAATTAATATTCTACATTCAAAAATTACTCGGCTTATTTAAAAACTTAAATTTTCTCCAGTCAAATAGGGGTTACACATCAATATTTTCATTAAAAATTAGCCTTATCTGCATGATATCCTCCCCTATTATTTTTTAAAAAAATAATTTTCCAAAAGAGGATACATTAACTTCTGATAGAAAACTGTTCAATTATAAAAAAATAAAAATAAATGATAACTTCATGGTGTAACAGACGAAACTAAAACTTGAGCAAATTAAAATGAGACTTTCAGGATCGCCTGTTGAAAAGTTTAAAGTAATATTATTATGTTATATATATATTGGTTTAAAGTTATACTTTAAGTTATTAATGAATAGAGATTAGATGTTGCTAGCCTTCCAGAGATAAATCTTATCTGACAATGGGGCATTTATTTATTCTTATAATTATTCATATGGGACATCTGCTTGCTTAGTTATAGTTTGAAACAATAGTTGACCATACTCTACAATTCATCAGTTTGTAGGAATAAGTAGTTAAAACTTTAATTCAGGATAATAATCATAATACAAACGTAATGAAGAGAATATTTATCATCTTATGATAGTTTGTACGAAAATAACGCCAACACAATGAATAAATTATAATTACACAAGATAATTGCTAGTTTAATTATCTTAATTAGCGAGAAAATAGTTTTTTGAAGGAAGAAGAAAAAAATATGGTGATAAAATAATGGCTTTTAAAGAAATAAAAAGTATAAAGATAAAAGAATTGCACGCACTTAATAATTAAAATTAATGTAGCCTATAACATTATTATAATTTAAATAATTATTAAATTACATAAAAAAATTTAAAGTTATGTTAACCTACAATTGGCTAATGATATAATCTATATTTCAAGCTAGTGAAGAGGTAGGTTTCCATGCAATGCTAAATTCACTCTTGGCATTAATTAAAAATTTAAAAAAGCTTGAATTTACACGTACACTAGATCTCAGGAAGGATAGAGGTTATTTTGTATAGAACAAAGAAATCAGTATAGATTTGAACTATGTAACAAAAAGAACTATGTAGCCAACCGACGGCAAACATTGTGATATTGTGAAGAGAAGATCAACAAAAATTGTACAATTAAAAATGTAAATCTTTTATCCTCTGGCTTTTTTGGTCTAGAAAGCTCAAAATAGTGTTATTCTTTTCATATTTACATGGATTTTAATTAGTATTTTATATTTTTTTAACCCAAAATTTTGAGTTAAAAAAAACCTCTTTGGTTTAAAAAAAACATATATGGTTAATGTAAATATAAGAATCAATAAACCAAATTTTATGATGTTCGAAATTTTGAATTAAAAAATCTTCATATTTAATGTGTTTGTATGTTTAATGTGTTCAATTTAAAAAATATGCCTTTCAATGGTTCAAAACGTGCCAAAAGGCTGTCAATTTTTTTTTAGTTTTTTAAAATTTATAACTCAAAAACTAAAAATGGGAAAAATCTGAAATTTTGCATTTTTTTTTGTCCAAACTGATAGTTTTACACATGTACAAAAAATCATTGAATTCTGAGAAATCAAGTTCTAGGCCATTGGTTATAGAATGACCGAAAGGAGCATCATCAGGACTGAAAACAAAATAACGTTATTAACAATGTTATTCTATATTTATCTGATTTAACATAGTTAATAACGTTATTTTGTTTTCAGACCTGATGATGGTCCTTTCGGTCATTCTATATTTACAATATTCTATACTTTTATATTACTGTATTCAATATTTGTTGCAGTCATTATTGGATTGAATGAATTCCTATTTAATTATTTAGTCCCTTTATTTCATTTAATTTATATTTATTCAACAATAGTTTTTAAAAAATTAATAAATTGAACTGTTTTGTGGACAATAATAACCAGCAGTTTTTTGGTCTTATAACAAAAAAAAAACTTGTTAATTATTAATTTTATTTGAGATATTACGGCCAAATCATAGTTTTCGTCCTGTTTTCCATTCATTATTATAACATTTAAATAAAGGTATACTATAAAGTTATGCTTAGTTTTTTCCTTAAACAAATTTCCCGCATTCAAGAAGACCACGGAATTACAGGTAACAAAGACTTAAGATTTACCCAAACAAATTAAGGAAGCGGAAAATTAAAAATAAATAAAAGTCGTTTATTTAATCGGAGAAAAACGGTTGATGGAATAAATAACTAAAGGAGATGCGGAGAAAAGGTTTACTGAAGAGCCATTAGGTTTATTAGTGCGTTAGAGCGTGCTTATGGTAATTATAGGAGCGGCCTGCAATGCTGCATCACCATGAAGGCACTGTAGTCTTATTCTCTTCCCTTACTTCTTCGGGGCATTGTTCCGTCCATCCAGTCGGAATTAATTAGCATTTAAGTCCGGCCAAAGGGTAAGCTGATGCAGTTGGCAAATTCTAATGATCCAAGAGAAAATCGGCTAAATATATTCAAAACTCCACACTTGATGCATTGCAATAAATGAAAACTCTAAACGCGTGGCTTACAGAATCCAAAAATTCTACAATTTCCGCAAGAAATCGTCCCAAATTTCTCAGCGTAGCACAAAACCTCACTGTACTGTTTTGGCATTATTGGTACAATGACAACTTTCCATATAAGCAATGTTCGTTTCGACTTACACGTTGTTAGATCATTCATGAATCTTTAGTAGTGCTCACAACTCCTAGAGAATAGAGTCCCGAATACTTACGTTTAAATACTGTAAAGCAGCCGTGGTTATTCCATTTGTGTACAATAGCACATGATCTCCAAACATTAAAAAATAAAAATGCAATTACTCTATAGTAATAAAAAGAAATAGAAAATATTTATTTTACATTGAGTAAATCAACCTAAATCGAAAGCCTTCATTCTGACAGACACAACCCGCACAGCTTTCGAGTGCTTTAATTGTGTCTTGTGCACAAAAAATGTGTGCACCAACCAGCTCAGCGCTGGGATCAAATTATTTTCACAACAGCTAATTTAGAGTGCAAAAGTTAATTTCATTCCAATTTATATATTCGCTATTTATATCCACTGTATCAATAATCTTGTAAAAAATGAATAAATTATTCTATATTCACCTCCCCTAAAAATGAGGCTATACACAAGAGCACTTTTGATGCCTTCAAGTCGTTTGGAAACCGTCTGTTTTACAGTAACTTATATGGAGCAGTCTTATTCTTCACAAAGCCTGAAGGCTTCTCTACTTATGACTGGTATTCTACGTCGTATTTTTGAGTTAGTTACAATGAAGATTATTTGTGTGTGTCCTTCTTTAAAGTAATTTGCTAGCAAGAGTGTGCATTTATATAAAGTAAAATAACTAAAAATAATTTTTAGCAGTCGAATGGTTTATAATTAATTCTCTTTCAACTACTCTTCTGAGTGTTAGTAATTGTATCTCTTGATGAACGTTGGACGAGTTCATAAATGAGAACCAACGTGGAAACTAAAGCATCAATGAACGAATTCAGCAAGTGACATCCATTATTAATCTAGTCTTCAGGATGAGGACTGTCACGTGATTATCTTTTCTATAATCATTGAAAGCGCTAACAGATAAGAAATAATAATAAAGGCTCTATTTCGATAGAGCCCACCACAAATGTCCCCATACCTTTCCTTAAAATCCCATCCAATGCCACCACATTTTAAAGATCTTGCGAAACACTATGGGTTTCTATTAGTAATAAGTATGACCGAAAAACTAGTTCACTTGTGAATTATCTTTAGATTTATTGTGCTAACAAGGGAGAAAGATCAAAAACATCGGGGTGTCCGAGCGGGTTAACGCGCTTGCAAAAGTGCACCTACTCACAAACCCAAAGGTTGTGAGTTCGAAGTTCCAACAGAAAAAAAAAATATATATATATACACACACACAATATTTACAATATTGGAGTCTCTTTTCACCTCTTCTATTCCCTAGAATATTTTTAATATAATTTACAATCTTGAAAATTTCTTAAAAATCTTAAAATTGCATTAACTTCATATATATAATGTAAATCTTCAAATTATACATAATATCCTACAGAGGAAGTGCTATAATTTAACAGAATTAGAAGAAGACCAAATAAAACTAGGATAGAATCAGAACATCAAACGACTATAAGCAATCACATTTGATGACTTGGTAATAACGATACACGGTGCTGGATTATTAAAAAAAAAAAAAAAAATGAAGACAAAGAACAAAACAAACTTCGCAGATCCTAATTTCAGAACGGATTGGTTCTCCAAATAGAGCGATGAGCGCTAATAGGAAAGGATACGCATAAGATTGGATGCAGTTGATTGTAATTGGACGTGTGAGTGAGCCGGTGAAGGGCAGTGGGAGTAACATTACTGTAATTACCTATTTGTATCAGCTGGGAGGATTATCCGCGGTCCCTCCTGTCTGCTAGCTCAGCAAGTGTAATGAGTGCTAACATGGGTGATCGGAACGGCGCTCCTCCCATGAGCGTAACATGGATGTGTTGCTCAACACTTACCTGTAAAAGAGAGATATGATTTGGTCAGTAAAAAGTGGAAGTAAATCTAAAAACAAACCTTACACACCTTAATCATAGTAACAAACTATATTTTTTATAATGAAGCACAAGCGGTACAAAGCAACCACTAAAAAATCCAATAAAATGAGGTTTCTGACAATTCTTTTACCTGTTCTATAAAACTTTTCGAATAAAATATTTTCATAATATGTTATTATTATAAGATAATTTTAAAACAAAGCATTGAATCTCTTAAATACGATTATATAACTAACCAGTCAACGTCAGTATTGAAAACTTAATGTCAAATTAATTCAAAACAGAGATATCACACTTCGATAGCCTTAAAAAGAAAAACTAAACAAAGATAGTATATCATTCCTAAACAGTTCAACATAAACGCATAATAAAACCCTTAGGTGCATCCGACCGCGACTGTCTTTCAGTCAGTGTTGCGTGTACTGTATAGCCTAACCAGTATCTACAGAAAATTTATCTATATCTGATAGTGAATATAGAGAATACCTTTAAACAAGTATATTGTGAAGCGCCCTAGATAAATAAGAATAATTAATTAATGATAAATAAATATACATTATGTTTTGTATTTTTCCAATTATTATAATCGTCCTAGAGACAGAACACCCTGTCCCTCCTAATTAAAAGGGAAGCTTTAGAACAGATGTGCTATCTATGGACTGCAATACTGGAATCTTATGGGTTTTTTTCAGGTCTAATGTTGCCTAAATTGACTGGCTTGGAATCTTCCAAAAATAAACAAGTAATAGTTGATCATTAATTAATAGCTTAAGCTATCACTAATTAATATAATATTTTTACTTAATAAAAGTTAAAAATATATATTTGTTTAATTGGTTTAAAATGGAAACTAAAAACGAAAATATTATTGGAAAATTAAATGAATGGATAGGAGCATATATTATAATATTATAGATCATATTTATATATATTTGTATTAAGGAGTGAAGTAAGGCACAGAGCCCTGACTTCCAATCATAGATCACAGATACATTTTATAAAATTAATTATTTGGACAGCAATGGTCAAACCTGAACCAGGTAGACTTTCTAGGACCACATTCAACTCCTATAAAGTAAGCTGTCTGATACTTCAAAACGTTAGGAACTATTCCGTTTAGTATTCTGTTATTTTCCAAAAGTTATTTATTTTTTCTGCTTACCTTAAAACATAGGGAGGAGCTGTGAGGATTTTGTACTGGAAAAATTTAGTAACTAACTATTGTAAGCAGTTTTTACTATACTTAAAACTATACGATACATGGGAATTCGAACTTGAGTTATAATGTTTTATTTTTTTATTTTTATAACATAGAATTACGTTTCTCCATCTGATGTGTTACAACAGAAAAATTTTAAGACACTTTTGGTGCCATATTTAATTGCTCATAGCTCCGTTTCTATAAATACTAGAAAGCAAGGATCGGTATAATTTTTCAGAGGAAATCTGTCATTAGTGCTTTAAAAAGGAATTTTTGGGTTTGGGCTTAAGACGGAAGTACAGTAAGTAAGTAAGTTTGGTCAATTTTGAGCTTTGAATTAATCACGTCACTTCTTCTCTTTCACCTTAATAAACAATTCAAATTCAACTTTCAGTGAATATTATTTATTTCAACAGTAACATGACGTTTTTTTCGCCCAAAAATAAGCATACTAAGTGATTATGCGCCTTCAAAATACCGCGGAGCTGTGACAGACACAGCCTCTATCCAATTTTATATATTAAACATGCTAATGTGACGAAGGATGTTATGCATACTTTCACTAGTAGACTAAATCTTTATGAATTAAACATTCATTTTTATTCGTTAATTTTCATAATTATTAATTTCTGGTCGTGCAGATGATAAAAAAATGTATAACAAATATCTTATTCAAAGATAAAAATGTAATAATTTTCCTAATAAAACAGGATGCTGTTATCTTCAGAATGTAACGTAAGCAAAGTTATCTACTAGATGAATTTGTTTTGTTCTTTCAGACTCACCAGGGAATTTCCAGGTCTACTAAAAATAGTCGGTTCTAGTTTACAATGCTGATTTCAAGAAATCATAGGGTACGTTCTCTAGGCACTAAATTTAGTCCCGCCACGTTGATTTAGATCGTGGTTCTCAAGAAAACTATTCGTTGTATTCAGTGAAAACTTTCCGAACATTAATTCTTTCAAGATATATGTATCTTTTCATTTATATAAACAAATCTTCTAAAGATACTAACATTTTTAAAATTCTTACTAGAGAACAGAGCTTGTTATAATGGTATGTTATAATTATAGAATTTATCTATCAAACGACACTTTAATTCTTATTGAAAAAAATTATTTGTTATAAATTATTTCACAGGGTTTTATATAAGGATTTTCTTCCTCTGCAATTCGATATTTTCAATTCGATATTTTCAAAGACTTTTTACAGCCAACTTTTAAAATCTGTCTCAATTAAGGACGGTAAGTAATAGTGATAAAGGAATTCATTCATACAATTCATTCATTCAAGGAATTCATTTATAACTACATTAAATAGTAGTTAAATAGAAAAATTAGAAAATTAAAAATAATAAACATCTTAAACACAGTCATACTTTTAAATATTTATCCTCCACTAAGGACCAAATCACGCTTTCGTGAGAGAGCTAAAATCGCAGACGCTTAGGATTTCGATAATATTAAGAATTAAGTTTAAAAATATTGCTACATAGCTGACTGAGGCATCTTTTCAAACGAGATTTGGCGACTACCACTATAGTTGTTGTTGGCAGAAGGAAGTTGTTCAGTCTGCACTTAACAACTTTTTCAATCTGTGATTTTTAAATTTTGCATTACTACCGTAAATAAACTTTTTGTTTTGTTTTTAATATGTTGGTATTATTGTATTTAAATGAAACGGTAAGAAAAACCATTATTTTTTAATCATTCTTATAGTCTATTTCCTTCAATTTTTAATCTTTCCCATATCAAGGAGATGTTGGTTTAATTTCCCGTGATATGTATATAAATACGTCTGTGTTCTATTCGGCTCATATAAAGTATATCGTTCCTCTTTAATACAAACCTATAAGTGGTAGATTCCCAAATTGAATCTCGACCTTCCCACTTTGGTCAGAATAGGTTGGTAACCTGTAGGAATAACCCATCCTGTTTGCTTTAATACTCCAGTCAATAAAGGATTTACAGAAGAAAAAAACAAAAAATTTTTTTATTTTTTTAAAAAAAGTTTTTTTCTGAAAGGTTTTATATGTTTATTGGGATGCTGAATTATTCAACCTCGCATCTAGTCTACGTATTTTAGAAAACTCAAAAAATCGCGTCCAAATTTGCATTCTTTTAAATCGTTTGCTTATAGTTCAAAAACTGTTGAATGGGGCAAAACAATTTATACATAACATTAAAGATAACATCAAATCAAAAATTTAAGTCAATAAGGGATGGTAAGCCAGCAACCAATAATGACATCATATTTTAGGCAGTAGTCTAGACTATTCCGATTTTTCAACCTGCTCTAGTGCTTAAACCGTGCAGCTGATGAAAAAATGTATCAAATTTGTAAAAGATTTTCTTATCTTTAATCCTATATAGACTATTTAGTCATGGATTCAATATTATTGAGGTATAAGCGAAAGCGAAGTGCAATTTTTTCGTTTTTTTTTTTTTTTTTGCGTTTTATGGAAAACAGGGATTTGATACGAGCTTGCAAAATTTATAATCTGATTCAGCATCTCAAAAACATTTAGAATTTTTCAGAAGAAACTTATATGATTTTTTTATGAGGTCGCCCTTTTCGAACCCTTGTTGACTGGACTATAATAGGAGTAGGAGTTAAATTAAATAAATTCACAATGACAAAAAAAATAAAAATAGTTGAATGGCCGATGTAATAATTTTTTTATTTTAATTTACAATGCAGTATAATAATAAAAATAAATAAATAAACTGTATGATTTATCTTTTAATTCTCGGTAACCCGGTCATTAATTTAAGGATAATATCTTAAAATCTCAAGATGAATTAGTGATATTAGGGCCACAATGATACCATTAGCCGCAAAGATAATAGATTTCTCAGTAATTGAACAATTTGCTTATCGATAGATCAGCAAACTATTGATTGCACTACATTGGTTCTCATGTTGAGTTTATTATTATTATTATGGCACTCGGTCCTGCTAGAACCCGGGCCTCCTCCACTACAGCCAACCAATCTCCACGATCCTGTGCTCTCTCCCTCCATCTTCGGACAGCAAGCCGCCTCAGATCATCCAGCCATCTGATCCGAGGGCGTCCTTTCTTTCGCTAGCCGTCCGGTTTTCCATAGAGCGTCTTCTAGGGTATTCTCTGCTCGGGCATCCTCTCAGCATGTCCTATCCATCTTATTCGGGCTCTTTTTACAAATGCCACAATGTCGGGTTCCCCAAATAATTCCAGTAGCTCCTCATTCCTTCTTCTTCTCCAAATTCCGTTCTCAGCAACTCCGCCCCGTATTCTTATCAGTACCTTTCTCTCTCAGGAGTTGAGGATTCTTTCTGATTTTCTGGTGAACGGCCACGTTTCACACCCGTACATAACCAATGGTTATGGTCACTATGGTGAATTTTCATTCTATTAGAGAGTGATCTAAATTTTAATACTCTTTGCAGTGAGAAATAGCATCTATTTCCTGCTGCTATCCTGGCCTGTATTTCGCTCTCTAGTTTGTTGTCGTTTGTAACTAGGTTTCCCAGGTACTTGAATTGGTTTACAGACCTAAAGCTGTGATCTCTGAATGTTATTTCTACGTTCACTTTTTTTTCCCTTCTTGAACTTTTCACGTACAATGTCTTATTTTCATTAAATCTAGGACCCAGTTTAGCAGCGGCCTCTTGGAATTCTTGAAATGTTCCTGATAATTAAGTCTGGGTTCTAACGGTGATGACAACATCATCGGCGTATGTCAGATGTTACGACAGGCGATTGCAGATGTTACCTCCTGGATTTGTTGATAGAACGAATAGCTACTTAAAAAAAGGGTTAGATTAAAAAGAAGGGGAGGTAGAAGGTCATCCTGGCTCAAACCATTATTCACCTCAAATTCCTTAGACAGCAAATTTCCAAGTTTGACTCGACAGGTAGTCATCCTTAGCGTCATTTTTGTCAGTCTGACTAGTTTCTTGGGTATGCCTAACTTTACCATAGCTTTCAAAAGTCCTTCTCTGTCCACACTATCATATGCTTATTTGAAGTCTACAAAGAGGAGATGCATATCTATGTTGAATTCATAGCACTTTTCCATTGCCTGTCTCAGAGAGAATATCTGGTCAACTGTTGATCTTTCGGGCCTAAAGCCTCCCTGGTATTCTGCTATAATGCGTTCAGTGAATTCTGTCAGTCTTTTATGAAGGAGCACTGCCAATATTTTATATGTTGTACTTAGCAGAGCAATGCCTCTATAATTCTCACATATTAGCTTGTCCCCATTCTTGTGTATGGGACATATTGCTGCTGTTGTCCAATCTTCGGGCATTGTTGATAGGTTCGTAGGCAGGTTCGTAGGGGTAGAGGAAAGCGTTGAAGACGTTAATTGATAAAAACATATAATTCTTTCAGAACCTATAAACATTTTTTTTACTTCGTAACGATATGTCAAAACATGCATTTCAGACCTCTAAACGTCGCCGAATCCTTTGTTTAATAATTTAATTTTTTTTTTCAACTTTACTTTTTTCTAACTTCAACTTTAGAAAGATTTATTCTCTAAACCAGCTCCAGGTATTTTCTAGCAAATGTATCGCGGTCCTTATTTGTTATCTGTACAAGTTATTATGTGTTTGTATGCGTTTGTTGGTGTGACAGTGTAGTTTGGAATTAAAATAAATTGAATTTGAACAAATTAACATATGATTTTTTAAAATTTTATTTATAATGAGACGAGTGGTAATTGAAATAACTTTATTTTTAAACGATCAATAAAACAGATTTCAACAAATTCAAGTGCTAAAATTAATTTGGAAGCTTGTAATTTTATTTTATTTTCAAAATTATTATGTTTATTTTACTACTATTATTATAATTTACAATTTTAATATTAGAATTATTTATAATATATTATAATTATAAAATTTATTCGGTGATGGTGCTAACATTTTTTTTAATTTGTATTTATTTGATAAAAAATTAATTAATTTACAAAACAAATGTATTTATTAATTTATTTAAATTGGACATAATTGAATTACATCTAAAAACTATATTAATTCTTAAAAATGTATAATGCTACATGGTTTGGAACATGATTTTTTCAAACCTTATTTATACCTTCTTTTTAACTAATAAAATTTCTTTCTATAGGAGTAACAAAATAGAGTAAATAAAGAAACAACAATGTCAATACAATGAAAAATGGAATAGATTTAGGCAATCAATAGATAAATAAGGCCAATTTAAAAATCGCACTCTTCGGTAGGACGACAATTTATAAAATAAACGAGAACATACAGGGAGTAACGAAACTATTCTGAACGGTACTCCATGAACCATGATTAATGACCTCCAACAGACAGACAGACAATACGAGATATAAAGCTCCCCCGAGTTGTGTATTATGGTAATGAAAGAACCCACCTGGCCACAGGCGTTTTATTGCTGCCCTGATGAAGTAGTGCTATTTGCATACGAAACGTCGGCGCGGCAGTAATGAGAGGCAGAGGGGTTCGCAGACATCGCGGAGTCTGAGTGTTGTCCCTTTGTAGGTCTCTTCCTCGCGGATAATGGGGTCTCCCAGACGGGGGTCTTTGTTGGATAACGGTCGGAGGTCTGGGTATCGGATGTGTAATATATTCAGTCAGGACTTCGGTTCGTGTTGCTGCTAGTATACTGAATTGCGGCCGTGGATCAGCTGAGAATTTTTTTGTCATAAACCAAACCATCTATGCTGAACTACACAAAATCGCGTTTGAAAAAGGATTTCACTCGTTGAGGAAACAATAAGTTAAATAATACATTACATGTTATAAACTACGAGAATACCATGTCAAGCAGCAAACTTAAAACCATAATATTTATTTGGCACAAGTGGTAATCAGTATAAATACAAGCTACGGCTCTGTTAGAACATAATAGATTCTAAGAGGGCCTTACCTTGTATATATATATTATATAAATATAATATAATTATAATAGATATATATATATATATATATATATATATATATATATATATATATATATATATAATATATATATTAAAAGAAAACATTAAATGAATCTAAGCCTATCAGTCGTCTCCCAAATTTAGAAACTGTGGTATATTTTAAATAGAATTGCTCGTAACTATTCCGCCTAAAAGATTATTTTGAATTAGAAAAATATTATTATAATATTAATACTTAAAATAAAATTTTATATGATTTTTTTAAAACAAATTCTAACAGCCAATCAAAACTTTGAAGTATCGTCTATTGATAAATACGTACAACCTATTAAATACGCATAAAATGGAATGAAAATATAAATAAATAGGATAATAATCCCATACTTTTTTTTTATTTTAAAAGATCATTAACAAATGATCAAATCATCATTATCAATTACAACGAAAAAATAATCGGCAAGGCTACTTTGGAGGAAGGCTGAATTGTGGATGGCTTGTTTTCGAATTATCAGAGTTCAACAATAAGAATCTTCTAATATAAGTTATAAACATGGTAAGAAATACACAGTACTACTGGGTACTAAAGGTGCTTAAACAAAGGTTGTGGACTTTCTGCGTTTTTATAAAAAAAAAATATAGTTAGCTAACTAATTAAATTTATTTCTAAAAATATAGCTTTACATTGTCCCATCTCTGAGCCAGTTGCATGCCCTTCCAAAATTTGAAGATGTAGAGCGTCCTACATACGCTTACTTTCGTGGCATATGTGACACTCAGTACATTATTTAAATCAACCCTGGCTTGCGTATAAAACAATAATGGTATTAATGTTGGTTGAAATATTTACCAATTAACATTATGTTAACAATATGTAATTAGAAACAGCGGTAGAACGTAGCTTGGAGTTATTTACCGACTGATGACAGCTGGAAATGAAGAGTTCGTTCCAGGTAGCAACCCTCCTTCCACGGTCCCTATCTTATTAGCTTGCTGGCGTCATGTCAGCCTGTAGCTTCACCATCTTAATATGGAAGTTTATGTTTTGTGTTTTTTAAATAAAATTCTGCTACGCTCCGGTTTTATTTATTCTCCTCAGCATATGTTTATGCATTTATAATAATAAACCAGATGTCTAATCGCTCTCTCTCTTCTTTATTTTTAAACAGATAAAAGGGACTAAAAGCCTCTCTGTGAAAGCCTTAATAATAATTTCGGTATTTTATCTCTTGGACTTTTCAGGACAGTGACAGAATGCCCGAGCTCCATAAAGCGGTCCTTAAGGAAATGCCTTATACAGAGACGAGAATTGAAAATAAAACGAGACGCCCGTGGATGAAGGATACGCAGGACAGGACGATAAAGAATACGAGGATAGGAGATGCTGAAATTCCTCCAAGATAGAGCCAAGATATAAGGGGTAGGGCGGCTTCTCATTAAAAAGGAAAAAAAAGAACTCGAGCGGGCCAGAGGTTGGATGATATACGGTTAGTGGGTTCCTGTGTTCTTCTAATGGAGTTCCTCTCCTTATCTTTTCCCCTTCGTCCAGTCCCAAGGATCATTGAGGAGTACGTATCTTCTCTATTAGAAAATAAGTAAAAATTTTCTTTAAATTAAAGATTATCTGAAGAATTCTAAAAAAAAAAGAAAATAAAGTCTTTAATAGGCTTGGACTTATAATACGTTTACTAAAACTCATCGAATTAAATATTGATAGGTACTAATCACTTCTATTAATCCCTAATAGTAATTTTAAAATAATTTAAAAAAAATCACACAACTTTCAATAACCACTCTACAATAATTATTAATTTTTAAAATAATTTCAAAGAATTCACATAAACACTACCTACTTTAAGTATTTGAAGCAGCATGCACTTCTTAAAAGCTTTTCTCACAATTGAACAGTTTTTTTTTAAATAATTGTCGTATGAAATAACTGTGTACTATGTATTTTTGGTTTGTCAAACTCGAAATAAATTTTAAAAGGTTCCATTTAGTTTCCTTGGAAACATTTAGATTCCATTAAATAATATAAAACTAATAAGCTGGTGTAGTTCAATAGTATCTATGTTATATAGTATCTATGTTCAATAGTATCTATGTAGTTCAATAGTATCTTTGCAAATACTGGTTAGATATAGAATATTTTTATTTATTTTTTATTTTAAGGGGATTTAATTACGTTTCATATGATCATGATTTACCATAAAATGCATATTTTTTTAGTTATGCGCGAACAAAATCGTTCGTCATAAATGGTTTTTCTCATATTTCTCGGGAATGCACATCATACTAAAGTAAAAGGGCTTTATAATGGAGGGAGTTATTGTTGACCGTATATTTATATTTAAAGGGAGAAGTTGGTCGGGGGGTGCGGTCAAAGAAATAGACTACTATTATGTAATTTAGTGTTATCTTTTTCTTTTTATACTTCATACTTTTTTATCTTACTTGTATTTTCTGTTTTTTATCATTTTTACTGTTACTGGTACTGCCTCTTTCTCTTTTTTCATTGTTGTTATTTTGTTTTTCTTTTTAGCCCTGAAGATGGTCTAAAACTTAGGCCGAAACGTAGGCACAATTATATAAGTTCGCATAATAGTAGTCTATTTCTTTGACCGCACCCCCCCGACCAACTTCTCCCTTTAAATAAAAGGGCTTTAAGTGGAAGAGCAGAGACAAGTTTTAGCAAAGACGTTTGAGCCTTTTTGTAGAAAATTTAAGGAAGTGTAAAATCGATGATATAAATTTACACTTCCGGTAAGCCGATTTCAGTGACTATCTAAGGCATGTATCCCTACAACCGTAGTTATACCACCCCTACCTTAAATGCGTAATTTCAGTTTAGTACAACTTTCCGTTTTTGAGCTAGAATGTTCACATATACACACACACACGCGCATATACCATTTTGTGAACTGTTTATTCGGACTCAGCCAATCTTAAAAGGTGTATTTCAGTTGAAAACTCGGATTTTTTATTTATTTGCAATTACAATACTTTTCTTTACTATATATTTTATATATAGGTAAGTCAAAGTAAAAATGTTTAAATTTCAGTGTTTAAACAATCCTTAAGCATTAACTATCCTTAAGCATTGTTCCTTATATCCCATAGACCTCAAAACATAGGTAGGAGGTATAAAAAAATATAAATAAAAAAAAGACTAATGTGGAGCAGCTGGTAGAGATGGTTCTGTAAATCTCAACATAACAAGGAAAAAAATTGAAACTGGTGCTCCTGGTAAATTAACTTTGAAAAGAAACATAAATCTTTTATCTTCTAATCTAAAAATCAGCAGGAGACGTGCAGGATTCTACGTACATAAAGAGAGGAGACGACGCAGGAGTAACTAAAAGCAGACATAATCAACATACAGCCTCACATCCCCCGGACAACACCAGACAACAATACTTCTCTGATTGTCTAACGGTAAGGCTAAAACAAAGACTATTGTAGCAACAATATCAATATCTATTGAGCCTCAGGGTAGGGGGCAAACTGGCGCCGATAAATTGTCTCCACAGTTCGGTGAAATCTACCTGTTCTAAACGTGTCTTCGGGCCTGAGGGAATGAAGTCATAACTCAAAAAACATCATTCAGATTTATAATTTAAGTTTCCACTAAGTTAACAATCGTTTAAATAAGACTTTGTAGGTTGAAGCTGGCAAAGTCTTTAGCAGAAATAAGGCATGACTAATCCGGGAGGCGGTGTTCTAAAAGTTGTTCAATTAATATCGGGCCAAAACTTTTTGGGAAGGTTCAAAATTCTAATTCTTACAGAAATTAACTATAGCTGAAACAGTCTTTATTTATTTTAAAACAGTCATACATGCTTTCTTTTCTGTTTGCTATAGCAACAAGAAATATTGAAGGCGCGTTAAGAAGAGTATCTTGGACTACGCATCCAAACTCTTTGGACAATATATTCTTTATCGTATAAGGCTAATTGTCGAGCTTAAAATCAACGATTAGAATTCTAGGGGATAAGACATGAAAGATAGTCTATTGCTAAAATAGTTGAAACGATTTAAGGCAGCCCATGTGACATTGCCTAAATATTTCATACAGACAAAATAAAAATAAGTTATTGATTAGAGAATATTCGAGAAATGATTATAACTTCAAATTCGTTTTATATTGCTTATTGTGGCAATACTGAGACGTTATAGGCTCCCTTCGATTGCCAATTTTTTGAAATAATTATTAATTATATTATCATTTTTCAATTGTCCCAGCAATTGGCTAAGCCACTTTGTAACAGATGAACACCAGCAGAAGTACCGCGATGTTGGCTACAATTGTTTAAACATTAGGTGTATGTGTAAAAGCATAAGGTAAACACAAGTCAAATGTATTCCTCATCACCAAGGATTCATCAGAAAATCCCGTGTATCGAGTTTCCGGGGGTATGATAAGAATTGACTAAAAAATACTAGGCACATGGCTACCACGATATTTATATATTAAATGAGTAATACAATTTATGATGCCTCCATAAAGACTAAATCACAGTACAGTTTTCTTAAGTTAAGTAAAGCTAAGAAATATCTATTACTAAATAAAATCAGATACTAAAATGGAATTAGTAGGTACTTTGTAGTATTGACTTATAATTAGGGTTCATTTTATTCAAAAATAGTAATAAAATCTTATCTCTTCATTTAATTTCTAATATTAGAGGTAATACAGTATACAAAAAATTAAAACGTCGAAATTTCAAAGAAAAGACACACTCATATAAAGGAGAATTTTCGATTTACAAATGTCCAAATTAAAGTTTAAAATAGTAGAACTTGTTCATTTTTAAAGCGTTTTGACTAAAGTCTAGACTCTAACACTGTTATGGATGGTAGCATAACATTACTATAAAAAAAAGTCGAGAAAACATTTGGGAAGAAACTTTGAGTTGGAATCCACTACTAACAATTAGACATCCTCAACACGGTTTGACCATTCTCCACTACCTGAGAACATCCAGCACATCCGCCTGTGCTTCCAGGACATTGGGATTAGTAGAATACTGGAGAAAGATCCTTGAATGAAACCTCATCATTTAGTTAGCAGATTGTAATAAAATCTTTGGCCTTTAGCTCAGCGTCATTCGTCACAATCAGTAACCATTAGGGTCGGGTTCAGCATCTGAGGCCATGATAACAATGAAAGCGGCCATACAGATTTTATATTTATTAATCCAGAAAATTAGTAATTACAACATAATTGAAAGTTAAAAAAAATAATAGGCATGTAGTAAAAGATTTATTCTATTCTATTATATAATAAATAATTTATCAGTATATTTATTTGCATATTTTACTGTTTAAACATTCAATTTCACTAAAATTCCTTCAAAAGATTAGCTTCTTAACAGTTACTTCTTTTTATATAATATAACAGAAAATAAATTTCAACTATTAGCAATTATAAACTATCAAGAGAATATGCTGTCGCAATGACTATTCCATAATGCAGGTGCTGTTACGGCAAAAAGAATTTACCTTTACAGCCAGAGGTACTTTCTCTGTACAAATTAAGAGATTCATTTAAAACATTTCATTAATGTAATGATATTGCCTTTAATTATCATGTTTAACTATCCAGTAAACATAAAAAAGCAAATAAAATATCGCATGATGATAACAAAGGAATAATAATGTATTGTAATAAGCAAAATAAACAGGATATGACTTCATCAAGCCCTGAGTCGGCTCACAATGATTTCTCATAAAAAGATAAGCACCTCCTCCAGAGGGTACAAGCTCGAAGATTAAGGATAATGTACTATGGGATGAAGACATTACTGCTAGGGAGAGCTGTGAAAGTTGGAAGTGTAAAAGAGGAGTTTTTTCTTGCACAATGCAAACTTCATCTCAAGTCCAGTGTTTCTTGAATATCCATCTTCCGCAATTGTTCTTCGGTAACAGTTCCCTCCTTTCTTTTCTTTTATTTCTTGACTCTTAAAAAAAAATCTAATAAATTTTCACTATTTTGATCCAATACTTTTGAGCAGATTCCAATATATTCCGTTCACTTTAGTTGATGAAGAAACGTCTTTTTCCACAGTAGTTAGAAGGTAAAACTTTACTAAAATACCGAAATGTGTTCGGTGTTCAATTTGAATTATTTTTAAATATTCCCTACGTTATATCTTTATATATTATAAATTAAGCTGAATTAGTATGTGTATATTTTTATCAGTTTTCACGAACTAAAGAAAAATTTGCACTTTTTTTTTTCTGTAAATGTAAATCCTTCTGGTTTTAAAAACAAAATGTAGGTTGGAAAGACCACTATTAATTATATTTTTTCCAAATTAATAAACAAACATTTCCCTTTTTCTCTTCCAACGTTCTTCAAGCTAAGCAACGTATTATAGATAAAACGAGAGGGTCCTTAAAGTGGCGATCAAAATTAAACTAAAAAATAGTAAAAACTATTTAAAGAACTACGTTTAAGCCCATGTTGTTGGTCTTCATCTGGGCTACAAATATAATTTATAATGAAAGTATAAAATACAATAAAGGTACAATCGAATTAAAAAGAAAGAGAAATATAAAATAAATCAAAGCCTTAAACCTGATTGGATAGAACTGAATATTAAAAATAAAATCACAATGAAATATTATACCACTAAGTTTAGCAGAAAACAACTAAGTAAGATAAGCATGTGACAGAAGGTGAAATTAAAAGTGAAAATTATCTATCCTATAAAATAAAATACACAAGTAGGGTAATATATGAAATAGGGTAATATATGAAAAATATATATGCTTGTATTTATTACATCATTAAGATTATTGGAAATCATTATTTTTATTTTGATAGAATAAAAGACTGTTTTTTAATAGAAGCAATAAAATTAAGTTTTTTCTAAGTTTATAATGAATATTTCATGTATATTTTTGGGTTTTGACGTATCTTTCAACCTCCAACCTCATACGACTGCAACCTAAACAATATAAATTAATCCTTGAAATTGAGAAATGATAAAACGAATCGGTCTACTGAAATTCATCAACATCCGTGTATGTATAAATAAAATAAATCATACATATAAATAGCGTACTATTTATAACTGCATAGTGCAGATCGAAAGCAGTTGACGTGAGATTTAAACTGGGCGGAGAACCGAGAGCATTGCGGGGTTTTTTCTAGATCTCCCCGACTGAGACTGTTGAGCACATGTCGACTACAATGAGCTAACCACACTGCACCACCGCATGATGCAAAAAGTCTGAATATAAAATAATAGAGATAGGTGCATTTACAGTTGATATATTGATAGTTGTATAATATCGATTATATAGCCTCATGTTCGTTAGTAATCCGCATCGCCCTCCACTTAATTTAAAATTCTTACTCAATAATTGAGAATATATAAAACATTGTTTGATCTTTCTATATCAAGTTAATTTTTCCAATTTCCTTTAATTATGAATACAATAATATTAATATACACATAAATATACATATATATATATATATATATATATATATATATATATATATATATATATATATATATATATATATATTTTTTTTTTTTTTTTACGAGTGAAAAAATGTAACCTTGAGCCTTTTACAACGAGAAATAATTATTGTCTCTATGTGGCGGTTTAGAGACTCATAATAAGAGCGGGTTTTCTATAAAAAAAAACTTTTTACCTCCTATAAAAGTGTCAAATAAATAAAATTGTTGGAATTAAATCGAATTGTTAGTAAAGTAGTCAGCGTCGAACCGAGTGTAACCGACCGCGCTGTGACACCTTAACTGTGAATTGTGTTAGGGCTGATTCTGTAGTTTCTGTTTTTTTTTTTAAGGGGTTAGTTGGGTGGTAGCATTTGGGTACTGTAATGCTGCGAATCACCATAGATATTGGTGTGAATTTAGATACATTAACATACTAAAATAGGTGTATGTATTGTTTGTTCAAACTTTTTTTTTTAATTGATCTCTCATTCATAATTCTGTTCCGTTTTTAAATAAAAGTTTTTGTATAATTTAATAAATAAATAACGAAATTTGAGCTTTCCAAACTATATATTTTTCTTATTAAAACCTGGTGCGTGTTTCCAAACACAAGCTCTAAATAAACAAATAATGAGAGTATTTTGTTCGTTTTTCTTTAAATATCAAAGAATGTATTGCCTTTATTTCACCAATTGGAGCCAGTTTGGCAAAAAGATATTTAGAAGAACATTTTTCTCGTACATTATCTAGATTTGATCCTGAAACCCAGCGCCGCAAAATCAAGTTGCCCAGTGTAATTTATAGCAGTCAGGTTTTTCTTCTTTTACTTCTCCTCCTGCATCCTGAGTGTAAGAGAGTAGTTAAAACGAATAATATATAAATAAAGCATTTCATCAAAAGGTACTAATTATAATAGCAAATAAATAAATCACAGGAACAAACTCCCGTTGATATTAGTATAAAAGGAATTCTGCTGCAAAAGTAGAGTTCGCTTCTTTGCACTAATTAAGATGTCTGAATAAATATAAACTTATTCCTTCAACCGAAATGCCTAGAAACACGAAAATTTAATGGTGTTCCCTGAGATAAGTATAAAACATGACCCCAGGAATAGGATTGTGATTTTTAAAAAGGTCCAAAAATTACTCGCTCAATGAAATGCAGATTTATTTTGCATGCACCTCGGCTAATTTTGAACATTTCGGTACAGAAAAGCTAGATTTTTCAGACTACTTGTTTGGAATAAGCATTATTTAAGAGAATAGTAATTCATAAAGATATTTTGAGTTATCGAGAAAAAATATGCATAACAAATGATAGGGAGTATCTCTTAGCATATCGCGTACGTCACGCCAAATCTGTGACTTGCAAATTTCTCGAGATCAGTGACCAGTTAAGGAGTAATAAGGAAAGTTTGCTTTTGCTAAAGGGTTTTCACTCTGTTTGCTTTGAGTCTGAGGATGAGGTGAAAGTTGAGAGCACCTTGTGCTGAAGTGTCTTCAGACCCTGAGGACTTGACAGTCGTGACGGTACTTCAAGATATGGACTCGTTGTAGGAGGTGAAATGGTTGAAATTAAACATATTAAAATCAACGATCAATGGTCAAAATATACTGTTTCTTTACAAGTAACTTTTCGAAAAATCGCTAATGTTAGGTAACCTTTATACTGCTCTAATCTACGAGTTTCCTTATCATTTCGAAATAAAAATTTACTTTTGATGCCAACGATTATTTAAATAGTTACTTAAACAATTTATATTTTTCGTAGTGCATGAATATTTCGAGATTTAAATTAAAATGATAAAACATTGTCTCAAACATTTTATTTGATGTTTCGACCACACATGGCCATTTTCAAATTTGATATAAAATTTGCATATTATAAATTCGAGTTACCATAAGTGATTGGTTAAACATTTTTACTATCCAAAAATGTGCAGCATATAAATTTAAAAGCGAGCTTTTATCACAGTAAAAAAAAAACAAAAAAAAAACACAGTAACCAAGAATTTCAAACAGGCAATTTTGTTTTTCTATAATAACTTTCAAGATGTCTCAAAATTCAGAATTGATTATGATAAATATTAACGGCTATATTACATCCGATAGGTTTACGGAGTTGATTACCAAACTCCATATAAGAAAATTTAATATATTCAGTTTAAAACTATGGTTCTCAAAGTTGGTGCCGCAAGTTCGCCAAACAGTCCCGCGGAATTTTTAAAAACTACAATTAAATAAAAGTTAAAGTAATAAATGAAATAAATGATTAAAACAATTATAAACAATTCATATTTTTTTTTATTTCAATTTTATGTTGATATTTTATTTACTTTTATGATTTAATATTTCATTTAACAAAAATGAATACAAATAATAATAGGGATGCTATAATAATCAATTGATTAATAAAGAGAAAGATTTTGACATCGATTAATTTTTTAAAAGCATGAAAAAAAAGCCCTTATTATTCAATAATAACGATATTGCCAACATGACTTAAAATCAGAAAATAGGCGGTAATTGCTTCAGTTATTCAAAATTATTAGTTATATCAGATCACTTGTAAAACCTCCAGTTCTAAAGAACCCAAAAATAAACAGTAAAGGTTTTGATAAATAAAATCAATGATAGTGCTAATAATATTAGCAAGAAATATATGTTATCCAACTATACAGCCTTATAAAGCAAGACCATAGAAATAGTGGCACGCGACTAAAGCGGAGAAATTCCTTCAGCCATAAAAACAACTAACCAAAGCAGGGAGATGTCATGCAACTCAGTCTTCAGGTGGTGACAACCAATTAACACTCACGACACCTGATATCTGAAAGTGACAATTAGCACCGTACGTCACTTATTATCAATTAATCTTACAACCAACGTTCACCATAATTATATAAAACTACGAATGAAAGGAAATAGTCTTGCACACAAGATACCATACACTGTTCTATCTGTACAATTGTCATTCTAAGTGTTGTTGTTTTTCATTCTTTAAAAAGAGCATAGTTATGTGCATATCTTGTCGCATCACACGAAATGTCAATTTTTCGGCATAATGTGTATTGATAAAATAAAAAGTAATCAAACGAACGAATTTTTTAATCTTCTTCGAAAAAATTTTGGGAACAGAAAAGAGACAATCTCCCGGAAGCCATAGTTTATTGCCAATTTTAAACTTCGGCTTTTTAGAAAATAGTTTAAAGACTAGAGGTAATCATTCAGTGATTGGTTTGGCGAGTCTTGAAAAACTTCAATTTTCAAACAGACCTATATGGTTTTGCATTAAATCGAACAGAATGATTATTACACTTGTAAATGACTTTTCCCATGCTCGCACTTAAAAATTAAAATCCTCTGATCATTAATTACTAATTTATCAATTGATAAATCGTTATTTATAATGGCACTTCCATTATGCATTTTATTGATACAACAAGATACACAAATACTAAAACTGAAATCAAGACTAATAGAAATTTATACAATGTATATTATACCAACAACTATACAGTTAAATAACACCTTTTAATCAAATTACTTTAATTAATAATTATACATTTATAGATAGTGTAATTAAATGATATTTAGACATTTTACCAACTTACTTAAAGAATAAAGAAAAAATTGAAAATAGGTGTTAAAATTACTAAGAAGTGTTCTTTACAGTAAAAAATAAATATATTTACAGTTAGGTTACCGAAACCGGTACCTACAGTAAAAAATCTGGTACCACCAATTAACACGTGCACGTATTCAGTATCGAACAATATTTTACCTAGGCTTAGTACAGGCGAGGAATGTACAATAACAACACCACTGAATTCGTGAACAGGAAATTATTTAAATTTTAAATTTGTTTAAATTTGTCTTCCTATCTCGAATGTAGTCCAACTTGACCATGTAACAACTAAATTTTATTAATAGTTTTTATTATAAATTTTTTTAAAAATAAATATGATTAATAAAAATAATAATAAAAATAATTTATAATATTTTGCTCTAGTTTTGCAAAGAAAATTAAATTTATCGATCAACTCATGTTCCTGCAAGAGGATGCAAGTATGAATGGTTGTACGGAATATGCTAAGATGAATATAAGTCTCCTTTAATATACGTAACTTATTTCAAATTCGTGCAAGAATTTTGAATAACGTATGCGATGTATGGATGTTGGAAAAATATCGATATATATTAAAAATATATTGATTTATTTTTTATTGTTTTATCCGATGTATCATCATAGATTTATTATAGATTTAATAGCAACAATTAAATATTCATAGATAGCTTATCACAAAAAAATGTATTAACATTCGGCGATAAAAAAAAAAAATTACATACACGGAACTAGAGAAAACATAAATTAAAATGCTTAAACATAAAAATAAAAAAAACATTAAAAAATACGGAAGAAAATCAATATTGAATTAATAATGACTGAAAACTATCATACATTTTTTTTGTTTATTTAACTTTTTTTTTTGGAAGAAATACCGGCTTCCGATACTAAAATTTTAATATCGATTTTAGGATATATTGAAATAAAACTATCGGACAAAAATTTAGATTTATTTATACAAAATATCGATATTTCGATATTTTTTCAGCGTCTCTAATAATCCCTAAAAGAAGGGGATTAAAAAGTTAAAAATTTCGAGGGCCGAAATATCGATATTTTTTTCGATACATCGAACTACTATTTCGATAAATTCCAAAACAATCGAAACTATGTATATCGATTTTTTCTCTCTCGATATTCACTTCCCTAATACGAAGACGAACATTGAGCCACACAAGTTTTAAATAGCTGAAGAAACAGAGGATCTTTTCTAGTCACCATATTATTAAAAGTACGGGAGATAACGTTGAAATTTGATATAATACCAACTTAAGTTCTGTTGTATAAGCTATATTTAATGCACCGAATACCGTACTTGAAGATTTATAGGATTCTAGGAACTATTCCCAACTCCGGAATGTGGCTGACACAGATAATAACTGACAGTAATTTAGGGCCACTTGAGAAGTTTCATGTAACAGAAAATGAAGACACTCGAAATATTTCGAGTGATCCTATAAAATTTCTTATCAGTTCTTCCTTATTACCCATGTTTGTCACAGTGTAGAGTAGAATAACTGTTTATCAGAAGGATATAGAGGAAGTTACTTTAATATAAAACTTGTATAAATTTTATATATTATAAAATTTATATATTATATTTATATATTTTATATTATATATTTTATTTTATTTATATTATATATTTTATTTTATTTTATATATTTTATTTTTATATATATTTTATATATTATATTTATATATTTATTTATATTATATTTATATATTTATATATTATATATTATAAAGTCTCGAGAATCCGTACTAATTACGGTATAAATAAATAATAATAAAAAAAATAAAAAAATCGACTGAGCCACGCAGCGTATTATTCTTAAAATATTTTGATACAACCTTTTTAATTAGAAATTCAAACATAATTATTTCGTATTTTAGAAGGAGTTCTGATTTTTTTTATAAGTGTAATTTTTCAACCTAAATAGGCATTTATAACTGCTAAAATGAAATTACAGATTTCTAATTAGTAGCTCATCAGCTCTCCGATTCATGTGACGGTACTTTTAAAGTTTTAGTGTCAAGTGTATTACTGCTTTCCTTAAATTAAATTTATTGAAAAATAAAATAATTAAATAATAAATTCTATAGATCATGCATATATTGTTGAATAGTATTTAATTGTAAATTTCATAAGTATGGCCAAAGAATATAGGTAGCTGAATAAAACGCTTTATTAATTTTTATATTTCGAAATTTGTCCTCCCTGATGTAACCCCTTAACGACGCGTCGGGAGGGCCCTTCTGATGGTGACCTTGAAATGAAATTATTTGATTGTACTTAAAATTGTGAGAAAAACATTATGTTACAGTGCATATAAAAATATATAATTTTTTCTTTATTTATTCACGTTTTACGACTAGCTTGGCGTCCACTCTATCGAGTTGTTTTAAAAACATTTCTCATGTCTTATTTCATTTGTTTTAATTTACACCTGTAACTATACTATATACTATATAGTCTATAGAAGAAATATCGGCGTTATTTATAATAGAATCAAAAATTAATTATTTTTTCCTAGCTGGTAATTCGTGAAATTATCACTTTATTCTAGCTAATATTTTGTAAAAATAAACAAAATTAGAGTAAATATATTTAAATAATAATTATTAGAAGTCAGATAGATAATTAGGTACCCAGAAAAAAAGATTTGGGACTGATCCCAGATACTTGGAAATAAGTAGCAAAAAAAAAGGGACAGAAGATTGAGAGTCTAGTTCAAGGGATCTGAATTAACTGAATTCTTGCGATATCTATTAACAGGAGTAGGTGCTACAAACTCTCTAGAATGCCGTATGACTATTTCAAGGTCCAACTTCAGTAGCAGTTCACTATAGATATCTGAAAGGGGTGGACTTCTATTGCGGTACACCGTCTTAAGAGCCCACCAAGCGCTCGACTTCTCCAGCAGTACACCGCCGTTAATGTCCAAGATGTCAATACACTACCAAATTTCCCTATGCTCATAATTCCATCCTTTTAGGTGATATCTGTTATTCAGATGAAATAGGTGACAAATAATTAATCTGTCTCGGGTGCAAAGTCTGCCTAGGCGCTTCTGAATCGATGTCTGCAGTAATCGGTGAGAGAAACAACATCTATCTTTACACATTCCCAAGCATTGAGTAATGTGCTGTGGTAATGGCCTTTGAATTAACGTTGATTCCCGTGGCGAATATCTATGTAGTAGAACCGATCGTAATATATGACTCATTTCTTACGGTACTATAAGCATTAATCGTATGGACAAATACCCGTTGATTGTCTTTATGTGCTAACATAAAGACAATCAACGGATATTTGTACGAAATAGGTACTAACCTATGTTGCTTGATTACCAATACTATTTGTAGCTCCTTAAACAAACATAACTCTCTGAGTAGATGTTCAAATATTTATGTTTGTAGTGATAAGTCTAGTTCAAAAACGAGAAGTTGTACGAAATTACGTATTTGAGTATGTATATACCTGGAATGTTACAGCAACATTTTCGCCAAAATCAACTTAGCGTAAGTGCCACTTTATATTTTCGATTTTACACATTTTTACAATTTTCTCGAAAAAAGATCAAACGATTTTGATCAAACTCGTCATTTTAATGTACAATTAAATGGTATTTAACACCAGCTAGGTCTTTTCCTTACTGAAATAGTTTGACCGGGCTAAGTTGCCAAAATTTCAGCATAGCATCCTCTAAATTTCCTTTCATTTTGTTCATTTGAATGGAATAAATATGGATAAATATAAATTATGAAACAATTTGGTAATCAACTAAAGAAAAAGAAAAAGGAGAATTATTTTTCCAGATTGAAAACAAAGTTTCGAAAATAAGAGTAATAATATGTCATATATATATCGTTAGAAAGCTAATAATTTTAGAAAAGTTAATATCTAACAGACAAAGCTGTACAAGTTAATAGATAGTGACGAAAACGCATCAACTTTTAAGTGATTGTTACAATTAATAATTTCTACTTTATGTTATTTAATGGAAACTAAATAGAAACATAAAATTTCATTAGCCCTACCTGAACTGAAATTAAATTCTACTCATGATGAAAGTTGTGTGATGTGCGCTCCGCTACAGATTTTTCTTCATGTGAAAGTTAATTTAAACTATTGAATACTCACGTCAGTGAAACAATAATTATTACATTGGGTAATGTATATTTCCTGGGCATTATCTAAGGCATAACTCACAATGCGCCCATTCATTATGAATTGTAATTTCTGTAATGGTAATTTCTTTATAAACTTCGAAAAGCCGTTACCATAAAATAAAAATAAAATACCGATGCGGACTAGATAATTCTACCGAAATCTAAAGTGTAAAAGGAAACCACTAATTGTGGGAATGTCGAGACTGGACAGGCGCCAGTGGAAGTGTGCCGACAGAGAAAGGTAGTTGCTGCAGTCGAGTTGAGATATTTGGCTCAGTCGCGGGTAACATTCGACCACTGGCCCACTTTACCATGCTGGTGGTTGTAAAATCCATGATCCTGTCTTTGGTATTTGGGTTGACATTTATGGTGTTTTTATACTGCTTGAATATCTAGTCAAGCGTGTTAGATAAATCCGCATTTTACTTATGCATTATTCATAAGTAGCATGATCCAAATATTTTTTATCTGAACGAATTTTCGAGGGTATACTGTATTCGCTCAAAAATAAATGAATAAAATAATAATAAATAACAAAATAGACAAAAATAAGTTCTTGATGTTAAAATGCCGTTATAGCGCCCGAACAAAGTAATTTCTAAATATGTTCCGTCGTTCCAAATCTGTCTTCATATGACAGGCGGTCAAAAAGTGGTTATAAATCTTATTACATTAATTTTTATTTTTGTTAAATAAATCAAAAATATGATGCAAATGCAAGATTTGGAGGGGGGGGGGGGTAATAAAAAAAAGAATATTTGCTTGATACAGGCCAAAAAAATGTAGATGAAAAATATATTATTCTCTTAAATTTATAATTATTTAATATTATTTTTAAAGAGAAATGAAAAACGAAATCTCAGAGAAAGAGACCTAATTACGTATATTTCATATTTGACCTAAGAACGACAAAGCATTTGAATTTTTTTTTTTTTACATATTTAATGGAAATCGTTCAATTCACAGACCAAAGATGGGCAGCATAGGTAATAACTTGTTGGCTTAATTTTATCTTTTTTTATTTAGTTTATATATTTGTTTGAATCAGTTTTTTTTATTATATATTTTTTATTTGTTTATTGATTATTACTTAATTATTTTCAATTTAATACTTAAATTTTGTTGAACAACAATGAATACGTAAATTTATTATTATTACCATAGGTAGTATGCCTCTAAGGCATTGAGCATGTATATCTAACAAACGGTCCTTATGTGGTGTCACCGTGTAAGAAAAAGATGTATATATATATATATATATATATATATATATATATATATATATATATATATATATAAAACACATTTTTTTAAAAATTAAAATAAAGAATGGATTAATAAAACAAATAACTGGAAGTTTGTCCATAACACACTATTTTTTTATGTTTGACAATTTCTGTTGTCCTCTTATTTATTATTGCCACCATAATAATTAGCGTTATGGAATGAATATAGACTCATTTCAAACTGGCTTTAATTCTCTACTGCAATAGTTTTCTAAAAACTTGTTCCTTCAGAGAAATTTGGAACTTTGTATAAAATCCATGTTTTTGCGATTATCGCCTTCGGGGTGCATCGGGTCAAAAAAGTTCCCGATATGAATTCGTCTTAAAATTTCATTTCCCTTAAAAAAATATATCTCAATCCATTTGAAATTTCAGAGCTAGGTACGCTGTAGATGAACTGGAGAAGGTTGCGGGAGGCGGCAATGCCACAAAGACACTTCATAGTTTATAACAAAGACTCACCGAGGTTCATCCCGTTATTCAAAATAATCTGGAATCTACAGGGAATGGTCCATGTCCGCTGAGATACTCTCAATATATATACATAATGTATATGTATATATATTGAGAGTATATATGCATATATATTTATATTTGTGTATATATATATATATATGTGTGTATGTATATTTAAAGCCTTTGGTGTAATAATTACAAAACACTGTATATTTTTCTGTATCTTCATATGGCTGAGATATGGACGAATGGAGCATCTAATCATTTGGGACAAAATGCCTGAGGGAAATGTAGAGTCCCGAGGATTATTATGTGATGGCTTGTGACTATGGTCACAATTTTAAAAAATATCGGCCCGGTAGTCTCGGAAAAAAAGTCTTGGAAGGTAGATGGACATATTTTGTTTAATTTATTTTACTTTTGGATGTTATGTTTCTTGAAACGTAAAACCTCAAATTTTGAGATGAGTTAAATTTTATTTTTTCAGTGGACTCTTTTAATACTTTACATAAACTATGATATTTTAGAAAATATATATGTACATATATAAATGTAAAAAACAGGCAATGGATATGAGTAAATAAAAAACAACTAAATATTTGCGAAGATAAGTCCGACATTAACGAAGCAATGGCAAGGTCAATAGGAAGATCAAGTTGTGTGACCGTAATTGGGTTCCCGACCTCACAAACCCAAATATGGTCAACATCAACAGTTGCCTTACACGTAAAGGTGTATTCATGAGGCTCGGAAAGTATAAGCCTCAGTATATCAATTATGTCACCCAAGCTTTTCTCAAAACCTTGATAAAAAAAAGTTATTCTTTGTAATATCAAACAGATAAATTAATTTAATTTAAGGAACTGGGTATCTCTCCATGAATTAGCAGCCTCGAATCAAAGCCGGAAAAAAGTACAGCTGGATACTGACCTTTCCCAAGTCATGACATCTTATCATCAAATTTGTTGATTGCCACTATTCTTGTGACAAGTGAAAATTAAGATTTTAATTAAAAGAAGAAAATAATTTGAGTTTAAGTTTACATAATTGCAATTTTTAATATATAAATAGTGATATAAATTCAAAAGAAATATTTCAAGTTAAACTAATTTGCAGTGAGTAAACATTGAAGTTAAAAAAAAGATATGGTACGAAGATTTTGATTACTAATTTATGGTAATATCAGAATATTTGGACAAGACTGGTCGTGTTGGTTTAATCAAATCTTCGATTGTCAAATATTTGTTCATTATCTGTAATAATCGTTAAACTCCTCATACGGCGCCATAGCATCATTCTATCATCAAAAGGTGATAATAGCAAGGCCAATTCTTGGATTTTATTCAAATAGCTGGAAGGTTTATGATAATTTGAGGGAAGAAAAGAATTTCTAAACCTTATCTGTTCCCATCTTTCCCACAGTCTCCTTCATCAGCTCCATATCTCAATTGTTTTGTTTTTTCGTATGATTCGTAATTATAATCGACCTCATTTAAATGTCCAATGTAGATCTAAATAGGATTCATAAACATCTCAATCCTCTAAAGATTAAATAGGTATAAATGAGAATGAGTTTATATTTAAATGAAATTTAAATGTTTTATCATCTTATTGTTTGTTGAACATATTTTAATTTAGTTATTTAAACTGAATTATAAGAGATACATCAAATTGATTATATTAAATGATTTGAAAATAAACCATGTGGTTATTTAAAGCAATTAATAGCTCTATTACAACCTCAAGACTTGGCAAATACCAAAGATTGGAACAGAAACAAGAAAAACTACTATTTAGTCTGGAAAGCGGATTGCTATTTTTTTTAAAGCAATTATTATGTTATTTTTTTTAAATATGAAAGAGACGCATAAACAAGAAAAATATTCAAATTAAACTCATTAGAACTGTAAACTCCAGATAATTCATTCGCCGCTAAGAAATCAGAAAATAAAACAAAATGGAGTTATATATAATTAAATACTATATCGTGAGCTAAACGTTTTTGATAGTAGTTAATAGATAACAATTAGTTGTTTTCAGTTTATCTAAATTAATGAGTAGGAACTTCGGTACTGATAGCAAGTATATATTTATCAATTTTAAAACCCAAGTTTACAAGCTCAGACTTAAAACAGTCCTTCTACTTATGTCTCGGTTAACCGAGTTAAATTCAGTTTTAAAGTTTCTATATTTTTATATATTTTTTTATTAAACATTTTTTCACGTTCGGAAGATTATACCATAAATAAATCCCCGTCAGAGGCGAATCATCGACAGCCAACCGTTCACCCAATCAATCGTGCCTGTTTCATCAATATTCCTCTTGGACTACGAATGAGTCTCATACCAGGAATGAACCTACAATGCCATTCAGTCTTGTCCATTATCCTTCCATCTCCAGTGAGAGATCCTCCAGGGGGCATTGCCTTCGGTCCTGGCAACATGTCCATCCCATCTCGTGTGGTAGACCACATCCTCTCCCTTATCAATGCTCAGCCGCAGTATACTGGTTCAGAGAACTGTTGCGATAAAGTAGTTACAGAGATAGCAATGCAGCCGGTCTCTTATTAATTCAAACAGAACATGACACTATAATTCAAATTAAAGGCAGTTATAATGAGCAGGTTACTGTTGGCTTTTAAATATGGTACGGCTTAGTTAATTTTATACTATTTTTATATTGTTTATATTTATAATACTGTTTTTATTGGAGTTTTATTATAATTCTGCAAAAGCGTAAGAAAAAAAAGAGTCACCAGCCTAGAGGCGCACGCAGAATTTTTTTTGGGAGGGAATTTAAGTTTCTCGGGAGAGTATTAAATAAGAAGAAGGCAAATAATCGCCTAAATGTCGATAATTGCCACATTGGGCGTAAGTTTTAAGGATGAGCATGAAAATCGGATCCAAAATTATTGCTAAAAATTACCAATAATATTACTCAAAATACAAACCTTACGTTGGTGAGTACATTTCGGGGAGAGGGGATAAGTCTTCCTATCACCCCTCTCCTCCCCCTTCCCTCCCTCTCCCCCCCACCAGCCTAATACAGAGAACTGTCAAATTATTTTATTGAGGTATTTATTTTAGAATGTGAAGTAACAGTAAATTACAAACAGTAAACATGCTTAAATTAGACGAAAAGTTGACAGGTTTTCGAGGGAGGTGAGGGGGTGATTTAATAAAAAGAAGACAAGAAAGCACTTAAGTGTTTATAATCGCCAAATTGGGTGTAAGTTTTATGGATACGAATGAAAATTGGATCAAAAGTTATTATTAAAAATATAAATTGCTGATGGGTATTAAAATCGCATTTTTTCAAAAATTTCGTAGAGGGGGAAGATATATCCTACAATTCTCTATCCCCTGCGTATGCCAATGGGTTAAACTAAAGCAGAGAATTGATGCTTTTGGTTTCGAAATCTTTTAAAATGATCAAATATATAATTAATGTGGAAAGTAATAAATAAGCTGATTATTAATTTGATTTTTATGTTTTATATCTTTTAATAGACTGTTCACTATTTTTTTTTTTCATTTAAATGATCATGAGATTTAGTTTTTAATGTGAATTTTTCTTTAAGATGAAAAATTGCTTAACTAATAAATATTTCTGCACTAACAGCTTAAAAAGAACTTTTTTTAAGTATTTTCATTGGCATGAGAAAGATAATTTTATTAGTATAATCAAGATTATTGATTTTTTTTTGTTTAAAGCTAAAAAACTTTCTTCTTTTCTTCTGATTTTATTTCCTCCTCCTCTATTACTGGTACAATTACAAAAAATTAAGCAATTTTTCATCTTAAAGAAAAATTCACATTAAAAACTAAATCTCATGATCATTTAAATGAAAAAAAAAATAATGAACAGTCTATTAAAAGATATAAAATTATAATTAAGGTTTAAATGTAACCTCCTCCTGTTCTAATCTGGCTACTTGGTTAGTTGGAGTTGAGCTGTTTTAATATGATGCGCTAAGACTGTATCAGTGTAATTTTGTTGATGTAAGTCATGTTAATGTGTTCTTCCCCTTTAATCAGTGAAACGCTGATTGGTTAGTTTTAACTGATGTTTGAGAGACTAGAGTTTTTTTTAATTCTTCCTATAATAACCTAATTATAGTTTTTGTCTTCTTTTTATTATGAGTTTTTGCTTTCGTTATTTAATTAAGCTTTTTGATAATTTAAGATTTTTTCTGACTATATTATGATTTTCTAAAAATCAAGTAATATTTGTATTTATTTTTTAACATTGCTGTTATCAAATTACTAATATAAAACATTGAAACAGAGAAGGAGACGATTCGGGGGCACGATACATAACCAAGGACAGGAGAATTGCTGGAAGTCGTTATCAAAGACCAAAAACTAGCTTATTAGTGACCCTGTTATCATCTCATTTGATATCGAATTAGGCCTTGATAGCTTATCACCACATCTCGAAGTATTGTTTATCTGACAGCTAATTTGATTATAGGGCCTTAATTAATAATATTCTTCAAATGATGTTGTTACCCAACATTTCTGTTAAGAAAGTAGGACAACATTTTTAGAAAGAAAAAAAATCATTTATACTTGAAATTGTTAAAAATAAAATTAGATATGGAGAAAATATAAGCTAAAATTATTCAATGATATGAAAACTTCCATTCTCGACAAAGTTCAGGTCAAACATATATTACAAATAACAAAAAGGAAAAAAACCCGCTAAGGGCGACAAATCTTAAAATAATACGATTAAATATTGCTTGTAAAAATTAACAACGCATCATTGATTTTTTTTTTTTTTTTAAGTCGTGTTGGGATTCAGCGTGCCGTTCGTAGGATGCCGGATTAGAGGAAGTTTATTGTGCCTTCTTAAGATCCGACCTTGCGACTTAATTTGTCTACTCCATTGAAGAAACATTGATATCAAGTCAAGGATACAATAAAATCATCAGGAAACAATAATACACGCAAGATGATCTGAAATTTTACAAATTGTTATTCCTAGCGATTAATAATTGCAAATTTTTGTTTTTGTTTAACGTTATTTCACTTGCACTGTTATTTTATTTCACCATAAACTGTTATTAGTAACACATTAAACATCAATAGCATTATACGACGGCAAATATCCCTGCTGTGGATTGCCTGTAACAGTCTAATAAATAAATAATTAGTTATACAGATCAAAGAAGATGGGGGAAAATCTATTTTTAAAGCTTATTAAATATTGCTGAATTTGTTTTAATAAAATTTATTTTTTATTATTATTTTTATTTATATATTTATTTTTTCAATATGTTTTTCAAAAATGACTAACTTCAAAAAAATAAATAAAACATGTGTCCCTATTTACGAGTTTATATGCATATTTTTAGTAGCTGATAATAATAACAGATAACAGTAATATATTACTTGGTTTATTATTTTCAAAAACGAGCCTTTGAAGTCAAATAAGAAAAAAAAGTTCCAAGATAGATACGTACAAAAATCGAATAAAAAAAATCTTCCATCTACAATCCGACGTTCGTGGCTTTCCTCCGAGACTACTAGGCCAATTTATTTGAGATTTGGCACCAAAGTCAAAAGTCACTTCAGTGATGCTCCTCGGAACTCGACATTAGCATTTTGCCCCAAAATGGCGTCTGATTTGAGGTTTCATCACCCATATTTCAGCCATTTATGAACATGGAGGAAAAATATAAAATGTTTTGGAAGCATCATACCAAAAGATAAATAAAAAAAATAATTTTTCAATTTTTTTTGGATATATAGTTATTAAAAAATAATAAACCACAGTGTAATAATTTGCAACATTTTTTTTTAATACAATTATAGTGAAACTCAATTAATAACCTAATTTATATATTTGCAAGATTTAGAAGCCGGGGGCAAAATTCTTGATCAGAAATCGTTATACTCAAACGCTCGATCATTCTACAGAAAGACTGTGGAATATTAAACAATTGCGTGACATTTTTTTTTTTTTTTTAATTCTCCTTGATATGACACAAGACCTAGAGAATCTGTCTCCTACTTAATGTTATTCTAACTGGTCTATGGAGATCTACGTTCTTGAGTTATACATAAATTACTTATCACCATTAAAAAATGCATTTAAAGAACAGCTCCTCAAAATATGATCCTTCATAAGCGAAAAATGGCTCTTTGAAAGCACTGTAAGCTGAGTAGAAAGTTGGTTACGGAAAGATCTCATGCTGAGCTGAGAACAATATACAAATAAGGAGAAAGTAGGCGGGGAATGAAAGTTCTCACCGAAGCGAGTTCTCTCGATGTTCAGGTGAGATAACTCCGTGTATCGATAGTTAGCCTTATCTAGACTTTAATTGGAGTATGGGATGAGCTCTAAAATCGATAAGCCACGTCTGGCAGAATGTCCCAGACAATGCGGTATTTTTGCAAAATAATTCACCAACAGATAATCCTATGATATAATTTTTAAATCATAGGTTATCATATAAACATAATAATTATTATTTCAATTATTTAGCAATATTATTAATTACCATATGCATAACAATGTTCTAAAAAAATTCAGTTATTTAATAATATTATGCAGGGAACGTTTCATAAGACCGGTATTAAATATTACCCTAAATTATTACGAAGCTACTTTACTTACAAATATATCTAGGTCGTTTTTTTAAAACCAAAAATTCGAAATTTAGGTTTCAACTTATTATGGGACCTAAACACCACCTTTATCGATTCCCGCTTACTATGTATCGAAATTGGAAATAGTCTAAAAATCGATTAATGATGAAGTAAGCACCAAATACTGACGACTCTCAATCGTCTCTCTGGCCTTAACCAGTGTTAGAAGCCTTTAAAATACATTGTAATTATAAAAGTTTTTCCGCCTTAATAAACTCCTACAGAGTTTATACTCCTGTTATTTAGAGAAAAATCGCTTCATGTGTTTCCTGTAAAGTTTGCTTAATGGCGCTTACGCCTTTATCAAAAAACAACGTCGATATGATATATCATCTATTTGTGATATATGATACATTTTATTTGATAAATCATATATAATCTGATTTTCGTTTGTAACCGTTATAGTCCAATAAATAGGGGGAAGAAGGGAGATTACCTTGCAAAAGGTCTTATAATTCCATTTTTTTATATATTTTATATATGGAGTATATAGTTAAAAACTCAATTTTTCGACTCCCTTCCTTCCCAGTACTTTTTTCTACACCATCTTCCTGTTCTCCAGAAGATTCAGTGATAATAAAATCTGCCAATTTTTCATTAAGATTTTTTTTTTTTTTTTTTTTTTTTTATACGATGTTGGGTGGAAATCTTCAAAAGACACGGATATGCCCGCACCCACTAAAACCACCTCCCTACTCCTCTTTCTCACCTTCCACGGGACCACCGTGTGCTGTGTGCCGCATCATTGTTTTAGGCTGCCACTATTTAGGCGCGCCTCTACTTCTCCTCCTTCCTCAGCTTCTCGATGACCTCTGCCGCTAGGCGCTGGCCTGCCATCCAACACTCCTGTGAAAGCAGCATCAGGCTGATGATGCTGTCTACTGTTCTGAGCCACAGATTCCTAAAAATTCTTCCCTCTCTTCTTGAAAGCGGGGACAGCTAAAGAATACGTACTCTACAGTCTCATCTATTGTTGGGCACCTTGAACAGACAGCGGTATTGTCCAGCTTGAACCGCACTTGGTAGGCTCTGAAGCAGCCATATCCTGTGAGCATCTGTGTTAGGTAGTAATCTACTTCCCCATGTTTTCTATCCAGCTAAGGTTGGATTTGATGTATCAGCCTATGGGTCCACCTCCCTTTCAATGTCGTATCCCAATGTCTTTGCCATCTCTCGGCCGTCTGCTTCCTTTCCTCGGTAATGGAGATGCGATCAACTCTCTTATATGAGCGTTGCCTCTCTTCTGCGACCAGCTCTATCGGCGGCATCCTGGCCACCACACATGCAGCTTCGTAGGAAACTGTGCGGAACGCGCTGATCACTCTGAGAACACTCCGGCGGTAGACAGATACCATTGGTCTCCTGTTGGCCAGTCCAAGCCCTCGCTCCATATCGCGGCTGCGTAGAGCAGAGTAGATGGGACCACACTTGTGACCAATAGTCTCCGACTACTTCTGGGTCCGCCTATGTTGGGCATCAGTTGGGCCAACGCTGTGCTCACTCTAGCCGCTTTATCGCATGCTTGTTGGATATGCTCCTTGAACCGCAGCCTCTCATCGATTATAACCCCAAGATACCTCAGGGAAGACTGGGACCTAATTTCTTGTCTACCCACTCTCAAGGTTATTTCTTCCTTCCTTTTGCGACTACTAATAAGAAGGGCCTCTGTTTTCCTGTCTGCCAGCTGGAGCCCCACTGATGCCAGCCAATCTCGGATCAATGAAATGCTCTGGTTGGCCTTCAAGGTCACTTCATCTTTGTATTTTGCCTCGATCACCACTGCGATGTCGTCGGCAAAGCCCACCGTCTTGGCACCCTCTGGCAGGCTAAGCCTGAGGACCCTATCGTACATGACATTCCACAGTAGTGGCCCAAGCATTGAGCCCTGGGGTACTCCACCAGTCATCTTAAACCTTTTTGGCTCATCTTTTGTTTTCATTAAGATGTTTGTTTATGTATGTGTATATATATATATATATATATATATATATATATATATATATATATATATATATATATATATATGCATATATATATATATATATATCGTCCTCCAATATGAATAAATATTATGCAAAGCACTCATTTTATTGAATTGAAATGAAAAATAATCAGAAAATAATATTCAAAAAAATTATGTGGGAACAAACAATAACAAGATATATAGTACGTATATAAAATACATAGTGCATATAATATGACATACTGTATAGTATATATAATAAGACAAAGGGTACATTTCATTATATCTCTCATTATTATCTACTCACATTTTAATAGATAATTAATAACTGCAATTAACCAATAATTTATCTTGATAAACTAGGTAAATTAAAACAATGAAAACAGGTAAGAATGTAACATGTTAGAATTAATTTCGCAAAATAAAATTAGCTCTCCGACCGGAAATCGGAATTAGAGCTACAAATCTCTTGAATAACAGATAAAAGAAAGGACAAAGAATTAGGGCTTTAGAGAGATATAAACTTATCAGCAAAGAAATACCATTGCAGTCGCAAATATTTCCTCAAGACAAAGTTTACTTATCATTATTACAATAAATACAAACATGGTTATCTCAGACTAATATTAAAGTGAGTAATTTTTAAATATATTTGTCGAAATTATACGAATCAAACTGTCAAAGCAATATTGGAACACGTAATCCCTGAGATTCTAACTATAGTGGGTAACATCATATATCAGCCGATCGGTTTACCGAGACGTCAGTGGGAGATAACAGAAAATTTACGGCGCAGCCGAATCCTGATCCCAATACAAACAGACGGACAGACCAAACAGTAGCGATATGAGAAAGCGGTGAGCGAACAAAGGGTTCCGGTATACGCGATGTTTGCCCACCGGGTTATCGTTTGAGCAAGACTATGCAGGTCTGAGCAGGCCGACTCCAGAGATACCTTATCGGAGTCCAAATACTGCCGCTACAAGGCAACCTTTCTCTACTTCAGTACAAGGGAAATTCAAAACGTAATATTATTGAGTACGATTATTAATATATTTATTATTATAAGGAGTCCTTCATAGGATTGGGAAATAAACGTTGCGGTTGAGCATGGATGTTTACCGCATCATCTATTATAACCCCTGGTCAAGAAACAATTATTCCTTTACAGTATTGAACCGAAGACCCTTCCTTTATTGGCTGTATTGGTTCTACAAAAAAAAAGTAAAAAAAAAAAAAAATTTACACATAAATTCTTTGAATGAATATCAGATAAATTAAAATCGTAATTTTGGTCCTGAGGGCATTGTGTATTTTAAAATACTGTTATACCGTTGTCCTGAATTATTAAGCACTCATTCTCCTTAAATATTGAAGCTTATTCGATGGAACGCTGGGGGTTGTAGGCAATAGTTCAATCACGAAGAGTGCAAAAAGTTACGAATATTTGTATCTGAAAAGATTAGTCAGAATTAAATGTGTCTAACAATAACTGGTTAATCAAGACTAATTATAAACGGCTCTTTAAGTTCTGTCAAATCTCAAAGTTTTGTTCTCAAACTTCTTATTATATCATCTCATACGATTATATCATCAGATACGATGGTGGAAAATCGTTATTGCGATCGTTATTGTTTATATTGTGTTTTGTTTTTTAGAATAAAACATTTTTGTAACAAAAAAATTTCATGTTTTGCTGCCAGTACTGCCAATTTAAATTTATATTTTCTCCACAGAAGATTTGTGTTTTTATCAGACTTAGGCATTATTCAAAAATTTATTCAAGTTATTCTCGTAATTATTAATTCAATATATTTATTATTCGCTATCAATCGATACCTTAATGCAAAATAGTTCCAAGCCCATTTTGTTCAATTTTGACATTTTGATTTTATTTTATTTGTTGTGCTTCGGATCCATAAAGTCCATTTGCACCTGAAAAGCTAATAACATCCACAAAAAATAGTTGAGTGATATTGAAGCTTATGTTTGAAACTTTGTTTCCAGTTTTTCAAAACTTTGAAAAATATACTCGGAACAATTGTGCATTAAGGTATCGATATATGATTTCAGTTTCATCTGTTTGATCTTTTATTATAAATAACGAATAATACGTTATTTATTGATCAGTGTCTCTTAAGAAATTTTCGCTAGATATGTAATAAAATTTATTTCCTTCATATAATTTTGAAATATTTTATTTAGTATAGAGAATAACATTAAACTAAAAATATACGAAAATATACAAGGTTATATCTTGTTTGTTTGTTATTCACGAGTAAGAAATAAAGAATTCATTACCAATTTTTTAATCGTAAACCATTTATTTTTCATCCGGAATAAAAATTAATTAATAAATTGTTTATTTGTAATTCGGAATAACAATTGACCACAATGTATTATGTATTAAATGATCATAAATAATGACTGAAATACATGTTATCTAACAACACCTACTTCTAGAACTTTAGATATTGTTGTTAGGTTCTGAGTAGTACAACTGAGAAATATAATCGTATTACTACATAATTATTGACTCTAATTAGGATTAAAAAAACAACATATCATTAAAATGATAAGTAACCAATGTTTGATAACTCACATACATGCTAACAGACACCCATGGTTCTTGGTAGTCCGACAGTAGACAGTCAGGCGCCGCGTATCAAATTCCATTACCCAGAACTGGATGTCTTATCACTCGGAGACGGCTGCATAGGATGTGGGATCTTCGGGTCCTTCTGCGGTACAGGATGAGATGGGGAATGTGAGGTATGATGAAGGCGTGGTGGCGAGGAATAGGGAGAAATTGCTTGGGCAGAAGATTGCGAAATAGCAAGGATGACTTTCTTTTTTAAATAATATACAAATTTAAGAAAACAGAAAAAAATAAACTGAACACAATTAAAATCAAAACAGTTAAATAAGAATTAACTATACAGTTTGATTGTTTTTTTTTTTTAATTTATGATTTTTATACTTTTACTCCTTCAGCTAAGTTTTTACTGTTGTTTTTTTGAATCTTCAATAAATGGTTTGAATTTAAACTAGCACTATTATCTAATGCCCACAAGTGGTTTATAGTTATATCCTCTAAAAAAAAAAAAAAGAAATAATTATACCATAAATAACTCCAAATAGTTAACATTATTTCCTCATTCATTAATTGGAATTAAAATCAATAATATTCAAATATTTTAAGTAAGACTAATATTTGCCTAGGTTACATCAAATGCACATGCTTGAAATTTTCAGTCATAAACTTTAAATTAGAAAAACGTTGATTTTTGTTACGTCTTTTCTGGACTACATGAATTCAATAATTCAATAATGATCCATGCTAGTTTTCTTGCTACAATATCCTTATATTTAACAATTACATTTAAATTTCTAAAAATGCCAAAGAATTCCGATTAAAAAATTCTACAAAATATTTATCATTCGAAAGGTTTCACCAATAATTTGAATATTTTTGATCGTACAAAACATTTGGGATTTTAATTTCTTTATTAAAAATCGACAAAGCTCGTCAAATTCGTTTGAATAGTGCAAAAAAAAAACAAAATTTTGAAATTTTAGCAAATAAATTAAAAAATTGTAGATAAAATGTTTCTGAAAAATAAAATATATTTAAATACAATAAGAATGAATGGAATCACATTTGACATCGATTTATTGTTTTATTTTTGTTGTCTCAGGCTGAGAAATCCACCAAAATACGTACAAAATTATACACATTATTTCATTATCAGAAACAAATAAATCAGCTAAATTCGCTCAATACCAGCTTTGACGTGCTCAAGTTACTCTTAAAAAATAAATATAAAAAAAACTTCTGAGCTACAGAAGAATGTTTCATCGGAATCTGTGAGCGACAACGACAAAACTCTAGACATCCTAAAACGTATACATAAGATATTAACAAATATTTCGACTTATTATCCTCATTTCGGTCTTTTATCGAATAAAAGATAAAATAATTTTCTCCTTCTTACGTGTAACAACGAGGAACAGGTTACTTTTAAAATATTTTTATTTCTATTTTGTAAATAATTTTTCTTTATTCTTAAGAAAATATGTAAAAGCTACCGCGAATAACATCGATAACGAAGTATGTCGTAGTTTTCATAAACAAAAATACTATGGACAGAACTAAAAAATAATCCTTGATGTAAATTTTCTGTATAACGTGTAATAAATACTTAAATTAAATGTGTATAATTCTGAAACATATTAAAAATAATTTCATCCGGCATGCTTTGTCGTTGTGGTCTAAAAGTTTATAAACGAAAGAAAGCCTTTAGTTCATTGCTTGCTAAACATGTTCATTTATCAATTCAATGTGTATTCATTGTTTGTGAGCGCGTTAACTTGACGCCACTAACCCAATGAATAAATTTTTCAATTATGTTTAGTCTTAAATCAATGTCATTGAATATAATCATTGTGTCCTGATTTTACGCGGTCGAGGTTGTAAATAATATTTAATATAATTCAATTTTTACATATAATTTCTTTAAAAGAGATATTAAAAAATAGAACAACTTTAATGTGAAATGCTATAGCTTTCTTCAATGGAATCTTAGATCTTGGTTTAGACAGTAGTAAAATATCCGTAGGTTTCACTTCATAAATGCTGTTTCTCAATAATATTTATTTAAATATTAGCACAATAAAATGATCTAATACCAAAGTATAATGGCTCTAGTCTGGAGTAAAATAAAATATTATCTCATAAAATAAATCTCATGGTCATTAAAATAATATATAATATTTTATTTATATACTTAAAGTTAAGAAATAATTAAAAAAAATATTTAAAAACCGAAAACAAAATTAATAAATCTGTTGATAAAAAAATAAAATAATGATAATAATTTAAAAAAATCCTATAAAAAAAAATATAAGCAATTGAATATCTTTATATCGTCGCCACCATGCATAACTAATGTGAAAATACATACTACGTAAAACGAATGTGAAAATAGCTACTTTTCAAGATTCAAAAAAATATCTTTACGTTTTGCTTACTCGCATTTCCCTCAGCCCTAGATTTGTGTGTATATGATTTTATTTTGCAAATATGTTCATCCGGTAATTTAATAAAACCAAACTAACTAATTCAGAAAATACGATTTTTCACATTCATTAGTAATTCGTGGTGGCGACGATATGAATGTATGGGTTCGCTTATGAGTCCGTTGCATTCGAGCAAGTCCAAACGTGTGCGGTCAATTTTCTGTTTAATATTATAAAAATAAATTACATTATGAACTATTTTAAAACAATACATAATCTCAATTTGATTAGTCTTTTTAGGCTCCTGATGTGAGATGTGCTATCAGGGCTGTAAGCAGATTTTTTTTTCATAGACGATTTAAATTTTTTATCGGGGAGGTTTAATATGACGAAGGCAAATAATCACCTAAATGTCTATAATCCCAAGTTTGGTGTAAGATTTAAGGATAAGCATGAAAATTGGATCAAAAACTGTTATTATAATTGCAAAAAATATTACTCAAAACACAAATCTCCCCCTCCCCCTGCGTGCGCAGTCTTCAGTCTGTATGTGATCTGGTCATTTTCTGCCCTCACGAGTGAATTGTCGAAACGTTGGTTAGTTATTTACAAGTATTTGAGAAACGTTACGTTAATGTACTTTCGTACTTCATTATGAAATAGGATCCAGGTTTTTCCTCCTTACCCTTCAAATAAACTTAATATTTTAAGATTAGCAAAACAAAAAATCATTCACCAATCACCAATCATTCACCAAATTGAAATAAAATAGACAATACTATAAATGTAAATAAATTGTTGCATATAATCATTGGTTATAATATAGCACATGTTAATTTATAAATATAATGGGGTAAATATGAGAATAAACAACCATTTAGTTGCCAAACAATAATTAGTAGATAAGATTGAAACACATATACTGTTAATTAATACTATGTAAAGACAAAAAGGTAATAATATAAATGGAGATTGTACTGAAATATATATGAGATGAATTACATGTTTTTAGATAAATGTTTTGAGAATGCTCTATGTATGCATGGAAACTTTATTAAATACATTTTTTTTTTTTTAGAAAAATAAAACAAGATTTTATTTTTGAAAAATTTGAAGAATAATATAATACATGAAATATGGCAAAATATCTTCAAGATAAATGTATTATCATACTTTTTTTTTTACCAAAATATTATTCTTTTCTATCTTTTTTTATAATGATTCATGGATAATAAAAATATTGTTTTATAAATTATAATTGTATTATTTCATAAGCTTCTCATAAATTTCAAACTTTATACTCATTTAATGCACAGTTTCTTTGCTTTTTCGTCCATTTCCTTTCGATATATCGATATTTTGTTTCGCGATATATCAAAATATTGAATATCGATATTTTTCTTTCAATGTTCCAACTGCTTATATATGCTTAGTTTGTAAGAGAATGTTGCTATAGCTAACAGTGGGTGCAGTACTTCTCCCGACTGCACAAGACGGGATATAGTATGCAAATGATAATTATTTCCAGAGCAATTATTGCTGTTTGTTAATTGCTCCTGCTCTCGAAATAAATTCCTTGGCTCACTCTCATAGAGACATTGAACTGTACGATATGTAGCTATTACCCCCATTATATGATAATGGTATGTTGCAAGGAAGGTCGCCTCTGGGCTGTGGATCCCAATTTAGATTCTTTATTACTTGTTCTGTTCATGAAGTGTGAATTACATCTCAAATTGGGGGTCGTCTAGGCAAAGGTTCAATTCTCCAAGCCGGTGGGATGGAATGGCTTAAATCCATAAGTTAAACAAATGATGCAAGTTTAAATCCACAACCCTTAAGTTTAGTTTAGAGCGAATGTAGGTATTTGATTTTTATCTAATTGTATAACTTTATTTGTAAGTGATCCACGATATGATCAAAGTTTTGATTCTTCCTAATTCTATAAATACATTCCATGTGCTTTCTATACAGTTATTGCAAAAACTTAAGTCAAAAAATAACATTTTATATAGTTTTATTTATTTTTGGATATTAGTATAAGATCCCCAAACTGCCTAACGTTTCTCAAATACTTGTAAATAACTAACCAACGTTTCGACAATTCACTCGTGAGGGCAGAAAATGACCAGATCACATACAGACTGAAGACTGCGCACGCAGGGGGAGGGGGAGATTTGTGTTTTGAGTAATATTTTTTGCAATTATAATAACAGTTTTTGATCCAATTTTCATGCTTATCCTTAAATCTTACACCAAACTTGGGATTATAGACATTTAGGTGATTATTTGCCTTCGTCATATTAAACCTCCCCGATAAAAAATTTAAATCGTCTATGAAAAAAAATCTGCTTACAGCCCTGATAGCACATCTCACATCAGGAGCCTAAAAAGACTAATCAAATTGAGATTATGTATTGTTTTAAAATAGTTCATAATGTAATTTATTTTTATAATATTAAACAGAAAATTGACCGCACACGTTTGGACTTGCTCGAATAGAGTAGACGAGTAGACCAATAATTTACTATGCATATGACACACTGTTAAATGTTGAAATACCATCAAATTTAAAACTAGTTGTTAGCATCTACCTAATGCACCTCGATTCCTATTCTTGAATATTCTGACCTGTGTCTTCACCATCTAGCAATACCTATGGTAGTGTTCTCTTTTCTTTTTGTAATTCTTCTATATCTTATTTTTATTTTAAATTTACTATTTTCATTACAATTACTAGTTCTTTCTTTATATTTCTATTTTATTTATTACGTCTGTGTAATGATTTTCAATTTCATATCGGTTTTGAAACTGAGCACTTCTTTTATACTTCTTTATTAATTTTAGGATTTTTGGAATTTGTCTTACGCTGATTTAATCTTTTTTTCAAATTTTGGGACATTTCCCCTGTATTCTTTTCATGGTATTCTTTCCAGCGTAGAAAGGCAGAATATCCTTACAGATAAAATATAAAATAACATCATTAATTTTTCTTCGTCGTTTGCCTCCCTCTTCAAATGATGAGATATTTTGGAAACTACTTTTTATGTCAAAAGCTTTTGACAGAGGAACAGTTTCATTTGCTTCTGATTTAGAAGTAGATGGTGTTGCCGAAACATCTTTTATTCTACATCACCATTTTATCTTTTATTTTGCATTACGGTTTATCCCTAATGGAGACGAAAAAATGTGTGAATGGGAAGCTTTGAGGTTTGACCGTAGGTTTGCTGTGTTTCTCGATGTCCGAAATATTTTATCACCACACTAACAACAACAACAATGAACAACAGGTAACTGACCGTTAATGACGCCTAACAGTAAGGAAGTTACAACAGCTCAAATACAGCGTCCTAGATTGATTAAATAATTAAGTTATAATGTAAAGTACAGCTCACCGATAAAACTAAAAATATGATAAAGAATAAAGGAAATTTCTAATTAAAATAAAATAATAAAATTTAAAATATCGATATCATCGATATATCGGGTGTTAGGATATCGATATAATACATCAGTTTTTCAAATCCAATATATCGATAAATCGTGTTTCGATATTCCAACCCTAATATATGACCAGTGGCGTAGGCAGGGGAGGGGATCAGAGGAATATATCCTCTACCAGAATTTCGAAAAAATATAATTTTCATAACCACCAAGATACGATTTGTATTTTGATTAATATTTTTGGTAATTTTAATAATAGTTTTTGATCCAATTTTTATGCTTATCCTTAAAACTTACGCCAAATTATGTGCTTTCTTCTTATTAAATTTCCCCTGAAAAAAAATTTAAATCCCACTCCGAACAAAAATTCTGCGTACGTCTCTGTAAATGACGTCGAATTATATAAATTAGACTAAATTTGAGCAATTATCTAATTCTATTTCCAAGCTATGCAGTCTCGACACACCTGAAGATAAGATCATATTTGTAATATGGAAGTCAGTTTACAGATATGAAATTCGAACTTCTCTAACGAGATAATTAAAAAAAGAAAAAAATAACTAAAAAATGATTTTTAGTCAATTTCGCTCTTTATTTTTTATTATTCGTTTATTATTTTCAATGATGAACCTTTTTAATTGACCAAGAAAAATAAATTACCTCCTCCTCGAAAATCGAATAAAAAAAATCCCTTTGTCCGCCGTCCGACACTCGTGGTTTAAATTTTGGCCGATTTAGTTTAAATTAGGCACAGAATTCACAGGCCACCCCCGAATAATTTTCGGAACTCGACATGACCATCAGGCCCTTTGTTCCCAAATGGTTGGCGATGAGAGATTTTATGGTTCATATCTCAGCCCCACTTCATACAAAGTGTTTTGGAATAATAATACCAAAGACTAATAGAAAAAATGATAATATAAAAATATTGCTGAAAATAAAAAAATAATATATAATTATTATTTTTATATTACCATAATATTATTTTTTCTATTAGCCTTGGATATTATTATTCCAAAACACTTTGTATGAACTGGAGCTGAGATATGAACCATAAATATTTATATATATATATATATAAAAATTGATATGAAAGATTGTAAAATTCATGTTTGTATTAATTTTTAAAGCATTTTTTTATGTGAAACTTTTATCAATATGAAATACTGAAATCTTGATTAGTGAAGTTGATAATTTTTACAGCATTTTTTCTTCAAATTTTAAATATTTTGTTACAGTATTGTTACGAAATATTTATGTCTTTGATGTAATTTTTGTCTCGTAAACTACAGAAATGAATTCAATAAAAATTCTGAGGTTCATGTTTAACAAAATGGACACATCAAAATTTTAAAACTTTAAATACTTATTTCGAGAAAATTTTTTTGCAACATTGTATTTTTTAATTTATCTTCTTAAATATTATATTCTTATTTTTTTCCATAACTACACGTTATTTATTGAAACCTATATGAATGTATATTCGAAAAACCAACTAAATAATTATTAATAATTTGACAATAATAAATATTATCTTAAGTTATTGTTGCATTTTAATATTATCTGTTGAATCAATAACCTATCAGTAATTCTTCTATATCTTTAATGTCTAAGTAAAACCATTTTTCCAACTTTATTTAATTTATTTATTTTTTTTAGATAATTTTTACAATGTGTTCAAGGTGCTAATTACGATTGCCAAGATGCATTACCCTTTGACCTGAGATAACGAGGACTGCGTAAAGCCTAAAGAAGCCTCCCTATCACAAACACCACAGGCGCCAGGCAACCATAACATCTGCTACCCCTGTCGCTCTCCGTCTACTCCCAGTAATGGCATATTTACGTCCATTACCTCTTGTATACCAGTATATATACACTTATGTGCGTGTATGAATGTGTTTATATAAGCACACACACAACCGCATAAGTAATTTAATAAACTATAATCATTCTTATTATTGAAAACGTTATCATAACAAAAAATTGAATTAAAAATAAATATAGAAGTAACCTTATGAGCAATTAAATTAAAGATAGTGAATTATATCATAAAATTTGAAATAAATTTCCAGATTAAATTAATATTAGTAATTCATTTTTAAATACATAAATAAATATGCAGTAAATGGGAATAATTTTGAAAAGGAAATAATTCCGTTAAAAAACAAAATTTTGATATACGTATTTTTTTTGTTATTGAATAAAAGCTTTATTTTTGTCATTAAAAAGCTGGATATTTTTTTTTATGTAGCTTTTAAATTGCACTAATAGTTATAAGAAAATGATAAACTAATAATCAGGCAAGTGATAATCCAATGAAGTAGTCCTATCGAAACCTATTCACACACATTCATTGCTTAAAAATCTCAACAGGCTTCGACGGGCACCTAAAACCACTTAAATGGATGTTTCATAAGCCGGCATAATTTTCTCAAGTGGATATTTTCTGTACGGCAACAAAATTTTTCTTTGTACACAAGATTTAATAGATTTTTAAGATTTAAGGAGCTGCCTAAATATGTTTTAATAATTCAAAATTGGACGATCTGGAATTGGGCTTCGTAGAATGATGAAATTTGGGATTTATGAAAAAAATTCCAACTGAAATTTCATGCTCCAATTTTTAAGATCTAGTGAAAGAGGAAATTCTTCTTCATTTTTTTACAATATTTTTGTTTAAATATTATTTTTAAATATAAAGAATATAAGATAACATAAGATATGAGTATAAGATATGAACATCCCAAAAAATTAGTTGGCAATGGATTATGTCTGAAAGCAATTATATAAACGATAAATATTAATTTTTAATTGATTAGAAACTGCAAACAATGTTGACATGTTTACCAGCTAACAAAGATACTAATATACGAGGATTATCAGAATATTTATATATATATAATTATACAAAAATAAGGTATAGTAAGGGTCCCTCACCTTGAATATCATCTTGGTGAGCGCTAAGTTGCAGAGGCACCGCCGACGGTACGGATACGACCATACCGACATACAGAAAGGCCAACAGAACAGCGAACAGATACAGGCAGACAGCCATAATGTATGTGTCTTAGCTATTGATATAATTATAATTACTAATAATGTAATTATATAATTACAAAGAGGCCATTACACGGACACAGACGATAGATATCCACGCACGCACACAACACGCTCTAAATGAGGCCCTAGCTCCGAACTGGTGCTCCGTCGGGCCCCCACTGACGCTCCGTCGCACCCCCACTCTCTACCTCCTCTACTATTTTATGCTCAGTAATTCGCGCCGCGCGGAGTTGCAGCATCCACGAATTTTTCAAAATCGCAAATGATCGGACTGGAAGAGCAATTAAAAAAGATTCTTAACAGAACTTCGTTTGTTTTATACCATACCAAAACTTTAAACATGGGCATGAATCAGAAAAAAATATAGAAAACTTTAAAATAGAAAAGATAATATCCATTCGTTTTAATGCAAATGTGAAGTAACATAACGTGAGTGATCAACAGGTTCATATCATGTTTATTACATTATTTAGCTCGCACAATATTTAAACGGTAACTAAACTTGTTTGATATTTCACCGCTTTAAAATTAAGAAAGAAAAAATTAAAAGGTATACATTGTCAAAATAATAGAAAGGTTATATTCCAATATATATTTTTTTCAATTGCAAATCTTTCAATAACTTTTACAATAAAAAAATGCCGTTAACATTTACTTAGACATTTTAAACTCACTTAAAATGTACTTATTTGCGTTTTAATCGCTTTCAATGTTATTTTGATTTTTTTTTTTGCAGGAGATCCTATTTTTACTTTTTTTTCAACGAATAAAATAATTAGAAGGTATATAAAATTCGAATGTTTTTGATGAATTATGCTTCAAATATTTTCCAGAAAATATATTTTTATCGCTTGAAGAATTTTTAGTAGTATTTTTAACGATCATAATTGATCGAGCACAAGAGAGGATCAGAGATCTACACGGCCGAGGATCAGAGAGATATATCCCTTCTCCCTCTAAATTTTTGAAAAAATATGATTTTCATATATGTATTGCATTTTGAGAAATAATTTTTGATCCAATTTTTATTCTCATCTTTAAAACTTATTCCCTTTTCGGCGATTATAGACAATTAATGATTATTTGCCTCCACCGCAAAAAGAATTTAAATCTCCCCGAAGAAAAATTCTGCTCACAAGCCAGTTCACAAAACTAATAGTTATTTGAAAACATTAATAGTGGTATAAACTGATATACACTGGATCCTGATAAATTACTCAGTATATTTTTTATCCATGTTCGTCCCAATTAATAACTCCATATAATACATTTATATTTCAACCAAGTTGGCAGCATATATCTTTCTTGTTTTTATCTTTTATTTAAATTTTAGCCTAAGCACAAGCGAGGTCCTGTTTCAACATGACCGTTTGGCATTTCGTTTGTATGTTTGTTACACGATTACGATCGAACGCTTTGTTCCATTTTCTTCAAATATGGTAAAAAATATACCTGGTAGTAAGGAAAATCGGCGTATGTGTAGAGTTTTTTTTTTATTGTTCCTATCCAAGATGGCGATTGTTTTAATGGCCACGTATCATAAAAAATCTGTTTATTTCTCAGCCACGATCAAACGCGTTGTTCCGATTTCTTTAAATTTGTCATGAATATATCTTAAACCTTTATTTTTATTTTTTTTTGTAAAACCTTAAATTCTATTCGTTAACTGTTGACTAGCTGTGAGGAATCGTTTTGCCTGAAATTTATTGACCGTGTGTAAGGGAGGTATGGTTTCAATCCAAGCGTTTGGCACTTCGTTTGCCTGTTTGTTACGCGATTACGACAAAACGCATCGCTCGGTTTTATTTAAACTAGACACAAATGTTCCTTGAATTCAGGAAAAACGATGTTTGCGTAGGGATTTTTATTTTTTAATTATGATCCAAGATAAAAAGCGGTCTTTTTAATAGTCCCGTAACATCAAAAATCTCTTTGTTTCGCAGTCACGTTGTTCCAAATTCGTTGTTCCGATTTTCTTTGCCTTTGTCATAAATATTCTTTTTTTTTTCTTTTATGGCTATTGACACGGTTGGTGAAGGGAAAACAACTTCAGATAATTACAATTATTGCGAGGATATTCATTTACATTTTGAATGAAAGAAATTGATCAATTCTATAATGGGTTTTGTGATTATTTGTGAGTTGTCTTTGATATCTCCTGCTTAAATCTTGTAGAATCCTGGTATTGTGAGTTGCAAATCTGCCACTGATGTTATTAATATTACAAGAGGGCAATGTGAACAGCCGAAAGCGGTTTTTGCAGTCACATTAGCATTCAGCAGATTTGCGTTGTAATTGGAATGCATTATAAAATAAAAACCCATAAATTGGCTCGCGAGGACTACTGTTCACCGAACTACTAGTTATTATTTCAAACCATTGAAACGGTAATAGTTTAGTAAGCCATATTCAGAACTTTGATCAAAACCTACAAAAAGTATCCAAGTATCAATTTTTTTAGGCTTCAAATAAAAATTTGGACTATTGCCATTCATTATTTATTTTATTTTTTTACTTAGTCTCGTAAATTATCAAGTAAGAAGACTAACGAACGTGATATACATTTCATTTGATAAAGATCAATACATTATAACTGTTATAACTAATAATTATAACTAATAGATTTGCCAACATCAAAGCGGTATCTCCCATCTTTCTAGACTCGGATTTTGTTCAGTCAGGACTGAATTTCATATTGTCATTTTTTTTTATTTCCATTTTTCATGCCAATACTTTATTTATATATATATATATCTGTCTACCTAATTTTTTTAAAATATATTTTCGAGCTATTCTACACAAAATGACGTTTTGACCAAATTTCCTGTATTTGCCTCCACTGACCTAAAAAATTAAGGTATCTTCACCATTTTTTTCTAAACATTGAGAATAACATCCTTTGTTATTGAAAATAATTTTTTGCTATAATAATAGCATCAAAATGTTAAGACCGTCACGCGTATTCGAGAGGGTGGGTGGTCTCTCGAACATAATATTGTTTGCATTTCCAGCATATTTGCACTGGAAGTCTTCTTCAAACCGAAGTATATAGTCCTAAGTGCAAAATTGAAGAAAGTCCCGTGTATACAGTGGTTTGAATTATGAAATGGTTGGTGAAAGTTCAGTTTTACACATTAAATGCGAACGTCACACCATTTTTTTGCCACTACCAGCAGATTGCTTTGGTGACGAATTTGAGAAAATTTCCATTTCGGCGTCAGTCAGCCATTGTGTGGGCGTAAGGAAAGACGCTTCCCATCTGTCCCAAGTGTTATCTTCATTTCTCCAGCACCAATTTTCATCAAGTAGGTCATGATTTTTAGATACTTTACGTAAAGACATGTGTTATACTTTTTTACACTGTTCCAGGCAATGTTTCCAAGTTACAAAAATTTTACTTGTGGGGTTCATGCAACATTAAGACCTCAACCAATGGTGGAGGGTGATTTAGCTTCTCTTGGCAGCCATATTGAAGTAATTTTGTAAAGACCGTCACGTTCAAAGATTTTTTTCTGTGTTTACTCCTGCGTGACGGTCTTTACTAAAAATGCGTTCCACAACTCTCAAAAACTTTCCAAAGGAAAAGTAGACAGCCCTGAATGTTTTGAAACTCACATTAGGATGAAGCCCATATAGCTATGGAGTCGGATGAAAATTTGCCTTCTGACGTTACTGATACTTCTTCTTTCATGAAGAATATAAAGAGAGGACGGTGTGAGATTAAGATAATACGTAGAACATCCCGTGCTAATCTAGATAGTTGCGAAAACTTTTTGAATCTTGAGAAGAAACCTTCCAAGGAAAATGCTTCTGGATCTAATGTCTCACCAGCTCACCCTCTCGCCAAAGAAGAGTATCCCAAAGAGAAAACTCATTATATCGATAACACCCAGAATGAAGGCCCCAGCAGCTGAGTCTTTGAAGAAATGTTCGAATCACGACATCCCTAAGAGTGTGCACGCTGAACTTATCACACCCAGAAACATCTCACCAGATGAACCGCCTGAAACGCACTAAGAAGAAAAATAAATCCACAAACAGCAAATTAAAAACCAACGGTGATGCTGAGAATAAGAGAAAAGTAGCAGCTGAAAGAAAGAGAAAGGAGAGAGTGATGGTATTAACTGAGGATAACATCAGGGTAGTGGATAAACTGTTGGAAGCAACCAATCTCTCGCCAATACCGCAAACATGAAATTGCATCAATTTTACAGAGAATCTCATAACTACATTTAACTGAACTTATGCTACCTCTCATGTGTGGATTGTGGAAGTGAGTTCATGGTCCCCACTATCAATTGACTAAATAGGTGTTCAGTTTTAAAAATTAAATAAATTCAAGCAATAACATACTTTCAGATCGCTCCAAAATTGGAGTGATGGAGAACATTTTGGAAAAGAATTAAGTAACTTCGTCATCGACAAATTTTACTGGGTTAATGAAAGTGGTTAACTATAAAAGAAAATTTTTTGTTACGGGCATGCAATGGTTATGCTAAGGACAAATGGTCAAAGTCAATGTAAAAGACTGGTTGATATAATCTTGCATGTAAAGTTCAAATTCCTAGTGTTCAAGGTTAAATTTTGTACCGTATCCACAGTTTAATGTTTAAGTTTTCAAATTTTAATAAACATATTTTGTGATTGTGATGATTTTGTATTGGTTATTACCCTACCATTAAACCTTATCATTCATTTTTTAACATGCCAGGAAGATATTGACAAAAATGTAAAGACGGTCACAAATTCTGAATTTGCTTATCACCTGATAAAATAACAGTAAACACGTGTAAAGATACACATTAACAGGTTTATTGATGTGAACATGAAAGAAGAAATGTTTCTTCACAGAAACAGTTCTTGTTGAAAAAAAAAGAACAGAAAGAGTTCTTGTTGAAAGAAGAAATGAAACGGTAATCAAGAATGGACGAGTTTGTCGAAAAAGAATATCATTTGGTGTTGTTGGAAAATTTATTCATAATTCGATTTAAAATCGTATCCTGTAGCACAAAAACTGATTGAATCCCTTACATCTTATTTTTCCTATTCATTCTTGTCTAGGAGGCTATATGAGGAGACCAGAATTAGCATAATATTGTTCTTGGAGAATTTTTTTCCCACCTTGATAGTACGCGTGACGGTCTTTACAAAATATACCGACTAGGCACAGGAAAACCGCTATACCAATCATATAACCATTCAAAATATATCACGCATTATTCTGGCAAGTAGAAATATTTTCTTAACCAGAATAATCGTCAGATGGGATGAAATTGATGACATTTTTTTTTTTGCATCACTCAGGAACCGAAAACGTCATTTTGCGTAGAATAGCCCTTTCATGTTTTATTAATCAAAAATGTCATATTATTTTGTTTTGTCTATTTAACCCTGAGGAAGGCCTACAACGTAGGTCGAAACGTTGGCACAATAAAAAAGTAAGATCCAGTAATTAGTGTAATTTTTTTCAATATCCGCGCTCCAGACCAACTTCTTAATAAATAGTCAAAAAACGAAAAATTACCGTTTTGTTAATTTATTTTGACATATATCTTGGAGAATATCTTCCTATGAAGATAATCATTATGAACAATTTTATGGTTCATTTAACGAGCACTGATTTGAGTGGTAATAGACATCTTTATGTCTAATAGTTCGCAAGATAAAGTCTTTAAAAAAATAATAATTTTTTTTTTCGAAAAATGAGAAATCACAATTTTGTAGTATTATTTTGCTGAATATCATGGAACCCGTTCTTTCTAAGAAGATAACGGTAAGAAGCTGCTTTATGGTCCATTAAACTAGCTCTAATTTGAGGGGCAATAGACATCTGTACACCAAATAGTTCTCCAGATAAACTCTTTCAAAAAACACTTCGTACATGATCATTTTGACTGACAATAAGCAACATCCCAAGAAAAGTTAGGAATCTCAGGAACTATTACTTGACAAGCTTTTTAATGAAATATTAAATGGCCAAACTATTAACAAATAGTTTCAGTATACACCAGAATAAAAACATTAATATGTATGCAGACAAAGTAACAATGGATAAATTAAAATACTGGAAAGGTGAGGGAATCAGGTATTTTTTTCTGTTCCCTGAAATATAAGAAATCTCAACTTAAATACTACCTTCCGAATAATCCTGTTCTTGCGCTAAAATAGACAGCATGGATGCTCCAGAATACAACAGGCTGCTGGACAGAGCTGGGCAAGGAAGGAGCTAATTTCGCACAGTTGTGATAATGCCTCACTAACAAGCCTAGTTCAATGAGGACGTTTTTGACGTCTCAGGTCATCTTCAAATACTTCAATACAATTCGAATATTGCTATTATTTTTAAATATTGAGTGATAATATATCACAATTAAAATGAAAATGATTAATAAAAAACTAGAACACACTTCAACCACAATTTTATACAACTAAAAAAAAAACGAACAACCTAGGTCTTGAAGCCTCTTGGCTTAAGTACTAGGTAGTAGTATCTAATTGTAGGTATTGTTTAATGCCTAAGTGTGATGTGATCTGCGTGCATATCCAAACGCCAGGTTTTCCCCCTAACTCATTGGAGGGTCAGGCACCTACTTTTTAGAAGCTGATTATACCTAAAGAGTTTCTCCTCACAAATTTTCTACCATAATCTACTTGATTCTGGGCTCTCTAATTAGGAGTTTTGTACTCTTGATATCCACTGAGGTGTTCTACATATAATTGTATAAACTAATGTTCAATTATTGGTTAAATTTCAATAAATTCATTAACTAATTAGTCGTCAAAATCAAATCCCGAATTGAGGAAAAGTTCTCTTCACAATATTTTGCATATCAATATTAAAATTTTTAAAGGAATTTTTTTTCGGATTATTTAAATTGAGAACATACTAATACAATATTAAATTTAAAAAAACAAAACAAGTTTTAGTTTTAAATCGTAATAAACCATAAAAATTTGCTATGCTTTTCTCAAAATCGCCAATTTTGGATGCAGTAAACTCAACAATTGAACAGATAAAAATTCGTTTTTTGTTAGACATTATTTATATCTTCAGTCATAAAAAACAAAAAGTAAATTTATACTATACTCGAAAGAAATAACCAATAGATGAATTGTATTTCTTAATTCTTAAGAGATACTTTGAAAATAAAATAAATAACCTTAATTCATTATCATGATGTCTAATTTAACAAAACATCTGTTTGGGATATTCCAACATTTTTCATCAAACAAAATTGGAATCTAAGGAGAAATACATTTGTTGAAATCTCACTATGTTTAAGATTCATCGAGGTATAAATAATGTTTTTAAGAATGCTATTCTTTCATTGTCCTCCCTCCCAATATGGTTGCTCTATAATTTTATTAAACAGTTGAAACGTTTTTCGTGGAACTTGAGAAGTATTCAGGGTATAGTTGTTATATATGATGAACGATATACTGCGGGTACCTAAATTGAAATAAACGTAAATTAAATTACAGTCTTAGGAGAAGTTGAGTACATCCAAAACGATTATAAACGATCCTTCTGGTTTTGTTTTGGTCTGTAGACTTAAGTGGCTTAATTATTCCACCTCTAGCAAATTGAAAGAAAGTATCATTTTTTGTTATAAATCGTATCTAAATTCAAATATCAAAAAAAGTTCCTGTAATCGTCAGTGGTTGCTAACACGTCATAACAGCCTTCTCATTTAACGCGATGAAACAGTGCATTCCTCTGCTGCACCAGCAATAAGCTGGACTTGCTGACACAGCAGTCAGCTGATAATGAGCTAATATATCACTTATCAGCTGTGTAACAGCACTATTAGTTAAAATAAATAAATTTAATAATATTTAGTAAAAATAAAAAGGCCAATAAGTCACCATAATTCTTTTATTTCATTTCAATTACTTCGACGTTTCGACCATCTTTGGCCATTCTCAAGTCGTGTAGCGCACTGTATTTTCTCGTTTATATGAAACAGGTCATTATTATTTTTTATTTATTCTATTTTCGCTATTATTTGTCCAGTAATTGAGTCATTTCGTCTTAACTGGTTCGCTATTGAAACGCCATCAGTCACTAAAGAATATGAAGATTTAAATAGCGATAGGATACTTGCCTAATCAAGATACAATTTGAGAGACAAGCTACAAAAGGTAATGTCGGTTTTGGACGCAATGGGAGATCAGAGGATATATCCCCTCCCTCCTGTTCTCCCCGACATGTATGATTTCCATTATCACCAACCTAAGGTCTTGAATAATATATCTTTTGCAGTGAAATAACAAGTTACGAAAAACAAATCCATTGACGAATCGAAATCAGAATGCATTAAAACGTATTTTACGATTATAGACGCTGATAATTAGGTGATTAATTCCCTTCATCTTATCAAATCCCCATGAAAACAAATTCTGCGTACGCGCCTGACTTTGAACACTGTGAGAAATTACATTTCTAGGATTTGGACAATTTTTCATTAAATATAATATAACAAGCAGTTTAAAATAAATAAATAAATTCTTCAGATAAAACAGATTTTAGTAAATTACCTAAAAACTCTTGGGTAATCGATTGGACTTTTTGCTAATAGCCCATATACATCGGTCTTACTCGCGGGAACCCTAAAGATATTATCCAAAGAATTATGTCTGTAATAGGTGGAGGAAAAAGAAAATTTCGAGATGATTATGACATAAAGCAATACAGACGAACTATACTTTCCCTTAAGCGATCTGCCCACATGGGAACATCGGTTCGCGAACAACAGTTCGGCTAACAGAAGTTCGGTTTGTGGCTCTCTGCACACTATACGAACCGATGTTCGTCAGTTCTACACATATGGGAACTTGGTTCGCCGAATTGTTGTTGACGAACCGATGTTCCCATGTGTGCGGGCCGCTTTAATCATGTAATTGAAAAAGTAAAATCCATAGGTCAGAAATGTTTACCGTATCCGAGAAAATTTCTTTTGAATCCTTCTTTCCGACTACTAAGTCGGAAACATAAAATGGCCTCCAAAAAAAAAAAAAAAAAAATACTATATTAATAAATAAATTATGCATAGTAATTAATAGGTGTTATAATTTATAAATTACACTATTATTACATATTTATAGTATTCTATATATTACAATCATTATTGAATTGTATTGGGCTTTGTTGTGAGTTGGTGGAGTTATCCCTACATCGTCTCGGGTGATAAAAGTCTCCAACGCTTATGAACCGACATCGGATTCAGTTCATCACCAAGACAAGACATTGAGTAAGTTATACGCTGTCACAAATCCTTAGAATAAGTTATACATGCCCACTATAAATATCCTGGCCATGCCAGCTCCCCAGGAGTCAACCAACAGTCAAACAGTCGACGCCGAAACGGCTGGCGCCTGAAAACATCGATTGTAAGTTGTCTGCCACTATCTTCGACAAACATATAATGTACTAGAGCGTTATTAAGCCGAATAAATTTAGTCTACTCCTATCCGTTTCTTGAGAAATATTTACAATCTATTGGAGTAGACAATGACAGGTGAAGTATAAAAACAAAGCTCCAGTTAAATCAGCTTCCACTATCATTGGTCCCATTTAAATGGTTCTTTAAATAATGTGAACGTCAGCAATAAAAAAATTCAACGTATTTTATAACTCTAAAGAAGCGAATCACTTCTATTATAAACTGCGATTTCCATGATTAAAGAACTTAGTGTGTTTAACGGTTTTACCGATTGTTTAAAAAAAATCCAATTAGTCCGTAAATGCTCGCAAACGTCGCAATATCTATAAAGAAGTTATAAAACTAGTTTATGATAATTGAACTGCTAAAATTTGATGATTCTAGTTGTCTGATAATGAATAAAACAGCCTTGCGAAACCTATTAAGAGATTTTTATTAAGTCTGCACTGACCTGTATGGATAAATCTAATATTCCTTTTCCGAACCACAAACGTTTGACATCCACTTTCGAACCAAACAGATTCCCACCAGCGATGTCTGTCAGTCGAATGCCTCTAAATAGTATTACCGGAGTAATAAAACTCATGGCACGCCAACACCGAATTTCTACCCCAATTTCTCGTCGAAAAGCATAAAGAAACAAAACCCGATGAGATTTCACTTTTCCATGAGATATGAGATTTCCAAAATCGAAGCTCTGCCAGTCAGAAGAGAACAAATCAAGAAAGCAGTTAAGAATGAGACAAAACAAGTCCTAGAAAATCTGAGAACCGGGAAGGATCAAGATAGAAACGAAGCACAAATGTTTGTTCTTGAATATGGCTGTATTTTCAGTGGTGATAGAGTAACAATAACAAAGCAAAGATATTCCAGAGGAAAATATTAGACGAGCTTCATGAATGTCGAAAATGAAGGCCTTGGCTTGAAGTTATTGCTGGTGGAGGATTATCGGCCAGGACATTGAACAGTTGACCTTGTTGCGAAAACTTGGTCCAGCTTACAAAAACGTAAAGCTCCTGGGAGTATTCAAACAACCCGTGGCAGAGGATCCATGTCGACTTTACAGGGCTGATCCAAGGACAAGGCTGAACTAATGGTGATGAAATTTTCATTGAGCCAGGACACCGTAAACGAATTAGGGAATCTTTTCACCAGTTGGTTTACCCACAATAGTAGTCAGCGATAACGGTGGACAATTCTTTAAAGAATTTGATCATTAACTAGAAGAGAAAAAAATCTTAATATCATGGCTGTAAGTGATAATTAGATCATAGTATTTGCCTCAATCTGTTGCTAAGGAGCGCTAATGTGCAGGCCAGGTTGTTAGTTCAGTTGTAACGGGGTATTTGTGTTGATAAGTTCATTTTTTTAATCGATTCTTCACAATGTTGAGAAGATAAGTTTAAACTGTTATTTTCTTCTGCTAACAAAACAATGGTAGATATCCGCACACTACATTGGTTTAAAGGATACATTGAAGAGGCTTTCATTCGTGAATCTGTTCTTATGCCCTCCCCCTATATATCAAATATATCAAATCGCGGATATATCAAAACCGCGGTGGCAGTAATTGTAATGGGACCGGGTTCCACTACCTCTCTCTAAAAAAGCTTTAAGAATCATTCTAAAGAAATTTAAATTAAAAAAATTTAAATAAATTAAAAAAAGTGGGAAGGGAAACTACAAGAAATAATGATGTGAAGGAAGCTGCTCCATCGAAATCTAGGGGTATCACTGGTGGAAGAGAAGCGAAGGGGCTGAACGGGAAATGAAGCAGGAGTCATATAATAAAATTAATGTTTGACTTATAGCCATTGTTTTATCTTAAATTTCCTTTCTAAAAGAAAAATCATACATCCGCACCTCACAAACACTCACAAACATCCGCACAAGTTAGAGGCAATTTGACCTTTATTAAAAAAATTTAATTTGGCTCATTTGGTGGTTGTAGGAAAGCTAATTTAAAATTGATAATGTAAGGCTAATATATAAAGATAGGAGAAAACACAATTTTTTGAAATTTCAAAGTGGGATTACTTAGTACCACCTCTTTCCTCTATAGGTTAGTAATAATCCAGGCGCGATAGAGTAAATATATAAATAATAAATTGCCATGGTTTTTTCTCAATGCGATAATTTGGAGAAACATAGTAGAAACAAATTAAATGTTTACAGGTATATGTTTTAAATAAAATTGCTATCTAGCAACATGGTGAACAAATTTCATGAGTAGAAAAGTGTTTTTTTTCACGCTTATGATGTAAAACAAAATGGTTATAAAAAATAGTACTTAATAGCGTTTAAAAATGAGCTTCAAACAATTGAAGTCGGCAAATTTTTCGCAAAAAAAAAATTAGAAACCGTAAAATATGGTCATTTTTTGACATTAAATTACATGCCTTGTGATTGATGCAGGGACATTTTTGTGGTTTTTGCCTACATACAATAATAATTCCGTGCAAAATAATTATAATGTTTCGTGAAAACGCGATAATGTAAACAGGTGCTCTCGGAAAACGATTGAACAAGACCAAAAATAGTTCTAGAGCGATTTGTCAAAGCTTGCAAGGAGTTGCTCTACTACCCTATTTTCATGAAAAATATGTGAGATTCGATTTAATAATTCAAAAACGCGTTTGAAAATAGGAGCTATCTTGCTTCGACCGCTCGGGCATGCTACGTACTAGGAAAAGTTTTTATAATTTTCAGATCACATTTTTACTGTACATAGATAGGCACCATTAAAAACCACAATTTAAAATCCCTGAAACATGTTCCTAAGGCAATAACAAGCCTAGGAAATAATTGCCCAAAAAAATACCATTTTTCACGGTTTTTAATTAGTTATCGAAAAACAAAAAATTGAACATAATTGATCTTATAAAGAAAAAAAAAACTTTGGACAATTAAAATCGGTGATAAAATTTTCATTAAAAAAATTAAAAGCCGCGAAATATGGCAATTTTTAGACCTTTAATTACAGTGCTTGTAATTGCCATAGGAACATGTTTCGGAACTATTTTTTCCCACATTTTCAAACGTTATTACGTATTAATTTTTATTTTTCTTAAATTAATTTTTTTCAAATCTTAAACTTGAAAAAAACCTTTTTCTGTACCTTTATGAATGTTTTTCACCATGTTGATATATACCGATTTTATCTAAAACATATACAATTTTTTTCTACTATTTTCTACCTAATCATTACGCCGAGAATATCCTCCAGCAATTTATTTAAAAAAATAGACCATCGCGCCTGAACTATAAGTGAATGTGTGAATCACGCACCCTATCAGATTTTTACTTCCTTGTACGCAGTAAAGGAAGTATTATAATAGCGAAAATTTTCGGTTTTCAGTTTTCAACGGAAATATCCATTTTGACCATCCCTGAATCCATTTTGACTAGTTTCGTCGTGACGTCTGTAAGTACGTTTGTACGTTCGTACGTATCTCGCATAATTCAAAAACATCTCAAATTTTGTATCTAGGATAAATGTATAATCTAGTTGTGAACCTCCCTTTTTGGTCATTGTATGATTACCGGAAGTGGTACTTCATTTGAAGGTCATTACGGATTTTAATAAAAAATTATAGTACAATACTATGCAAAACTTCTCAAATTTAGTATTTGTAACTTATATATTGATTTTGGTCTAAATTGGAAAACCGCAAGCGGTACTTTACTTGAAGGTCATATTAGACTTTCATCAAACATTATATTTAAATTAAATACAGAAATTTTATGTTTCGGTAATAAAGGTTACAAAGGCAATTTGGTTTCCAATCCAATTAAACATTATTATTACTTGTTTTAAGTGTTAAAATTGAGTGTAAACTGGTTTTCACTATTTGGATGTCGCGACGCCGAGTGTCGTTTTACTCGGCGTCGCGACATCCATCTATTGACACACACGCGCACGCACGAACGCATGCACGCACGCATGCACGCGCGCACACACACACACACACACACACACACACACACACATACACTTGTTTCTGAAGGTCTCATGATAACTGAAATTTCCAAGAGATTTCTTCGTGTTCCGTGACAACATTTAAACTGTCAATATCACTTGATAAAGCATTGGAAATCGACAGTTTCGACATTTTAAGCGAAAAACACACACAACTTATATTTTATACTTCTGCTGCAGACTTAATCACCTCACAAATGGGGTGGAAAAGCAGTATTTTACAATCAATTTTAACACTTAAAACAAGTAATAAAATTATTTAATTAGAGTGGAAAAAAATTGCGTTTATAACCTTTATCACCGAAATATATGATCTTTGTAATAAATTTCAATATACCTTTTGATGTAAGTTTCATATGACCTTCAAATAAAGTACCTCTTTCGGATCTTCAATTTCAATTTCAGCCAAAAACTATTAAATTACTTATATTGATATAAGAGTCTAATTTACCAAATTTGAGATGTTTTACATTATATTTTAATATACTTTTTGATGAAAGTCTAAGATGACCTTAAAGCAACTACAACTTCCGGTTTGCCAATGTTTACCAAAACTTATTATGTTGTTTATATTAATATGTGAATCTTAAATACCAAATTTGAGAAGTTTTGTATAATCTTTTAATATAATTTTTGATGAAAATCAGCAATGACCTTCAAGTAAAGTACCACTTTCGGTAATCATGCAGTGACCAAAAACGGAGGTTCACAATTAGATCATATCATAATCCTAAATACGAAATTTTAACTTTCTACGGCTAACCGTTTTTGAATTATGCGAGATATAGACGAACGTACGAATGTATGAACGTACGTACAGACGTCACGACGAAACTAGTCAAAATGGATTCAGGGATGGTTAAAATGGATATTTCCGTTGAAAACTGAAAACCGAAAATTTTCGCGATTACAATATTTTCTTTACTGCGTACAAGGAAGTAAAAATTATATTAAAATTAAATTGAGAAATCATATGTTTGGGTAATAAAGGTTACAATCGCAAATTGGTTTCCAATCCAATTAAACATTTTTATTACTTGTTTTAAGTGTTAAAATTGAGTGTAAAATACTGGTTTTCCTCCCCATTTGTGAGATGAACAAGTCTGCAACAGGAAAATAAGATATAAGTTGAGTGGGTTTTGCCGCTTGAAATGTCGAAACTGTCGATTTCCAATGCTTTATCTAGAGATATTGACAGTTTTAATGTTGTCACGGAACACGAAGAAATCTCTTGGAAATTTCAGTCATCATGAGACCTTCAGAAACAAGTGTGTGTGTGTGTGTGTGTGTGTGTGTGTGTGTGTGTGTGTGTGTGTGTGTGCGTGCGTGCGTGCGTGCGTGCGTTCGTGCGTGCGCGTGTGTGTCAATAGATAGATGTCGCGACGCCGAGTATCGTTTTTGAGATTCTAAAATCTTCGGAAACTAGTGACCAAATTCAGGATTACTTTTTTATAGTTACCAGCGATTTATAGTTTAATAGGCGTACAAGGAAGTCATGTGTTGTCCACATCAGATATGTAAGTTTATTATGACCTTCAAGTAAAGTACCCTTTTCGGCGCACCAATTTTTACGGACATCTAGTAAATACATTAATATCGATATAAAAGTCTAATTTACCAAATTTGAGATGTTTTTCGTTACATTTTAATATATTTTTTGATGAAAGTCTAATATGACCTTCAAGTAAAGTACCACTTCCGGTTTCCAATTTTGACCAAAATTTATTAGGTTATTTATATTAATATATAGATGTCTTGTCTTGTAGTCTTGTATATCAAATTTGAGAAGTTTTACATTATATTTAAATATATTTTTTGATGAAAATCCGTAATGACCTGATCAAGTGAAGTACCACTTCCGGTAATCATACAATGACCAAAAAGGGAGGTTCAAAACTAGATTATACAGTAATCCTAGATACAAATTTTTAACTTTCTACGGCAAACCGTTTTTGAGTTATGCGAGATACGTACGAACGTACTTACAGAGGTCACGACGAAACCAGTCAAAATGGATTCAGGGATGGTCAAAATGGATATTTCCGTTGAAAACTGAAAATTTTCGCGATTACAATACTTCCTTTACTGCGTACAAGGAAGTAAAAGAATACAAGAAATAGAATGGTGATTTCAAATATAATCTTATCGTCAATATTTGCATCATAGGAAAAATATCTATTTTACATTTCATAACAATATGAGCTAATTGCCGCAGTTTATAATGTCAAAAGTATGTGTAAATGCTGAAAAAAGATCAATAATAAAAGATTTGTTTGTTTGATTTATTGAAGGATTCAGCAGTAATTTATGGAATTATATTGTCATAAATAGAAGGATTAAGTGCGCTTATTGTGAGGCTCATGATGAATATGGTCTCAGTTTCTGCATTTCAAGATAGAAATAATGAATGACTTTATTAAAGACCACATTTAGCTAATTTATTTATTTCATTTGTTTTCATTATTAACTTAGCTAGTTAATTCTCTTTCGAAAAATTATTGTTGGTAAATGTGATAGATAGATAGATAGATAGATAACATTTCACCATAAAACTGTTAAAATTCTTATATTTTTTTAAAACATTGATTTAAACAATAATTATTTAATGATACGAGAACAATAAATAAATGTAAAAGAATCAATGAAATAAAAAAATTTGTAAACAGAATAGACATTTCTAATAGGACGATACGAAACACGTTTTCTTTCCCAATATGCAATATGCAGAGCTATTTACTGAACAAGCTGTTCTCGATGACGCGGAATTGTCGCAGCCCAGAAGAAGTCTGTGCCTGGAGAGAAAACATCTCAACACGTGTTGCAACTCTAAGCATAAATGTTTAGTCATGTGTTATTATAGGTGACAGTTGGCCACAACTGCTGGTAATGCTCAGCTAACTAAGGTGTGGTTACTTGAGTATTGTTAACACAAAGTAGTACTAGTAAGTACCTACTTTACTCAACGTATCAGTCGATATTGTAATTGAACCACACGCTTCCCCAAATATATGTTACAACACAGGTCTCCTTCAAATCCTGTCATATACTATATCGATGATACATGAGAGAAACTGCTCTTTTCAATCGGTCACAGCAATGAGCTAGATCTGTTTTAACTAAATAAAATCTAGTGCGATGCGCGCGTGAGAGTTCACATAAACTCGGCAGCATTCACTTCTTCACATCTTCTCCCACATAAGTACAATAAAACAATGTTAGTACGACAATTCTGTACACGATCTATATATTTTAAGTGTGTCAAGCTGAAAATATATATTAAAAGTTTCGGTTTAGTTTCTATGGAAACATTTTGTTTCCATTAAATAATATAAAAGTAGAAATTATTAAATTAATTTCTCTTTTGTTTTCTTACATTACATTATTTCAGAGCGTATTTTTGACAACAGATATGCGGATTGGTGGAAGGAGGTTCGGTCGCATCCGTCTCCTTTCGGATACGCTCGGTTAACCATCTAGGTTCTTGTAGTCTTCATAAGATGCACTGTATTTTTGCTTATTTCGATCCGATTTCGATCATTATCTTTCATATGATTTCGTACATGATTTACCATAAATTACTTTCATTTTGAATTATGCGCAAATAAAATTTTCTTTTCGCTATAAATTTTTCTACTGCATTTTATCGGTGATATGCTACATATATGGAAAGTTAAAAGGCTTTCAGAAGAAGACAATAGGCAAGTTTTATCAAAATCATTCAGGCCGTTTACGAGAAAATTGTAAAAAAATCGTAAAATCGATTATTTAAGTGGCACTTCCAGTTAGTCGATTTTGACGAAAAAGTTGCAGAAAAAGTAACATCACATGTATGTGTCTATCTTAAATACGTAATTTATGTATCGTACAACTTCTCCTTTTTGAGCTAGACTGTTCTCATACACACAGACTCAGACACACAGACCATTTTGCGAGACTTGATTATTTGGACTCAGGGGACTTAAAACGTGAAATTCCGTTGAAAACTCGAATTTCTTAAAGTTTCACGATCGCTTCGTATATAGGTAATGGAGAGTACAAACAAAACACCAATAGACCATCGCGCCTGAACTATAAGTGAATGTGTGAATCACGCACCCTATCAGATTTTTACTTCCTTGTACGCAGTAAAGGAAGTATTATAATAGCGAAAATTTTCGGTTTTCAGTTTTCAACGGAAATATCCATTTTGACCATCCCTGAATCCATTTTGACTAGTTTCGTCGTGACGTCTGTAGGTACGTTTGTACGTTCGTACGTATCTCGCATAATTCAAAAACATCTCAAATTTTGTATCTAGGATAATTGTATAATCTAGTTGTGAACCTCCCTTTTTGGTCATTGTATGATTACCGGAAGTGATACTTCATTTGAAGGTCATTGCGGATTTTAATAAAAAATTATAGTACAATACTATGCAAAACTTCTCAAATTTAGTATTTGTAACTTATATATTGATTTAAATAACATACTAGATTTTGGTCTAAATTGGAAAACCGCAAGCGGTACTTTACTTGAAGGTCATATTAGACTTTGTATTTATCAAACATTATATTTAAATTAAATACAGAAATTTTATGTTTAGGTAATAAAGGTTACAAACGCAATTTGGTTTCCAATCCAATCAAACATTTTTATTACTTGTTTTAAGTGTTAAAGTTGAGTGTAAACTGGTTTTCACTATTTGGATGTCGCGACGCCGAGTGTCGTTTTACTCGGCGTCGCGACATCCATCTATTGACACACACGCGCACGCACGAACGCATGCACGCACGCATGCACGCGCGCACACACACACACACACACACACACACACACACACATACACTTGTTTCTGAAGGTCTCATGATAACTGAAATTTCCAAGAGATTTCTTCGTGTTCCGTGACAACATTTAAACTGTCAATATCACTTGATAAAGCATTGGAAATCGACAGTTTCGACATTTTAAGCGAAAAACACACAACTTATATTTTATTCTTCTGCTGCAGACTTGTTCACCTCACAAATGGGGTGGAAAAGCAGTATTTTACAATCAATTTTAACACTTAAAACAAGTAATAAAATTATTTAATTAGAGTGGAAAAAAATTGCGTTTATAACCTTTATCACCGAAATATATGATCTCTGTAATAAATTTCAATATATCTTTTGATGTAAGTTTCATATGACCTTCAAGTAAAGTACCTCTTTCGGATCTTCAATTTCAATTTCAGCCAAAATCTATTAAATTACTTATATTGATATAAGAGTCCAATTTACCAAATTTGAGATGTTTTACATTATATTTTAATAAAATTTTTGATGAAAGTCTAAGATGACCTTAAAGCAATTACCACTTCCGGTTTGCCAATGTTTACCAAAACTTATTATGTTGTTTATATTAATATGTGAATCTTAAATACCAAATTTGAGAAGTTTTGTATAATCTTTTAATATAATTTTTGATGAAAATCAGCAATGACCTTCAAGTAAAGTACCACTTTCGGTAATCATGCAGTGACCAAAAACGGAGGTTCACAATTAGATCATATCATAATCCTAAATACGAAATTTTAACTTTCTACGGCTAACCGTTTTTGAGTTATGCGAGATATGGACGAACGTACGAATGTATGAACGTACGTACAGACGTCACGACGAAACTAGTCAAAATGGATTCAGGGATGGTTAAAATGGATATTTCCGTTGAAAACTGAAAACCGAAAATTTTCGCGATTACAATACTTTCTTTACTGCGTACAAGGAAGTAAAAATTATATTAAAATTAAATTGAGAAATCATATGTTTGGGTAATAAAGGTTACAATCGCAAATTGGTTTCCAATCCAATTAAACATTTTTATTACTTGTTTTAAGTGTTAAAATTGAGTGTAAAATACTGGTTTTCCTCCCCATTTGTGAGATGAACAAGTCTGCAACAGGAAAATAAGATATAAGTTGAGTGGGTTTTGCCGCTTGAAATGTCGAAACTGTCGATTTCCAATGCTTTATCTAGAGATATTGACAGTTTTAATGTTGTCACGGAACACGAAGAAATCTCTTGGAAATTTCAGTTATCATGAGACCTTCAGAAACAAGTGTGTGCGTGCGTGCGTTCGTGCGTGCGCGTTTGTGTGTCAATAGATGGATGTCGCGACGCCGAGTATCGTTTTTGAGATTCTACAATCTTCGGAAACTAGTAACCAAATTGAGGATCACTTTTTCAGCCACCGATTTATAGTTTAATAGGCGTACAAAGAAGTCATGTGTTGTCCACATCAGATATGTAAGTTTATTATGACCTTCAAGTAAAATACCCTTTTCGGCTCACCAATTTTTACGGACATCTAGTAAATACATTAATATCGATATAAAAGTCTAATTTACCAAATTTGAGATGTTTTTCGTTACATTTTAATATATTTTTTGATGAAAGTCTAATATGACCTTCAAGTAAAGTACCACTTCCGGTTTCCTAATTTTGACCAAAATTTATTAAGTTATTTATATTAATATATAGCTCTTGTATATCAAATTTGAGAAGTTTTACATTATATTTAAATATAATTTTTGATGAAAATCCGTAATGACCTTCAAGTGAAGTACCACTTCCGGTAATCATACAATGACCAAAAAGGGAGGTTCACAACTAGTTTATACACTAATCCTAGATATAAATTTTTAACTTTCTACGGCAAACCGATTTTGAGTTATGCGAGATACCCACGAACGTACTTAGAGGTCACGACGAAACTAGTCAAAATGGGTTCAGGGATGGTCAAAATGGATATTTCCGTTGAAAACTGAAAACCGAAAATTTTCGCGATTACAATACTTCCATTACTGCGTACAACGAAGTAAAAGAATACAAGAAATAGAATGGTGATTTCAAATATAATCTTATCGTCAATATTTGCATCATAGGAAAAATATCTATTTTACATTTCATAACAATATGAGCTAATTGCCGCAGTTATTAATGTCAAAAGTATGTTTAAATGTTGAAAAAAGATCAATAATAAAAGATTTGTTTGTTTGATTTATTGAAGGATTCAGCAGTAATTAATGGAATTATATTGTCATAAATAGAAGGATTAAGTGCGCTTATTGTGAGGCTCATGATGAATATGGTCTCAGTTTCTTCAATTCAAGATAGAAATAATGAATGACTTTATTAAAGACCACATTTAGCTAATTTATTTATTTCATTTGTTTTCATTATTAACTTAGCTAGTTATTTCTCTTTCGAAAAATTATTGTTGGTAAATGTGATAGATAGATAGATAGATAGATAACATTTCACCATAAAACTGTTAAAATTCTTATATTTTTTTAAAACATTGATTTAAACAATAATTATTTAATGATACGAGAACAATAAATAAATGTAAATAAAAAAATATGTAAACAGAATAGACATTTCTAATAGGACGATACGAGGCGATATATAACACGTTTTCTTTCCCAATATGCAATATGCAGAGCTATTTACTGAACAAGCTGTTCTCGATGACGCGGAATTGTCGCAGCCCAGAAGAAGTCTGTGCCTGGAGAGAAAACATCTCAACACGTGTTGCAACTCTAAGCATAAATGTTTAGTCATGTGTTATTATAGGTGACAGTTGGCCACAACTGCTGGTAATGCTCAGCTAACTAAGGTGTGGTTACTTGAGTATTGTTAACACAAAGTAGTACTAGTAAGTACCTACTTTACTCAACGTATCAGTCGATATTGTAATTGAACCACACGCTTCCCCAAATATATGTTACAACACAGGTCTCCTTCAAATCCTGTCATATACTATATCGATGATACATGAGAGAAACTGCTCTTTTCAATCGGTCACCGCAATGAGCTAGATCTGTTTTAACTAATAAACAGATAAACAGAACTAATAAAATCTGGTGCGATGCGCGCGTGAGAGTTCACATAAACAATACTTGAAATAAACTCGGCAGCATTCACTTCTTCACATCTTCTCCCACATAAGTACAATAAAACAATTTTATTACGACAATTCTGTACACGATCTATATATTTTAAGTTTGTCAAGCTGAAAATATATATTAAAAGTTTCGGTTTAGTTTCTATGGAAACATTTTGTTTCCATTAAATAATATAAAAGTAGAAATTATTAAATTAATTTCTGCTTTTGTTTTCTTACATTACATTATTTCAGAGCGTATTTTTGACAACAGATATGCGGATTGGTGGAAGGAGGTTCGGTCGCATCCGTCTCCTTTCGGATGCGCTCGGTTAACCATCTAGGTTCTTGTAGTCTTCATAAGATGCACTGTATTTTTGCTTATTTCGATCCGATTTCGATCATTATCTTTCATATGATTTCATACATGATTTACCATAAATTACTTTCATTTTGAATTATGCGCAAATAAAATTTTCTTTTCGCTATAAATTTTTCTACTGCATTTTATCGGTGATATGCTACATATATGGAAAGTTAAAAGGCTTTCAGAAGAAGACAATAGGCAGGTTTTATCAAAATCATTCAGGCCGTTTACGAGAAAATTGTAAAAAAAATCGTAAAATCGATTATTTAAGTGGCACTTCCAGTTAGTCGATTTTGACGAAAAAGTTGCTGTAACATCACATGTATGTGTCTATCTTAAATACGTAATTTATGTATCGTACAACTTCTCCTTTTTGGGCTAGACTGTTCTCATACACACAGACTCACAGACACACAGACCATTTTGCGAGACTTGATTATTTGGACTCAGGGGACTTAAAACGTGAAATTCCGTTGAAAACTCGAATTTCTTAGTTTCACGATCGCTTCGTATATAGGTAATGGAGAGTACAAACAAAACACCAAGGACCCGTTGTGGAGGGGAGGACGAGATCGTAATTCGTTAAATAGTTCACGAATCGCCACTCAACAAAAAAGAGATAATCAAAGATGATACATACAAATCACCAATCACTCCCTCAGTGCAAAAAATAATCATAAATTCTGTGGTGTTTGGGTAAAGGGGTACGAGTCATTTTTTTGCGACAATGGGATTAAGTTACACTTTGTCCTTTTTTAATGAACAACCTACGAGAAAAAGACTATTAGTCACAGAAACAGTGTTCATTCCAATCTAGTTCCATATAGAACAATTTGTAGCCCGTATACGATCGGATTGATACTGATCATACAGATCCATAAGCAGTGGTTGGTTCCGCTTTTGCCGAAGACACTACCCTCACATTGTAATACGTCAGTGCTACGGTTCAAACTAATAAATGGTTATTTTAATTTTAAAAAACTAATATGTTTTTCCGTACGGTGGGATTGTGAAGGGAATTTTAAACACTCAACGTGTTCCAGACAACATATACATACACAGTCACAGGTAAGGACGTTAAATCCCAAATAAAAAATTATCTATAGCATGTCAACTTTATACTTAACAATTCGATAGAATATATCAGGTCTTAAAAGTGAAACATTCTATCTTGTTCAACCTTGTAGCTCCCTACTCTAAACCTATAATCCCACAAATATTCGTTTCTGTTAAGATCATAAAATATTAGTTTTAGGATGACAAAAAAACAAAACAACAACATTGAAATGGATACGGTACCAATTTATTGATTATTTATTTATTTTTTATTACAGGCAATCCAAAAAAAAGATTTATGTCAGCAATTAGTTGGTCTGCGTGTAATGATATTGATATTAAATAACAAGTACTAACAAATATCATATGTATTTATTTTCTTATTAAACTTTTAATATAGTTTCAATGGCGGAAGAGCAAGGATTTGTTTATTGAGTGGATAAACATTCCCCAAACATAATAATAAAAATTTTCAATAAAGTTATTGAAAAAGTGATAACACACACAGATAAAAATAAAAATGCAGACAAAACAGTCCAAAAAGATGTTATCGAAAACGCAAACAAATAAATAAAAAAATATATTATTTAAAAAAAATAATGACATTGGATATATAAAAAGAAATTACAATAGATTACCTTGAAATCATTTCTTATATTCTAATTTTTTATACTATTATATATTTCAGGAATATAAGGCTGTTGTCGTTTAATGAAGTTCTTAAATAGTATGAAATATTTTTACCAATTAACTTCAGTCTCAACAAGTGTTCAATAACTATACCCGCCTTGCAGTGTATACCAATCACTCACTGTGTTTATTAATAATTGGGTAAATTATAAACTAGTTATTAGATTACAACCAATTTTTTTATTTATTTAAGTATTCCGTCTCTGTCTCAACACATCATCATCATCACCATCATCATTCTGTGCTACTAAAACTGAGTTCTTGAGCTTATCTTTTAGAACAAAATAGCCCTGATAATGGCTCACGTGTTTGGCCGAAACGTCGGCTTTTACCAATAAAAAATAATTATGCTGACTACATCCTGACTATTTATTCTATAGAGAATTACAGTCCACCAACGAACATCAATAATTATCAGATTCTGTTCTAAAACTTTAATCTTTATAGAAAAGTTAATAGTTCCTTCTAATTGTTAATCCTATAGTGTTAGTCAAGGTGCGATAGTTTATTTTTTTGAAATAAATTGCCACGGGACTTTTTCAACGTGATAATTAGGAGAAAAATAATAGAAACAAATTGTATATGTTTTAAATAAAAATCATAAGATAAGAAACAGCTCTATGTTCAAACGCGATTTTAAATATTTAATCGAACCTCACATATATTTCATGGAAATATGGTTATGGAGAAACTCCTCGGGAATAAATAGCGCTTTGAAAAATGGCTGTATTTTGGCCATTGTTCAAATCTTTTTTCGAAATCATCTGTTTTTACATTTTCCCAATTTCCTCGAAAAGTTATTCTTTTTTTTTTGTATGAAATCTTTATTATAAACAGTCACTAACAAAAGCCACAATTTAAGTCCCAAAAGAAGTTATAGCGATAATTGAAACCTCTGTAATAAAATGTCCTTACATGGCCATATTTCGCGGTTTTTAATTATTTTTTTTTTGCGAAAATTTGTTGATCGACTTTAATTGTTTAACACTCTGTTTTTTTTCGTTTTATTATTATTGCGTACTATTTTGATTTGTCTTAATCCATATTGCTATATACCGATTTTATCTAAAACATACATCATTTGTTTCTACTATTTTTCTCCTAATTATCACGTTGAGAATGTCCCGTGGCAATATATTTAAAAAAATAAATATATTCACTCTATCGTGGCTGTATTATGTATCGTCTAAACGAATAGAGAAGAACTTTAGTTTTAAAGTCTTCGGTTGAACCTCCTAAACGAATACGAATTAATCAATTCGAGTTTCATCATACAAAATATTCAAGCCTTGAAGGATGATGTTTTTCTATTCCCACCAGACCAATGTTGTTTGATCCACCAATGATGTTGTCCAGACCTTTATTTACATTTATGAAAAGTCTGTTATTTAAAACTGGCGATGTGATTCAAAACGCCTTCCCGAAATTTATTTCCTATCAGACACCGTGAATTTTATTAAGAGGAAATTAAAATATTTCTTCAATAGGAGAATGGTAAAGAAGCCAAGAAATATCATTCGATTAATTAATAAAATTATATTACATGCACTATTGTTTAAAAATATTATTGCCCTGAAAAATTGACATTTCATTTTATACAACCAGATGAAACTATCCATTTGAAAGAGTTTTCGTTACAAAGGAGTGTTTAGTGAAGAACTTAAGAACTCGATGTGGAATATTAAACTGCCTGGTAATACACACATAAAGCTCAATCAAACCGGAATCACGCAATCTGTAACAGCATTGACCTGACTGCCTTCCAAACTATGCTGTACATAAAGCAACCTGATGTTAATACGTGAGTGACAATATTCCCTCTTATGTTTGCTCTTCCATGCGACCAAGGCCGGGCAAACATTTGAACAGTCGGGCCACAAGTAAATTAGAACAATTATCCATCTTGTGTCAATAATCAAAAAGCATTTTCGTCCCACTTTCGCCTTTAGGATCTCTCAATAGGAATTATTTCAAATGTTTTCATTTGAATTCACTCCAGAACTTGCCAGGTGTATATGAGTACATAATTTATTTGATTTTATTTATTAAATAATATAATTGCACAAGCAACCACCTAGAGATATGAAAATTCATAAAAAACTACAGAAATTATTTTATGAAACAATGGAATATGAAATCGAGATATAAAAAAGTTAACAATATGTATATTATAATATATATATATATATATATATATATATATATATATATATATATATATATATATATATATATATTTATATATATATATATATAAAGTTTTATAAATTATAAAAATGAAGGCCTACAACTTAGGCCGAACGTACATTTTGTATATTAAATAGTATATTTTATTACTGTGTATTTTATTTCTGACATCTCCAAACCAACATCTTCTTGATTATAAAATTTATATTTTTTTATAGTTTCTCAACTTATTTGCGGTGAAAAGGTCAATGTGCGTAACCCTTAAAATGACAACTTTACAAGAGGTGTGAATAAACTTATACCCTTATTTAAAACTTTAAATTATAAAAAACATAATGGATCACCAACCAAAATTTACGCCCATTTGCCATGGAACGGACGATATCGATAGAAACCGATTTCAACAACAAAATAATTTTCAAATTTTTTTTAGGGTTACTTCCACTGACTTTTTACCGTCGTTAAGATGAGAATTTTACAAATAATTATTTAACTGTTGGATAATATTTACTTCTAATGAAATTACACAATAAATAAACAAATGAGCCCCACTGCAGCCAATAAATGTGTTCAAATTTTTTTACCTTTCAAGAGACGCTCATTTGGCTAGAAGAAATACTGCCGATCGAAAAATCGGAATTCATTAAATAGAACTCTATTACTATGTTTTCTTTATTTTTACAGTTCTTCTCGACCACCGAAAGTTAATACAAATTCAAATTTTAAAAGTGTTCATAGGGTACTTTTGTTACAAATTTAATGAAGAATCAGCTTCCTGAGAATTGCCAATCATCATTAAAAATAAAATAAAACATTATTATTTAAATTAATTATTATTATTATTTAATTATTAATTAATTATTATTATTTAACTAAAAAATTATTATTATTAAAAATAAAAATCATTAAAAAATGTTATACACTAATTCACTGGCATCGACAGTTATCTTTTTTCGATGCTTTATACTTAATTAATTTTTAAAAAACATACCATGCAAAATATCATCTGAACCTCTGCACCTGTTAATATAATTTATCATACCAATATATTATATTACTTGATACTGGTCTGACCGGCTTTAAAGCCATACTTCTAAATTATAAATAGATCGCTAATTAAAAATCTCCAGCGCGTTAAAAACAACTTTCCAGCTATTTTGAATACGTTTTCACAACACCGAACGTCCAGTAAATTATTATATTGTCAGAAAAGTGTTGCAATATTCATGGGGATACTTCTTATCATAATTTAAGAAGATTATAGGTGTACATTAATTTAATTAGATTTGAAGATTCTATTTAATTTTATTCCACTTTATTATATATAAATATATATATATATATATATATATATATATATATATATATATATATATATATATATATATATATAAATATAAAGAGATAAAATATATATAATAATTTATATTTTAATTTGCAATCTTGTATAAAATCCCTCCTAATTGTTGAAAAGAGATTGACGTAGAATACCTAAGTAAATTATATCAATTTTTGTATATATATATATATATATATATATATGAGCAAACCCGGCATCTATCCTTCCGCTTTATACGTTATAACTTTTAGTGAATATTACATTTAGTGCAGAAACCCAACAAGTGATTTCACATAATGTCGTTTTTCTTTGTTTCCAGAACATTTGAAAAAGTGCACTTAGCGGCCCTCTGTAATAAACAATTCAAATCAAAGCTACAATTATGAAAATCTGGTGTTTTTAATTAATCGTATTAATTAATGTCTATTTTTTTTATTATTATAGTTATACCTATGACATTATACTACCATGAAGTCGAAAGAGAAATTTCGAAAGCTCTTACTAAATAAATTCAGTCGAGTTTGAAATTAACTTTTGAAAGTAAAGGAAAAAATATGTAAAATATCAATTTATAATGAGATATACACACGAAAAATAAACCTTTAGACAATTCCCTAACTTGCACTCTCAAGGCAGCCACTAATAAGGAAATATGGGATGATAAATTTCATATTGAAATAGAATGTTATAGAATTAACAGACACGTAATAACAGGCCATGGTGAAATTATTCTCAAACAGGATTTATGTAGCTAATCGAGTACATTCAATACATTATGAAAATATAGGCGACAGGATGTGTTCTCAGTCTGTTTTCAACTTTCTCTAAATCGAAATTGATTTAAATAATTTATTTAAACAAATAAATAAGAAATGTTTAAAAAGTATTAATAACAATTGATAAAGATAACACAATTAAAAAATTAACCTAGAGTTATATTAATGTTTATATATAAATATATTATATTTATAATATTATATACAAACATAGATATATATATATATATATATATATATATATATATATATATATATATATATATATATATATATATATATATATATATATAATTTTAATTATATTATGGATTATTCATAGATATATCTAAATGTCAATTTCTTAAAACAGTATATTAAAAAAAAATTCCTGTTAAACATGTATGTAACATGTTTATAAATTTATAATAATGAGAATGATCGATAGTTTTTTTTTTTTAATAATGGTCTCACCTATTAACTCACCTTTCTGGATAAATTGGTTGGATACATGTTCTTTGCATTTAGCAACGACGCAAAAACTAGTGTTCGACAGAAATTAACGAGACAATATTAAGAAAATATAGAAGTTCAAAAAAAAAAAAAAATCTGATGCGCGCATCAACCAACTTTCACTTACCACCCTATCATAATTTGGTATTTATTTTCTAAAATAATTTTAAGGAATTCACATTCACTACTTGAAATATTTTCAGCAGCATGCATTTTCATTATCTTTTCTCTCAAAAGTACAATAAAATATTTATTATATCTAAAACTAATAAAATTATGTACTCTATATATTTTGGATTTGTTGAGATCAAGAAAACTTTTTCATTTGATTTCTATTGAAATTCCATTTAGTGTCCATTAAATAATATAAAAGTAGATTTTATCATTTACAACAAGATTTATGCTCTTTTTCGTCCCTCCATTACTTTATACCAGTTTATTGGCCACATATTATTTTTTCTAAAATCTTTAGCTTTCCAACGATATATTATACATCTCTATTACTACTCCTAATTCCGGAAATTGGTTTTCAACCTGGAAAAATATTTTTTTTTGCTTTAGTTAATCATCAAATGAACAATAAGAGATGGTTAATTATTCCAAATAAACAAATTTAAAGGTATTTTAGAGGAAGCCATTTCGAAAATTCGGCATTTAAGCCCTGTCATACTATTTCAATGAGGATAAGACCTAAATGAAATTAAAGACCATTTAATTGAACATTTGTATAATGAGTTTATTCAAAATCGTACAAGTCTTTTTCGGAAAAATTGTAAAAATGTGTAATATCCATGGTATAAAGTGGCACTCCCGGTTAATTGATTTTAGCGAAAATGTTGCTTTAATATTCCAGACATATAATTATCTTAAATACGTAAGTTCAATTACATATAACTTTTAGTTTTAGAATTAGGCAGTTCACATTAGAGTTGGAATATCGACACGCGATATATCGATATCGGAGTTGAAAAACCGATATTTTCTATCAATATCTTAACATCCGATATATCGATATTTTACAACGATATATCGATGACACCATATGCTAAACTATATTACAGTAGAATCTCGGTAATTCATATTCCGGTAATTCGTATATCTCGATAATTCGTATGGATTTTCTGATCTCTTGAAAATCTACCTTTATTTGGTATAAAAACATTGCAATCCGGATCCCTCGATAACTCGTATTTATTTTCGTCTTCCAAGTAATGTAAATGACTTATAATTCGAATTTCCAAAAAAAAAATCTCGTTAACTCTTAATCTTTTCAAGAGGAGAGGTGTAGTTTCTATGAATTTCGGTCGGTTTACCTTTTTTTTATTCAGCTCACTTTAAAAAAAATTGTAAAAAAAAACCTGCAACCTGTTAGCCGCCAAGATGGATTGATTTGAAAAATTAAGTTCGCTCATGACTGGCAAATCCGCAAAAGATGTTTTATAAAGAAAAACTTTACCGATAGCCAATCGTGCAAACACAAAAGCATGTATCACAAGCGAAATTTTCAACGAATGGGTATATGGAATAACAAACAGCGAAAAATTTTGTTTATTGATAATTGTACGGTCCAGAACATTACCACATCACTCAGCGATGTTGATATTCTGATTTTGTCTCCCAACACAACCTCATAATTAAAAGATTTAAATCATTTAACGCAAGGAAGTAGTGATACAACTCTTAGAAAGCATCGAGGATGGGAATCACATACCTCAAAATTAAGAAACTCCCATAACTTTTCGAGATTTCGCCTATTTAGACGAAGGTTTAGCGGGAGCAAGACGAGGAAATTTCGACTCTGTATGAAAAGGAAATGAAGAAGACTATTTTGTACGACTTGGTTATTTGGACTCAGGAGACCTTAAAACGTGTATTTCGAAATTTTCACGATCGTAATACTTTCTCTTACTATATATTTCAAAAACAGATTATTGAAAGTAAAAATACATAAAAAATAAATAACGTTAAAGTTTAATCTTGGAAGAACTTCTTGGAAGCTCTTGGATCTAGATAATATTAAAAAATGCTATTGGAACACACTGAAACACTATGAAAAGTCAAATACTTCGTCTTAATAATTTAATTTAAAATGTCTATATCGTCTACGTGATTGTTTTAACTCTGTATAAATCAATAGTATTGAAATTTAGGATTTGATCAAATTTTTTCCGTATACTACGTCATCGATAAACTAATTCACAATCCCATGTGTAAATGATCTCGCGAAAAATAGATGATCTTTTAAAGGAAAAAATATATAATATATTATGAGAAACACGCAATAAAAAATAAGAACGTTTTTAACCCATCCCATCCAAAATTATGTAGCAATTTAGTTTCTAATTATCCTCGATTATTCTTAAGATAATCATCTTCGATCATTAAATATTTTTATTAATTTTCCGGCTCAATATCATCAACGAAACGAATTTTTAGAACATGTTAAAATTAGATGATTGAGGTTTGATAAACGGATGAAGGTTTATTGCTTTTTGACATATATATTTATAAGTTATAACAAATAAAATTTATTTAAATTTAAAAAATAAATATATTATTTTATTACTTATTTTAACAAAAATTTCGAAGAAAAAAAAAATCAAAACCAAAAACGCAATACGGAGCTATATTAATATGAAATTACATCGTTGATGCAATTCAAGAATCGATATATTAGTATATAACGTCAACATTTAAAATTAAATCGATAAATAAAAAAATATACAATTCAAAGTTATTTCATAAAGGTTAACATCTAAGGATTAAAAAACCCACAAAAAACCACAAGTATGTCATTACAAGAAAATATGAATCGATCGGTCTTAATCATAATAATTGGGTTGACATATTTAATTGGTGGAAATGATGCATGGATCCTTCCTTAAGCTCTGATAACAAAAAATCTAAATTTCAAACCTTATGAAATTATTTTACAATGTTTTATTATTTCCAATTAATTATACGTACGAAAAAAAAATTGAAAATAATATTTGAATTTGATTTTTTTTTTCTTTAAGCCTTTGCCAGAATAATACCAAAGCTTTATATTCTTCTCTATCTTCTTAAATGGCTAATATATAAAGCATAGAACCTTTAATCGGCTGTCATTTCGGCAAAATGAAGCAGCTGATGGTAATGTTGGGTTCAGAGGATCATTCTTAATTGAGTGGCCAATGAATTTGGTGCTAAATTAAAAAAAAAAAAATAATCGGTCCAGTAATTTCAAAGAAAAGCCACTGACGGACAGATTTATTTAAATCAATTTTGGGATTCTGCATATCTTGAAACGTAGAATTTTAGCGTACAAAGAGTTAAATCCTTATAAAGGAACCTTATTAACGGGAAAAATGGCGACATAAATTAAATAATTTCCTTCATATTTATGGGGAGTTCTGCTTTTGATCAGTTTTTTTCTTCCCAAAAATGTCATGTCCAGCAAACTTATTCGTAGAGTTAACAAAGTCGATGAGTGTAAGGTTTAAAAATAACTTTATTAAGCAGAGTACAAGTTACATGATGTAATGAGGCTACTGAGTGACAGATAAAGCTAAACATAGTGAGAGTGTCTCACATAACCTTATTCCACCTTATATTCTAATACTTATTCTAATACTACATTCTAAATACTGGCTACTACATTGTGATACTGAATACTACATTGTGATACTGCATGATCTGTCCCTTTCAGATAGGCTTTTATACATACAATAGGAGAAGGGATGATTAAGGAAATAGAACTTGTTTTAATGCTGATAACCAGGAAGGACAACAATAACTTCC
>OX411308.1:122697780-122912681 GCA_948150685.1 Rhaphigaster nebulosa | reverse complement strand
AGACCATTAAAGAATGGGTAAATACCAGTTAAAATTTCGGTATGTTTAGAAAAAAGAAATTTCGGATTTTTTAAGAGTTTTGCGCATCTCTACAGCTCCACCATCTTAGTTTATAGGACTGAAAATTTGTGTGTGGATTGAGGTTGATCTTAGGAAAGTATCTTTTGGGGGCCTCAACTTGGTTCCCCCACTCTTGAGGTTTTCGATCTTTTAAAATTTTTGCACACCAATTTTTTCCAAATTGGGGCTCAAAATCATTTGAAAGGAAATTAAATTACCTATAAAACTAAAGAAGTTTCATCGAAGTCGGACGAGTATTACCAAAGATATAGCTATTTCAACTGCTTCAATGGCTTTTTATTCGTATTTTCTCCGAAAAAATAGGACTATTGATGTGGGTCGAAGGGTCGGCGATGAACGGCGGGTACTGCGTTTTCTACGCCTTTCATAAATCTTATTTTCATTTAAATCATAGAAAATTTAATTTTTCATATGGTCTGATGGATAAGAGATCGGAGCAATATATTGTTAAACCAAATTTTTTTTTTGTTTAAACCCAAAACTTTTTTTTTGGTTTAAACCAAACCCCCCCCCCCAAAATATTAAAAGTAGAACATGGTCGAGTTCTTCTTTTTGTAACCCAACTACGTTCAAGTTGAGATGTATATATAGTTGAAGTTTTTACAGATACAAGAAACACTATATATTCGTCTCCTTGTTGTATTTATAGAAGACCTTGAAAAATTGTCATATCAAATATGATGACGATGATGAATTTTATGTCAAATTTCCACAAAATTGTTCGATATCACGCATACCGAACTAGTATCAGTGCTGACAGACCCAGCTCAGAGGGTATGAAGATATTTCTAGTACCATGCGGATAATTTTATGTTCTAGCGACAGGAATTTGAATACCGGCCAGAAAAGTGAACTTTTCAATTCAGTTGCAATATGTGTTCAGCGAGAAATATCAGGTTGTAACCGAATTCAAAACATTAGAATATTAGTTGCATATTGATATAATTATATTATAAATCAATTAATAATTTATATTAATATGTAATAATATTAGAAGTTATATTGATATTACTCTATACATATATATATATGAGTGTGCATTTTATATTGAAGAATTATTAAATTAATTTTAGGTAGTTTTCATGAAATAAATTTTTTCCTCGAATCTTCTGTTTATTTAAAGTTTCGTCATATTATTTTTCGACGTTTCGGAAAGTTTGATATTCGTAGAATGTACACTCTTTTTATAAGATTTAAAATAAATAATAACTATGAAATTAAGAGGACTGATTGTTATTTTAGGAAATAACAAAACCATCATCACTTTTTCTCTTTATTGAGCAACTTTCTTTACACGACGTTTCGGACTGGTCTGTCCATTTTCAAGTGTTCTTTGTCCTATAGGTATACAATAAGGATGCTAATATGAAGAAATGATAGTGGATAAAATGTGAGATAGAATATGTGGTAGAAAAATAGTTGCATGACAATAATTTAATTAACATAATGTAATAATGAATTATAATTATACTTATAGGACAAATAATACTTTAAAATGGACAGACCGAAACGTCGTGTAAAGAAAATGGCTCAATAAAGAGAAGAAGTAATGAAGTGTTTATAATTATTTCCTAAAATAAACAATCAGTTTAATGATCTCAACCCGTCGAAACGAAGAATTTAGAAAAAAGAGGAAACTAAATTATGGATGTAAACAATCACAAAAAAGACTGGAGAATAGTAATATAAGGATATAGAGTTTGTCTTAAAGATGGAGGGGGGAGGGGGGAAACCCGAAGCGTTGGCAAAGAAAATATAAAGGAAATCGTAATGAAGAAACAGGAATATTGGAACAGGAAGAAATTTCTTCACAAAATTACCCATGATAACGGAGTTTATTGTATTTCATTTTTTTTTTTTTTTAATAGCTTAAATTTTTTTTAAATTGTAATCTTTTTTTAATTCAGGTCTTGCGACGCCCCCCGACTTCTGAAATCCCAATGCATTGCCTCAGTTGTCTTGGTATTATTTAAGCCTATGTCTACACACCTTTTATTGATGTATTTTTCGGTACTAAAGAAACGTTTTGTCAATGGAGCAAAATTATATAAAGATTAACTATTTTTTTTTGGTTTCGAAACATCCACAACTGTCACTTACAGCGCGACAATAAGCAGGTGTTTATAAATAAATATACTGTAACAGGCGTACAGGGAGGCCAGTACCCTTTGGTTACGTTAGGTTACTATTTTTTCTGGACGATCAACTACTTGGTTATTACGCCCTAGTAACCTTTGGTACTGTTTGAGGAGTCCTGACATGAAATAATAAAAGAATTTATAGAAGAACTATTAGCCAGTTCATTTTCAGCCTTCTCCTTCCGCGTGTACAGTGTCGCCATATTTTGTAGTAGGTATGTGTAATGTTTTGTTGCTAGCCTATTTTTTTTTTGCTATTATTGTTTTGTTGCTAGTATTCAAAGTATAAGTAAATATTTAAAAGTATACGTATAGTAGAGTAGTTGTCAGATTTCAGTAGAGTAGTTTCAGATTTCAGTGTCGATCGTTTATCGATCGGAGTAAAGCAGGTAGTCTTAGACTTCTGTTTAGGTATAGACGTTTATGTTTTACGTGTGGGCCCCAATTAAGTTCAAATCAAGAGCTAATTACACCTACAAATAAAATTTTCTCATACGACCAATATAAATGAGAATTGGATAAATATTTAGCATTCAACTTCGATCTAGTAAAACTCCTTCCACAATGGACAATCATATGAACTATTTTCTATTTTTTTTTTTTATAATTTAGTCTCAATGGCTCATCATATATAAGAACATAGGCGCAGACTTAAAGGGGCGATCACCTCCTCTCTCCCCTTCCTCCCCCGCCCCCCAATAATTAAATAGCGTAGGGTAACAATATCATTTCGCTCACTTCTCCAATAATTTTATGCCCACAAATTTAAAAAAAATTAAATAAAAATTAACAACAAATAATCACCATGAAAGAATAAAATATCTGAACTAAAACCAATTAAGAAAATAGGTAAAATCGAATAACTGGCTAGACTAAGGCCTAAAACTAAGATTAAATTTGACGTCGAATCGAATTCTGTAAGTCTAGATCTGTCCGTCATTCGTAACTTCGTTTAAGCAGTAAATTCCAGCAATAACAAATTACGAATACAATTTTATCTATATCTATCTATAGAATACTATTCTAGAAAATATCCAGAACTCTATTCCACTATTCGACTTTTTCCATTTTCGTAATCGGTTGTACATCAAATTATTGGGTGAGGAGACGAAACGATATTCTAGCTTCCCCACCTCTTATATATATATATTTTTTTTTTTACATAATTTGTTTGTATTCGAGTTTATTAAAAACTGTAGGCATCTCCATTTTCATCAAAATGCAGATTAGTAGCTTTAAACACATAAAAGGGGTATTTTTTATAGACATGATGAACAATTATTGTTCAATACGTCAAAAAATTTTAATTATTCAATTATTCAATCACAGCTATACATTCAATTATTGACTATCATTGTTCGAATTGTATAAATGACAGACAAACAAGAAGGAAATTAAGTTAATGATGATAAATAATCTTTTAATATTTAATAATAATAATAATTTAATAATAAATAATCTTTAATAATAATAATAATCTTTTCCTCTCTCTACCTCGTTCCTCTATCTAAAAGTTTTCATTTTTACCTTGGAAGTGAGCCCTTTTGATTAAAAAAACAATAATAGAAATCGGTTCAAAAATGACGTGGTTATGAGTGAACATACATAAAGAATAAAGTAAAACTGATAACCTTATTTTTTTAAATTTTGCTAAAAAAATGTTAGTCATAAAAATCAGCTCTAATGTTCAAAAAATTCAGGCCTAAAATGATGTTTGAAATAAATTTAAAAAAATCTTACACAAATTACCACCAAGCATTTACTTGCAAAAGGGTCCAAGAAACTATTAATATGTTCAATTATAAGAAAACCTGTAATAATCAATTAAAATTTGATAAAATCCTCAAGCGCCATTTTCTCAAAAATAAACCCAGTTTTCATCCGAACTTTGTTATTAATTCCGTTGAAGGTACCAATAAACTCAATTGATCACTCAGTATGGACCAGATTACCTATTGCAAAAATTTTTGTATTGAATGTATTATAAAATAAATAAATAATAACCACGCTCAATTTTTCACCTCTATTTTTATGTGTGCAAAGCTTAGTCAAATAAACCGTTATAAAGTAAGACCGTCAAGAGAAGTTTTATTAAACATATCATAATACAATATACTTATTAGACAACATTCGCCAATTGAATGGAAATAATGGTGCTGAAGCAGGTATGTATGTTTAGGATTGGGAAGGAAAATGGTTTAGTCACTGGCTACCTGTGCCTGAAGCTCCAATTCCCAGACCCTTGTAAATTGACGAAAATTAGTTGAACACTTTGGTGGCCCTGGCAACCAAAAAAAATCAAACTACTTCTAAGGAATGTCAGTAAGTAAAAGCCGTTGCTTTACCGGCCTTTGGAATCTCTGAGTTAAAAACAGTGATAAACTAAGTAGGATCTGACTAATATCAAACGCTGTTGTGAAAATTCATTCGTAAATGGTTATACATCCTTATGATTATTTTTACTTTAACCAAATCATAAAATCCTACCGCTTTTACTTAATTTTCCAATTCAATTAAAATATAATCCACCCAGCATGCACGAAAATACCAATGATAATGGACAGTCTTGCGAATTTTGCGACATCCAATAAGGAAACATAAATTTCACCGAGCGGTCAAAGTATTAATCCAATTGACCATATCCTTATTAGCAGCAGATATATTAGTAGTATCACCGATACCAGAGTCTATAGGGGTGCAAACATTGATTCAGACCACTACCTGAGCATTGCCTGCATCAGGTCCAAGATAAGTTATACAAAAATGAGACCAGAAGGAAGGCGCTTTGCTATCAAGAAGTTAAAGGACCTGCAGATTCAAAAGACTTAAGCTGACGCCCTCGGACGGAGCTTGAGAGCCCAATCGGACTCATACGAAGGAATTAATGAAGAATGAACCAGATGTGCCTCAGCGATCATCCATGCATCATCTGAAGCTTTAGAGAGGAAAATGAATAAATAACTCGACCGTGAATAGATGAGGCATGCTCTACCGCATCAGATGCTAAGAATACAGCTACAGAAGCTACAGAAGAATAAGGTCATGATAAACAGAAGAGCCAGAAGAATCTCTCAGGAATATAGTGATAAGAGAAGGAAAGAAAAACTACATCGTCGAAAGAAAAGAGCTTTCCTAAGCAGAGAATCAAAAGAATTGGAGAAGATGAGGGCTAACAACAATGCCAAATAATTTTACCAAAATGTTAGTAGAAAACCTTTCAGACAAGTACAAAGGTGTTTATGAATGAAGAAGGTCTATTCGTTGCTGAAAAATGTTTAAAGCAATGGAAGAAATATTTTGAGAAGATGCTTAATAAACTGAGAGTAGCAAATGAGGGGCATATATCATCTAATCAAGACCCAGAGGAAAATATCAAGCCACCCGACGAAGACGAAATCTTGGAATCTGTCAACAAATTGAAGAACCACAAAGCACTCGGATTATATGGAATACCAGCCGAATTTTTTAACCAGGGGGACTAGAGCTTGTCAGTACAATGCATAATATTATTATGACAATAAGGGTTGAAGAAGTTGTGCCTCATGCTCGGAAGAAGAGTGTAATATGCGCCATTCACAAAAAACGAGATAGACTGAAATGTGAAGATCACTACTTCCATCTGCTTATAAAATACTCTTAAATGTCCTCTTCCACCGCCTCCTTCCTCATGCAGAACTTGAAATTGTGCCGCACCAATGTGGATCTATGAGAGGGGAGAGTAAAATAGAACAGATTTTCTGTCTGCGAAGCATATTGGAAAAAGTTAGAACCACAAAGAGTTTAACGTCAAGACACACCATCTCTTTATCGTTTTCAAGTCAACGTATGACAGCATAAACCGTGAGGAATTATACAAGGCCCTAGGTGATATGAATATACCACCCAAGCTGATACGCCTTATCAGCAAAACAATGGTGTTGAATACGTCATACAAGTAAGGGATACGAGATCAGAGTTTTGTTTCAAGAAAATGGGTAAGTGCAGTCTGAAGGTTCCTTTTTTCGTTTTTTCATTTTTATATTGGAAACAATGCGTACTAGTATTATACATACTACAAAATTAAAGCTGACAAAATGTGCCGTTTGATTGGCTCCATACATGTTTTCACTATCTTGCATAGTTTCCAAAATATCCGTTCCCAAATTGAGTCAAAAAAATTTTGCTTCACATTTTTTTCTTACTCTCCAGTCCTTCCATTCATTGACTATCTTTTTTCTTTTTTTTTTTTTTTTTTTTGCAATTGTTTTCATATCTTTTCTTTCTAATATTAATTTTATTTTATAAATTTTCATTAAATAATACTAATGACAATGAAATTTACAATAAATGTAATGTGATAATTTTCAGAATTGAATCTGTACAATTTCTTAAATACAGTTTAAATACCTTCCCATAAGTTTAATATGGAAACGGGAGGTGAAAAATAAAGATAATCTTATATAACCTAATTTAATATCACTTAAAGCCCGGAAGATTAAAAGTGTATATAATTATACCTGGGTTGAAGCAGTATATCAGGACGAAATCCTAAAATAATTTATATGTAAATAAAATCAGTAAAATAAATTGAAATGTTAATAACCAGGATATTGAGAGTCATCAATAATCCTTTATCATTTAATTGATTCCACATTATCAGCTATTTGTTTTTTCCCAAGAATGATTCCAATCAAATATCGGCCATTTCATTATATCCGAGATGCCATAGTGGGTCATTAACTGAAGAAATTGACGATGGAACTGCAATAAAACAATTATTTAGCGATGAAACGAAAAGAAAATATAAGATGGAGAGACGTATCTGCGATATAAATCCCAGCTAATGGAGCCGAGCGAGGCCAATATAGAAGTGGAAGCAAAAAGAGGAGGAGAGGATGGAGAGCTAAAAGGTAAATAAATACAGAGGGGGTCTAATTTATCGCAGCGTCTCAGCGGGGCCTTTTTTGTAAGGCCATTGTTCTAGCTCGGGACAATGGCTAGTCCACGGAGAGAGGGTACCTCCGACGTCATAACTACCGGGTCTTCGTGAGGCCGACTTATCTACTCCTACAATAAATAAACATTCAGTCCTTTAAATATGGCAGTATATCCAAAATAGATATTTCCACGAGTAAATCGTGCCAAATGATAGTCTTTTAATATTTTTTTCTAACTAAAACTTGTATTTTTATTCTTTAACCTTTACATAAGAATTAATAGATGGTTGACAGTGATTCAATTCAAGGTAATATTGATCCGGGGATCAGTCTCGGCCAATATATAATAAAAAACAACAAAATAAGTTGTTCTACTTTCTTATTTTTTATTTTTAGACAGGGCAACGTAGAGACCAAACTTTGGCATTAAATTTCATGTTGAAGGTCCAAAGTAATCCCCTCTTTCAGACAGATACTTACACCACCTCCGATGTTGTGCAAAAATCAACAATAAACTTAACTAGTTGTGGGTTAATTTTAGAATTTAGATATTTAAGTTATTCAGTAATAAGTGTTTTTCAATTTTGAAAATATATAATTTTTATATCAAGAAGTTAGAAAACATACGCATGGATTATGAAGTAACATCTCTATAATAAGAAGCACTATTAAACATAAAAAAACAAAACAGATAATTTGTATAATGATAAAAATTTGTTTCAAAAAAGGAGTAAAAAAATAAAAATAAATAAAGGCTATTTTTTTATTTCCTTTTTAATAATATTTCACCTCCGAAAAATTAACAGATACGAAAAAAATGACAGACAAATGTAATATGTAATATGTATATATAATATAATATAAAATGTAATATGTATATGTAATATGTAATATGTAATGTAATATGTAATATGTAATATGTAATGCAAGCATAACTTAGCACAAATCCCATCTGATGCTTTACAAGCTCAACTAACAACAAATAAATTACAAGAATACACAATAATTACCCATATTACACCAAAATAACTAACAATAAGATGTATTCAAGAATACGTATACAAATTAACTCATACCTTCATCATATTTCTTAATAACTGAAATAGGTAATTATACAAACGCTACGACCCACACTTACAAATAAAGCGAACTAAACATATACTACTTCAAATATTGCCAAATAAGTGATTTAAGCCACCATATAATTTTATATTAAAAATATTGTTTTTAAATAAATAATTAAATACTTTTACCAATGTATAAATAATTTTATGTATGTAAAAAGTTGTAATAAATTGTATTGTTTAATAGTATAACCAGAAACAATTATAAATATTTTACTGTATTGTTTTATATAAAATAAAAACATTATCATGCTAAGAAAAACAATTATAAGCAAAAACCACACTACAACATTACATTGCTCTTGTAACAGCAAACATTTCTGAGGTATATTCCGAAAAAAATAAACATATATATGCTTTTGATAATAATTTAACAAAAAAATTTAAAAAAGTTTAACAAAAATATGGGAAATGAAAAAGAAACCAAGAATGTAATTAATTTTTTAAATAATATGAATGAATTGGAAAAAAAAAACCTTTAAGTTGCTTATGTTACAGAAGGAGAAAGAGGTGTATGTATATAAATATACACACACGCTCTTTTATTAAATATTATTATGTTTTTTCTCTTGATTTTTTTCTGTTCTTTACCAGGCATTTATCCTTACATTAAAATTAGTTTTAGTTACAATATAATACCCAAAGTAAAAATATTAAAAAAATGTTTTAGTTGAAATATTTACAATTAACAACAGGTTTATTTGGAATTAAGGAATACGTCTACGTATAACAAAAAAAAAAAAAAAAGAAAGGCACAGTTTCACAAACCGAACATCTTTTTTTTTAGAATGTATGTAATGTTTAAAGTATATTTTAATTAAATTCAACTCATGATCCAAAATTTTAAACGTAGAAAATTCCCTATATTATTACCTCATTTGCTGATTGTCGACTTACTGTTGGCAGGTGCCAATTAATATTATAAGAAAGAAAAAAATGTTGAAAAGATCTGATAAATTGAGCTGAGAATATCAGTGACATCAGATGTTTGCTTTAAAATGTTTGCCTTTAAGAAAACTTCATGGGATCAGATTTGATACAGCCGACCCATTTCACACATAACACAATTTCCTAAAATAAAAGCCCAAAATCCACTTTCTATATTTTATTGTATTTGTTTATTTTATTTTTTGTTAATAGTGTTTTACACAAAACAAATATCTCAAAACTGTTTAAACGGTTAGACTATTTCTTACAGCACGACCCCCTCAAATATTCATCACGAAATCTCCTTAAAAGTGATATACATTAAAGTTCTATATTTATATCAATTTATAAAATTATTGTTTTGTGAGCACGGCATATCTCTCAAATGAGATCTCTTAAAAAATATTAATTAACTCAGAGAAAATAAAAAAAATCAACGGGCAGTAAAGCGAAAACGAGGATTAATGTCATCCTTCCTTTCGATTAACTCTCACAAGGACTAGGTACACTACATCATCTATCTTTGCGAGCATCGAAACAATTTCGCAGAGATGAGATTAAATCTGCCTAGATACATGCCGAGATATCGGGAACAGGACGGTCGGCTACCGCAAGTGGTCCGTGCCTGGGCAGGTAGATCTTATCTCAGCTTCGGTCCATCTTCCCCATATCGATTCATCGTCTATTAATTAGATAGATGCATTCGAGTCGCTTCATTATATCTGATTAAATCTAGAATTCGATTCTTATCACGGTGACGGACATATTACGAGGTAGGAATATTGGAAAATATCGATATTTCTTAAAAATATATCAATATTTTTGTCCAATAGGTTCTATCCGATGTATCGTAATATCGATACTAAAATTTGAGTATTGGAAACCAATATTCTCCCTCCTCTCCCCCTCAAAAAATCTATAAATATATATATATATATATATATATATATATATATATATATATATATATATATGTATATATATATATATATATATATATATATATATATATATATATATATATAATTTAAAAAATATAAATATTAACAAAGAACGACTGGTTCAACAAACAAAGAATCCAAAAAACTTGGAGTGTAGTGTGTTACTATCTATATGGTCTGTGTTCAAGTCAGCCATCTTCTCAACGGTTTCTAGTTGGTGATGTAAATATCGATATATTTCTTATCGAGAATTTTCAAGTATATCGATATAGTAGTTCGATATTTGAAAGAAATATGTCGATATTTCGATACATCGGGCCTCGATGATTTTAATCTTTGAAAGTAGAAGAAGAAGATTTTTACATTGAATTGAAGGATAGAGTAATTTAAATTAACAAGTCTCAGATTTGAAATAGCAACAATTAAATATTAATAAATAGCATATGAAAAAAAAGTATTAATTTATAGCACTTGTCTTACAAAAAAAATATTAGATACTAGGAATGAGAGAAAACATTAATTAAATTGCTTGAGTACCACAATAAAAAGGACTGTAGAAAATGAATATTAAAATATTCATCACTAAGAACGAGAGAAAAATGAATTTAATTACGTAACATAAAAAAAAAGAAAAAGGAGAAAAATTACAATTGAATTAATAATGACTGAAACCTATCAAACTTATTGACCTTGTAAACATTTTTTTATTTTTGTTAATGTTTATGTAATTCTTTTTTGAAAAAATATCGGTTTCCGATATTCAAATTTTAATATCGATATTACGCTGTAGCGAATTAAAACTATTATCGGACTAAAATACCGATAATAGACCGATATTTCGATATTTTTCAAACTTCCCCCCTTTAAAAAGCCCCCTTTTAAAAAGAAGGAGATTTAAAAATTAAAAATATCGAGGTCCCATATATCGAAATATCGATATTTTTTAAGATATATTGACTACTATTTCGAAATAATCGAAAAATATCGATACGATGTATGCATATCGATATTTTTTTTAATGTTCATATCCCTGTTGCGAGATTGCATTCGGCCGCTTCTATAATAAGATAGCAAAAAGCATTCGCTCCATAGTTTCTGATTTTTAAATTAATAAATCTTGATATGATTAAGACACCTGATATTATTCATACAGCCATTTTTAAGCGATAGATCTTTCTTAGTTTCAGTCAATAATTTATCTTCACCCATTTACTATACTATTACCGATCATCCGCAAGGCTCCTGCTTAAGCCCAATTTTATTTAAATTATTCATTAATGGCATACCTAAAAAAACGTTAATACAGCCCTTTTCGCCGACAACATAGCTTCGTACCGGATAGACACTATTATCAATTGACTTAAAGAACAATTCAAGAAGTCATCTAATAATAATAATAAACCTTTTATTATGTTCATAACTCAACAAAATAAATCTTAAATTCAAATAAAATACGTTAAAAAGAAATAAATTTAACATATTTACAAATAACTCCACAATTATTAACATATTTACAAATAAAATTCTTAGGTGAGCTTGAACATGGGCCTTCCCTCAGACAGTATAGGTCTAGACTTTCTCAGGTGACCAGCCTACTGGGAAGCCGAGTTCGCGATCTGGATCCACTTCTCTTTCCATGTATTTCTGTCCCTTGCCATTCTTCATCATAGCCGGCCTTCTTCTTAAAGAAGTCACTCCATCTTTTCACCTGTCTTCCTCTTCTCGTTAAGTAGCAATAGAGTGTCCAAACAGTCACATCCATTGACCACCATCTGTTCTTCTCAAGATGTGCCCTGCCCATTCCCATTTTTGTTTCTCAATATGGTGGATTATGTCCTTCAGGCCAGTCTTTTCTCTAATGACCTTCTCCATCTTCTTTATCTAAGTCATACTTCTTTCAATTGTTCTTTCCCAGCTTATCAGTTTTCTTTCATTCATCTTATCAGTTTGGGCTTTCGTTAGGGGCCAAGTTTGGGTACCAAAGGAAACGGCAGGAAGTATACAGATATCAAAAACTTTCCTTTTTATCTCTTTCGGGAAATCGTTTTTCATTATTGCTCTCAATGACCAGTACTTTGCCCATCCTATGGATGTTCTTCTATCCATTTCCTTCCATGATTTATTTGTAAGATATAAATATTCTAAGCTGTGATTTCCAGCTTTGATATCTACCTTTTCCGCGTTCGTCATTAGCTTTGTTGCATCAAAGTTAGGAGAGGCCCACTTCTCTTCACATTTCCAGTAATGTTTTTATCATCATTGTGAGATCTTCTGCAGTGCTTGCCAACAAAACAATATCGTCTGCAAATCAGACAGTTCAACCATCTTCCACTGATATTATGCCAATATTCTTCCAAACTATAAGCCAAAATACTGTTTCCAACACTAAGATAAACAGTATAGGTGATAGAGGATCTCCTTGACGAACTCCTCTCCTGACAGCAAAGTTTGGACCGTTTCGTTCAGCAGCAATGAATGCTTCCATATCCTTGTACATCTGCATAACTATGCGAATATATTTGCAATCTATACCTATCGCTTGTAGAGCCTCACAGATACTTCTATGAAAAATCCTGTCGAACGCTTTTTGGAAATCGACAAAACACAAATAAGTATTAAGCCTGTATTCCTTCGCTTTTTCAATGAACTGAATAATGGTCTGAATGTGGTCGGTCACAGAATATCCTTTTCTGAATCCAGCTTGATCCTCATTTATGAATTCCATTATTCTTCCAGTGAGACGCTTTTTAAGGATAGAGACAAACAGTTTTGACACCTTCGAACAGAGAGATATAGGCCTATAATTGTCAATCTTATTTCTGCTACCCTTTTTATGAAGCAAAATGATCTTGGCTGTCTTCCATTGGCGGAATATTTCTTCTTTTAACATTATTGAGCTAAATAAATTTTTCAAATGTTCAATCATAACTGTACCTTCTGCTTTTAACATCTCACTCCTTATTCCATCGGGACCGGGACTTTTATTTCTCTTCAGGTTGTCCATTGCATTCCTGACTTCTGCTCTTGTAATCTCTGGAACCGTCTCTTCGACATTTGCCTTTGGTAATACAGGTACTAGATTACTTTCTCCACAATATTCTTGAAATAGCTCGAAGCTGTTGCTATCATTACTTCTCTATTTGTTATTTTTGTATGATCTTGACTGTCAAGAGAAAAAAGCCAGCCTCTACCTACGCTCAGTTCCTTCCTTATTTGTTTAGTAGAGCTGTTCTTGGAGATTATTTCGGTTATGAGTTTATTTCTGTATTTGATTAAGTCTTCTTTAATGTTTTTTCTCATTTCGCCAATGAGAGCAGTTTATACGCATTGGATCTGCTTCCGGATTTGATTTAACTTCTCTTCTTTCCTTCAATAACTTTGCAAGAAGTCACCTAAATATCTTTAAAAAATGGTGACTACATCTCAACATAAATAAAACTGAAACAATAATTTTTACTAAATATCGACCTGTGCAACCACCAAACATAATCTTAAATAATGCCTCAATTCCTAATGTCAATTCCATTAAATACATAGTGGTAACACTCGATAAAAAAACTCCTATATATTTAATCAAATTACAAATTCAAAAATAAAAATGGCCGGAAAATGTTGTTTAAAATGTTTCCATATTTTAATAAAAAAATCAAAACTTTCTCCCAGAAATAAATTAATTTTATACAAATCAGTTTTAAGACCAATGCTAAATTATGCTTGTCCCATTAGGGGTCTCACCAGCTCAACAAACAAAAAAATTACAAGTATTTCAAAATAAATGCCCCAAAATTATAAATAATTATCCTTATTAAAACAAAATAATAAAGATGCACTAAGATTTACCCTACGTAGAAGAGTAGATATAAAAATTAACCCATAGATTCTTTCGATCATGCTCCCACTCTCTATATCAATAAATAACTGAAATAAGTAATTATACAAAAGCTACCATCCGCAGATACGCAGTTAAGCGAACTAAACATATTTCTCTTTAATCATAATCCAATGTTATTAGGTATATGTATAAATAATGTAAATACGCGGCAATTGTATAATATTAACAATAGGATTAAGTTTGTGCACAAGTCTGTAAGAGACGTATAGTCGGGTGCCATCGGCTAATTCCGTCTGGGATTCGGCTTACTCAATCGGCCAAATATATCGCTTAGAAAAGACGGCAGTAAAGTTCTACAGCTTATTTTTCTTTTGTGCTGCACTAATGCATCGCACACATTTGGAACATCAGCGGGTTAGCACACATTTCTATGAAAGGAGAAGTTGTGACCGGAGGTATTGTTTACCATTAAATATAAGCATTAGTGATAGGCGTATGGTGAAGTGATTAACAATAAACTTAACGGTCCTGCGTTCATAACTAACTCCATCTGGACCTATTTAAAACCATATCAACAAAGATATATCTAATTCATTTTAAGTTTATTATGTACTCGTATATGTTAAAGCAAACAGATTTTTATTGCTTTCATTTTTTTGTTAGAAAATTTATTCGAATGAATCAATTTTAATTTATTTTTAATATAGTTATAGTTTTTATTTCATGATAAGTTTGTATAATTTCAACATTAAATTTTCGAAATTTTAATTTAGAAACAAATTCATATGTCTGTCATTATTATTATTTACAGATTATAATTTCATTTAAGCTGCTTTTCGGCATTTATTTTATACTATTTGCAAATATCATCATATATTTAAGGGTACATACAGATGCACAACTTTCAACCAGCTCTTGGAAGGCGGAAGATTTCGGCGAGTTCAATTTTGAACCCCCACCGCCGCCACAATTTTTAATAAATTGTAAAAGTAAAAAATGTATTTTACAAGGGTATATCAATTATAAAATGACTAATACTATTTACGAAATAAAAAGAACATTTATAAAAAATTGTGTTCGTTAAGTAAATAGATTAGATATTGTGACAAATCGGATATTTTAATGCTTTAAGGCAGTAGCTTTCAAAAATTTTGACACACTGAAATTATTAAATAAAATTCACACTTTTTTTTTGTATAAACAATATAATAAACCATGGAAATAAATAAAGTATAAATATTCAAAACAATAACATAGAATTACAATTAAAAAACAATATTTATTTATTATAATTGTTTTAACTATTTATTTTATTAAGTACTTTAATGTTTAATTTAAATTAATTATTAAAAAAATCAGCGGCATTCCTTGTGGCGTACTTGCGGCACCCTAAAGTGCCACGACCTCTACTTTCAGAGCCAATGCTTTAAGGAATGATCGTTACTAGTCAAGATAATGTTTTAAGCAATAAATAAAGATTTGCTAAATAACTAGAGCTGTGTTTTTTAAATAATTATATTTTTGCATATTCTAGGCGTTATATATATATATAGTCCATATATTTTTAAGAGAAATTAAGTGGTCGAGCATCTTATTTACTGTTGGAGATCAAATCGATGAAATTAAAAAAAACAAAACATCCTGGAATGTTCAGCGACCTAATGTGCCAGTTCGTACTCCATCAAATTTCTAAAATTGGCTGAGTGAGTGCACTAACTGTACCTGTTTGGGAAAAAAAGTCCAATTAGTTGAAGTTAAAAAACACTCAAGTTCCACCATAGGAGAAATTTGATAAAAAATACCAGTGTATTTTCAGCTGTACGTTCCTACTTAGAACATCACAAACAGATTTAGACATAGACTCAACAAGGGTTGGCATTAGCGACGGAATACTAATAGCTACAGCTTCCAGTACAAGAGGAGGAAGACTTCCCCATGACTGTCAACACGGGAGATCCTGGGGTCAGTCGCGAGTGAGTCATTGGCGCCTCGTCTCCTGGCCCGAAGCCAAGGATGTCATGTTAGAAAGTATTCTTTTGGATATGGCAAATAGGTTATAATTTGACAAATGTGGAGGAGAAACAAAACACTTTTCAAATAGTTAAAAGCAAAAACCTTACAACAAAAACATGCTTGAATGGTCAATTCTGGGAAGAGATGTACGATAAACAGTTTACGAAGTCAGGTTGAAATTCAGAAGTTCGGTTGAATGGAATAAGCGTCTTTAAGATCAAACGACTGCTAATAAGATAGCCTGTTAGGTAAATCTGTTCAACTAAATAGAAATTTGAATTTCCAAATAAATAATACTAGTTGGTCTGTGAATAATTCACATGGTGTATTTGTCAGCAATAAAAGTATACGCTACTAACTTGTGATGAGGAACGTTGATTTAATTCGGTTGCACCTAGTTTGCACCAAAGGATATTTGTTTTACTCTTTTACCGGTTCGGAGAGTAGGAGATGACAGAAAGGTGTGAAAAGTATTGGTGTTAATTTATCATGTTCAGTGGATTGATTAAACCGTAATAGAATGTGAAAATTAAGTAAACGCATCCAAGTATTAAAGTTGGTTAGGAAAAGTGTCACAATATGTTAAAATCGAATTCGATTTTTTTTTTCAGTTTTGAATGTTTTTTTATGGCATCGGAAGTCAAAACAATTGGCATAGACAGACACAAAGGCACACACATTAAAAAAAACAAAATATTAATTTTGAATTGTCTGTTTATTTTTCGTCATTAGCAGTGGAGTAAATCGTCAATATAATGGCTCAATCATAGGTTTCGATGAAGCATTAAGGGAGATATGGCGTACCGACAAAAAAAAAAACACATTTCAGAATTGATGCGTAACGATGTTGTTACTTCCAGCATTTGAAAATTGTTCGTCACAGCAATCGAAAACATTCTTGACTTAGTTAAAAAGAATGCAAACGGATTAAAAATTGTATGCAATCATAAAATAATCTAAATACAACCAGCATAAATCCAGATGGTAATACATGTAACAATGTAAAGTATTTACACTGCCAATCTTATGAATCATTAAGTAAATCTCGCTTGTGTTTGACAGAAAATATCTTCAAAGTTGTAAGTTTCGAGCAGGAATCAATACGATGAAAAAAGAAAGATCTCTGAAACTTACTAGGGACCAAATGTCTGAATTTTCAAGATTAGTAGATTGAAGTAGCTCTGTTGTTTTAAAACAAAAACAATGTTTCAGTCAAAATATCTGTATGAAAAGCTCAGATACGTGTTCAGCGACACAAAAAACTGGAATGAACCAAAATTTACGACTACAACAAAACTTTCCTCTTTTTTTTTCCACACATTGTATTATAAAATAAAAATGAAAATGGAACACCTCTTGTTAAAATATACTTTGAAATGCATGTTTAATAATAAGTTAACTATAATAACTACAGATTTTTTAAAATCTACAAATAAAATATTTTCCTTTTTTAGATTTAATTTAAGTTCTACTTTGGTCAAAAATAATAAACTACAAGAACCAGGAAGTTATATTTTGTTTTAACACTTAGTTCTAATTCAAAGTCAAAACGTAAATACAAAAAAAAAAATACTAAAAAAATCCATTAATCAAATAAAAAAAAATGATATATTAAACTGGCTGAATCCATAAGGTACCTCACAATTGTTTAAATGCCATATTTCAAATTTGAGAATAATATCTTCAGCATTCATTCCCTACCTTATTCACATTATCATAAATTGGTAAATAGAGAATAATTTTATACACATTTTAACTTGAATTAGAAAAAATAAAAATAAGCGTCAAAATTTTGTCAACATTCACTTAAATGTATTATTCATTATATTATTATTCATTTATTTAGTGAACGTTTATAAGTTTCCACGCACTGTAAAACCAACAACTGTAATAGTACATATATAAATCTGACTAAACCTCTTGGTTAAGATAAGGAATATTTCACTGCTCATTCAAATATTATTATAAAAAAATTATAATTTGGTCAGTTTTTTTTTCCCAAAACAAATTTGTTAAAAAAAAAAAAAAACTGCAAAATAATTAAACATGTTTGAAAGATGCAGCTGCACATGCTGGTTGTTTGTTTGCCCTACCATGGTCGAGAGACAGTCTTAATTGGAAATTTTTTGTCATCGTGGGAGAAAGAGGTTTTGCAAGTCACTTTGTCTGAGTATCCGGTCTCCTTTGCCCAAGCAAGAAAACCCTACAGGTGTAACATGTGCGAAAATGATCTGATGGAAAAATATTTATATTGTGTCCACTAACATATTTTTTTCATTAAGAGGTCAACTTCAAACGATGAGAAATAAATGTAACCCAAAGCTGAAGTATTATAAGATAAACCATTATAACTATCGTTAAAAAGCTAAATATTCTTATCCATTTAGTCATAACTTAGGTACTACTACCCTAATCAAACAGATTTTTTTTTACGAATTTAAGAAGATATGTTTTCCAGATTTGTGATGTTAACACTCTGTTTTGTTTGGGAGTACCTTTCACGAGTAATTTCTAAATTCTGAATATAGTTATCGTGTAATGGGCAGTTTTCGAAAATGAGGCAAATGGTCCACCTTCTTTATCACTTATTAGTGAGTAAGCCACGTAAATATATTAAATAATTAAATGTAACCAACGAATAAAAATCTTATGAATAATTTTATATTTGAATAAGACCTTAGTCTGGTACCATTTGTGTTGTTGATCTTAGCATTTATATATATATATATATATACATATATATATATATATATATATATATATATATATATATATATATATATATATATATATATATATATATATATATTGGATTTTTTTTTTGAGACAATTTTTTTAAGACCGCTTAGGCGTTCGTGAGAAACCCATTCCGTCGCCTCGAAGCGTGCAGTCTTGCAGAATACTGTTATCTCTATGGCAATAATTCACATATCACTTATTGCCGTTTTATTGTAGAGATAGGCGTCGAGTGTCTTGTATTACTTTCAGGAAAGTAGCAATAAACATTTAGTGGCGTTTCATGTTTCTTTTTTATTTAGCATCCGTTCTTCAGGCTTGTGAGTACGATGGATTTCTTTTTAAGTACAGAAAAAGAAAAATGAAAATATATAATCGAGCTATATCGGAATAATTAAACAATCCTAAATGCTGATAAAATTCATATTACTGATACATTTAAAAAAAAAAAATGTACTGTGGCCACCTCACACATTACAATCCATGAAGTACCTCGTCATTAGAAAATTCCTGCAGGCAATTGTCGGTTCAATTGTCGTTGATTTTCACTACTTCAACATTTGCATATAAATGTAATTATTGTGTAACATAATTAATATGTAATGTTAAATTAAATAATTATTATGTAACATTTACATAATTATGTAATTACATATAAATGGAAGATTCTACACACGAAGCCTCAGGTCTCTAAAATGATTTAAATATTAAATCAGCTAGTCCATATCGGCTCACAGCTAAACAGTCGAAGTTTCGTCTGTTCAGGCATCATCAGAACACAAACGATAAGATCACATAAATGCAGAGCCAAATGCAGCATATCTCATATCAACAGTTAATCAGAATCAACTAGAGACAGTACTTCACTCTATGACATCTGTACATATACTGAAACAAAAGGGAAGTAGCATGACAACAGCTTATTTACTAATAATACTAACTAATTTGCTTTTTGTATTTAATTTGTTTGCGGTATTAGCTCATCAGCTGTTTTATATTATGAACTTCCTCTGCTGTGCAGTTTATTTGTTTTGTATTCATTATTTTTTTTTTCTTTTTGTTATGTGATTTATTTTTATGGCCTTTTTGCACATTTTTGGTTCTTTCGTGTGTGTTATTTCCACTTTACTGTTTTCAGCTGATCAGCTGTTAATATAAATATAAATAATTCATATAACTTTTTTCCTCTGTTTTTATGTTAATCCCCTTTTCTTTCAATATGATCCAGTCTGTTGATGTGAGATGTGTTGATCTATTTATACCCAAACAATTATTTTGTCCCTTGTTAAAATTTTTGGGTTTCTATATTCAACATTTATTATACGATTGATCTAAGCTAAAATGATTCGACATAATCGATAAATTTGAAATTTGAAAAATTATAAAAACACTAATAACAAATAGTTTCGACCGGTTTCGGTTAACTCAAGCTACGAACGTACCATTGTACTTGGGCCTATATTTTCTAAAATGTAGCTAAACAATATTTTTTTATTTTGCTGCCGCCTTTTTAATTAAGATACCATAATGTAGGGAAGGAAGTAAAAATATATGAAATTGCCTAAATTGATTATGAAATTATAATTAAATGGTGAATTGTCAAAGGTATTCGTCATTCTTTTAATGGCTGTAATCAGTCAACAGAAAATATTATCATTAATTCATCATCTTCTTTTTCCTCTCATTATACTAAATGCTGTCAGAAAATTAAATTAAATAGATTTTATTATTCAATAGATTTTCTCATTATAATTTATTTAATAAAATACCATAAGAATAGTTGTTTTCATTAAATATGTCTGAACGTTAAAAATAAGCAAATATGAAGCAACTTATAAAGTCATTTTTGCGTATAAATTCAGATATTTTGTGTTGAATTTTATTTAAACAAAATATACATTTTCTGCTCATATTCACTGAGATCAATAATTGATTAGTTAAAATATAAAGTGATTGAATAACTTCATACAAAGAAAGAAACTACCTTTTTTTTTCATGATTTATCTGTCTTGTTTAACTGATAACCAAATAAAATATTTCTATACCGACATATGTTTGGTTCAGCGTTCCTATCAACAAGGGACCAGCGGTGTGTCAATAGGTACAAAAAGGAAGACCAAATCCCCAAGTTGTCAGGTAGCGATGTAACGAACCGAAGTTAATCCCCTACCTGATGTGACCTGCGGGTCTGTGTTGACTGCTGCATTGATTATTATTGAGCTACTCATTGATTTCATCCGGGTCTTCAACATGTCAAACCACTTTCGGGTCCACTGATCCCCTTCATAAGGCACGAGTCAGTAGAACCAATAATAGTTATTGATGGATTCAAGAGCTGTAACATTTAATTTAAAGATATAAGAACTAAAACTAACTGAAAAAAAATAATTTAACTGTTTTTATTTTTGTATAGCTAATTTGGATACTTGTTTTTTTAGTCCCCAAGTCCCAAAGCTAAAGTTGATCTTGTTTACATTTTCTGTCACCAAAAAGCGCAACTAGTCGTTTGAATATTAATAAATCCTGTAAGGGGGCTCATACACTTCCATTAGCGTTGAACGACCGGTCCATTGACTTGTCAGTGATCATACAAGTATGAAAATGTGTGGGAAGGTTTGAGTCGGAGTGCGCGGTCGGGGTTCGGGTGTGGATTTCGCTGTACAATCTTTCATACCTTGATACATGCCCTTCTCACCAGTTCGAAGTATGAAAGTTTGTGGGTAAGTTAACGGCTCGACTCTCAAACTTGTTAAACCACGTTCGCTACATCATAAATTTACTCGTTTTTTGGGAATATTAATTCTAGTAGCTCTAAAAACCTATCGTTGGTTATTTTGAGGAAATTCTTGAAATCATCCGGTTCTGTTCGTTTCGATGCGTTCAGTAAATTTAAATGTGAAATAGTTGTTTTATTCATCAGATATTGTTTCATCCACAATCTTTTTTCTTTTTATCATCAAACAATCACAAAACTGCAAAAGCGAGAGCAACCTTTGACTTATGCTGTGGTTCTCAAAGTGAGCGCTGCACGTATGTACACCACAAATAATTAAATTAAATTTTAAAATTAATATATTAAATTAAATAAATAACTAAAACAATTGTAAAAAATTAATATTATTTTTTTATAACAATTTTATGTTGTATCTGTTTCTATTTATTTACTTATATTGTTTATTATTTCATTTATCCAAATTAATAGTAACAATAGGTGCGATGAATATTGTTTAATAATTTAATAAAAGCTGAACTACTTTTGTTTGAAACTTTTATATATTTATTTTATTTTTTTATTTAATGCATCTTTCCTGAAAAAAGAAAATCCACTTACACCAGGTTTTTCTTGAAATACAAAAAAATTCACAGATATGGTGCTCCGTAGGGCGGTTATTGTTTATTTTAGCTGTAATATAACTGGACCTTTTTTGTAAGTAATTTAAAGCTGAACATCTATCGTTTAAAACTTTTTTTGAATAAATGTATATTTCTTTAAAAAAAAAAAGGAAAACTAAAAAAATTCTTTTTTTTATAGTTTACTATGACTAAAACCACAATAAAGCTGAAATCGATAGCTTTCCGGATCATCATATTCGTAATCTACTCAAAAAAATGGGAAAAATGACACCATACTCGACACAGATGTGAGCCAATTTCATCTAATAGCTAATAGACTATTGACCTCCACAAGTGGGTGACAAGTTTGGTACGGAGTTCACCAGGCTGATTGTGAGTGTAAATGTTGTTCGTAAGTATGCCTGTGTTAAAGATGTTTTACTTTATTTCCTTATAAGTTTAATTATAATTTTCTTATTTACATGTTATTATGATTTAATGTTTCGTAGATAATTATATCACTATTAATTGTTTTCCTTAAAAGTGAAGAATATATGTGGTTTGATAATAAAAAATTGTTTATCTCGAAAACTATGATAATAAAAATAGTTTATCTCGAAAATAACATGAAAATGCGGTATCTTATCATCATATCTATTATAAACTAATGATGGCTAGGAAAGAAAATTATAAAAAATTTTACATCGTTTCATAAAGGTCGTGCATGATTCTTTGCATTTTCTGAACAGGGTAGGGCGCCAATTATTAAAGTGGATTCTATTAAGTAGATGAGATCATAAGACTTATATCTATTTTATAAGACGCCCACAATAAAGTGTTGCATTAGTTGTGAATGCATTATTTAAATTAGAAAGCAAATTAGAATATCTTATTTATTTTTCTTTCTGGGAGACCATCCATCGATCATCATTGATAGCCAGTCAACTGTCTCTCATTTCGCTAATGATTAAAAGATCATTTATAATAATTTCAATAAACAATCATAGAAGTTGAACATGCAGTGATTGGCATTTGAAACAAACATTGGACCAGAAATACAAAGAAACTTTCTTTCCAGACTTCAGTATTCGAACACTTCAACAGTTTAAGTTGGCCCCTAATTAACGACCTCATATTCAGTTATTCCCAATTATTAAAAAATTCAAAATGTTTGATTGAAAGAACAGTACCATTAAAAAAAGACGCACTCTGGATATGAAGGAGTAGATATAGGTTTCGATTTATCATTGAAATTGATTAATAAATCCAGTATCATATGAATGTATTTATATCTGCTATTTATGGTCAAAGGGATGCTTTTATAATTTACCATTAGAGAAATTCAAATCATCAATATCCAAGATTTCTGTCCTATTATAATTCCCGAGTCATTGCAGCTTCCTGTATGCTGAAGCATCATTTGATCGTAGCATGGGACAAGGGTTTGTGTAACAAATTATGTAAGGCCCCGAACACTAATTACATGAAAAATTGCACTTATTATTCGAGAAATATGGAATTTTAAGTTGTCAGACAATAGATTCCAGGAAGATCGTTACTTCATGGATTTTCGAAGGTGCTATTTTAAGATCTAATATGTAGAACTGGATAATGTTAATAGCATATTATGTTATTAACATTGTCCAGCTCTACAATGCCTACAAGATATAGTTCTACGAGCGAAAATTTGTTTCGAAAAAATGTCAATACCTGAATATGAAAATTTAATGAAGATAATAGCATAATGTACTATAACGATAACTAATTTTTTTTTATTATTATTATTAAATGCGTGAATTTTAATACAAATTATTTTAAAAAACTTTTTTCGTTTAAGGATCACGTAATAATAACTTTCCTATAATTCTCACTTCAATTAATTTATGTGACAAATTCAGATTGTTGGATTTATTTTAAATCGGTATGAAACGGTTGTTATTATTTAAGCTAGTGGTATCATTTTACTTCCTTGTACGCAGTAAAGGAAGTATTGTAATTGCGAAAATTTTCGGTTTTCAGATTTCAAAGGAAATATCCATTTTGACCATCCCTGAATCCATTTCGACTAGTTTCGTCGTGACGTCTGCACGTACGTTTGTACGTTTATATGCATAATTCAAAAACGGTTAGCTGTAGACAGTCGAAATTTCGTATTTAGGATTATTGTATAATCTAGTTGTGAGCCTACCTTTTTCGTCACTGCATGATTACCGGAAATCAGATATTTTAATTAAAGAATTATAACTTTTACATTACAATTAATTGCATTTTCTTACACAAATAATTACGGTTATAAAAAGTGAGTAAAAAAAAAAAACAACTGCACAATAGAGTTATTGACTGAATGAATTATTGACAACTTAAATAAACTATTTGCATAATTCAGCTGATAGCAAAAAAATTAATAATAATAAAATGGACTATAACTGCGATTTAAAGCAGCTTGCCGAAGCACGAATGTCAAATAGGCAAGTGATTTTTATTTATATTAATTATATGGTTCTAATTATGCCATTAGATATTTTTATTTTTGCTAATGCTCGTTGTTCATAAAAAAGTATATGTGATATTCTAATTGTTACGAGTGAAACCTTGCTGCGAGCTAAAAATAATGTGAAAGTGTGAAAATGCTTTACATATTCTATGCTAATACTGAACGGCATTGATGCCAGTAATTGGCAAAGTATAGCCCATTAAGGCATTTATGATTCAAAGCCCACAGATAGTTGTTACATTGAACGCTAGCCCATTACCTTTGCACTTAAAGGCTACCCTAGAGGCGACAATCCATCACCACTCCCATCCACTAGATATGTCTATTTGTGTGTTCGGTAATAATAAATTGGCCCGTTTAATACGTAGCTCTATATCGGTGATTTACACGCTATCGTTGAATCGTGTCCCTAACTGCTCGGTATATCATCGCTTGGAGCCCATACAAATCATCTCGATATTCCTCATTATCGGTCGTCCGGATTATTTATCGAGGAAGGAGTCCCTAAGACGTGGAGGTAGAGGAAATAAAAGGACTAAAACAATAACTGACTGGAGAAGGCAAATGGAAGAAAAAGAAGATATTAAAAAAGATGAAAGGATGTTGAAGTTTTGACAGGTCAGTAAACTAGAGTGTAATAGGCGCTGGGATGCGGGCGCACGCACAGGTAGATAGGGTTCCTCAGGTCAAACCGACTGGCTCAATTATATTATGGCCTTTATTAGTTACTAACAGCATCTCTTACCTTAGCACTTACTTTTGTTACTATTTTATCTATTAAGGAATGTTTATCACAATTATATGGAAAATCAAAGCAATAAATTAATAACAAAGAAGAAATTCACAATAATAAGGAGTCAAATTGAGTAATATAAAGAATACAATTTTCAAATTGTATTATACAAGCCGCAATAAAATAACAAAAATAGTTCAATGCATACGAACATAATAACATAAAATAGGATTGTACAATAAAATAAAGTTGTAAAATTGCACATCAAACATTACAGATAAAATAGAAATATTAGATAAGCAAAATGTAATATATAGAACTGATTCTTGAACTTTCAATAGAATATAAAAAAATATTAAGACTAGAAAAAAGCAATACATGGGAGATTATAAAAAATAAAATGGGTTTGCCCCAACATAGTATAATAATGAAGCATAAATTTGACTTTTTATACCCGAAAATATATTTAAAAAAGAAAAGTAGATAAGGAACAGAAGTATTCCGGAAACGATCCATATAACGAAAAAAAAGAACATAAAACAAATATTAAACGTTAAAACACATACCAAAAATTTTAATCCCCATTATGCACACATTATTAATAAACTAATAATACAGTAATCAGAGTTAATGAAAAAAATAGTATCTAATATCATAATTATTTATTATAAAATGCATTACAGTAAGGGATAGCTTAGAATGATCATAAGTTATAAAATTAAAATAATTCAGCATTAGTAAGGAACTAAATATGTGGAAGATAAGGAGATGCATTATGGGCATCACATGTGACTGCTTATCTTACCTCAATATTACTCAAATATCGAGAAATCTTCAATATTGCATACGGTCAATAACACAGTATTTTTAAAAATTCTATAAATATAGGTTATAGCAGAGTAAGATAAATGAAATACTTCAGGGTTGTATGTGCTCATGAGTTCATGATTATATGAGTTGCAGGTGAGGTTTCGATTCCTTCCCACTTGCAGCACATCACGGTGTTAAATTCGTCAAATAGTGTTTTTATTTTATTATTACTATATTTTGTTTGACATATTACCATTGCATATAATCTCGTATTTATCGATATCCATTTCGAGGTTTCTTAGTCTATGTTGACAACAATAAAATATTGTTTTAGCAGTAACTGAAATGACGAAATTGTAAAATGAGTATTGATAAATAGGAGATAATATCGCTACATTGCGCGAAGAGTGTCTTAACTGGAAATTAGTAGTTTTTGGGAAAACAAGAAAATATTATCAAGATCGCATTGAAAAAGAAGAAGAAGATTTGAAAACTTGACTTTTAATTATTTTTAAAGTATCATGTAACTAGATGTAGATTTAAAGATAAGATTTATCCAAAGATAAAACCATTTTAAATGTTATCGTATTTCAACATTTCACAGAGTAAGTCATAGGTTACTACACCTCATTGGCTCACTTGTACTTACGGGCTTTATTTTGAAATTGGATGTGTCCATAAAGTAAAGTACATAATGTTATATAGTTGATATATATTGTTAAAACACTGTTTTAATGTTGAAACGCGATAAAATTTAAAATAGTTATTTTAAAAACAATAAGTTAAAGGGATTGATAAATTATTTGCCACTTCTATGATTTTGTTTTTTTGAAAACTAGTTTCAAATGTTATACATTCATCTATATACACCTAATTAGATTGATCCTTCTATACTATCATGCGGATGTCAACTGAGTAAGTTAAAGGTTCTTGCAGGACCGTAGCGCCAAGAATAAATAAAGTTTTAAAAAAATGAATAAAATTATTATCTAATAACGATAACTAGCTTGTGACCTCCAAACACGAATCTTTCAACTTGTACTTTTCCGAATTGTATTTTTACTTTTCTGCATTATAAATAGGTTCCAGGTTTGAAGTAAAAAATTAAGGAGCTATTGAAGTAAAAATGCTTCAAAATTTCACTTAGTTATTGTAGATAACTTGAAAATATTTGAGTTTGGACATTCTTTTTGCAAACGAACGATATGTACATGGGTATAGATTAATGGGGATTTAATATGATAAATCAATTTTGGAAGTTGAATTTTGCTTGCAAATTTATGAAATATTCTGAAGACTACCTAAATAGTAGAATATAAAAAAAATATGTAAGTGCATTGCATTTACGAAGCAATTAATCTTTTCAGTATTTCAGAGTTCACAAGAGGACGAGATTAAGGAAATAAGTAAATTAAGCGAATTAATAAAACGATATATTGATAGAAAGACAAAGTTGACGAATCGCGATGAGGATGGTAGTTGCCGTATTTATACATCTCTATAAAGACTCATGATGAGATATATACTGTAAATACTACTAAATAAAAAAAAAAGTCCACTGAACTTCAAGACAGGGTTTCTACCCTCACCAACTTTATTATTGTTGCTTATCCGTTAATTTTACTCTACTTCATCGTCTCAAACAACCGCCCTATATCGTCTTTCTTTACTTCTCTCTTTGTCAGTCCCATTCGTCTTCACATATTCAATCCCTGTCTTTTAAGCTCTTACAAGGAAATCAAAAACATAACAATACACTATTTCTCATTATTAAGATGGAGCGGAAGGGTTCAGTAAAGGCCACTAGACATCCCAGTACGGCAATGGTATAAAATTTATTTTCTCTTCCTTCAAACATTCGGTATACTATATCAAGCCTAAGCAAAGTGGATATCTGATCCTTAGATGTGTTAGGACAAAACCTGATGGTTGATCAAATATCAAAATCAAGACCCTTCACCTGCCAGGGTACAGATTTTTTGTTGTTCTCATAATTTATTTCAAGTGCTACGCTTAGTTTTTTTTTTTTTTTAATATAATTGGAAATTCCAAGATATTTTATACTTTTTTTTTATGTCGTTCAATAACTGGAACATTAATGGACATTAAATTAGCCTTATTAGGCAACAGCCACAGATTAATGATTAAATCATCCAACATTTACATCTATAACTAGGTCGGCCTCTTTGTGACCGGCCTTGTCAGCTAGAAACAATTAAATTGAACGACCAGCTGAATTATCGAGTAGTTAATAATTAAAGACTATAAAAATTTATTACCATGCATCAACATCTGCAATGATAACTAGATAAGTGCTACTTTCCACTAAGCAATTCAAACATTTATTATTAGAAGATCAATCTCTTCTGCTAGGGTATTCAACTATATTGTTTTTCTAATTGAAATATTTTTCTAAATTGTATTTATTTGTAACCATGATTAAGTCACTGTTTTCTTCAGCTGATTCGTAAATTTTATATGACAAGCCAATTATGTATATTTATTGTATAAAATACATAATTTAAATAATATATATTTAGAATATATATATATATATATATATATATATATATATATATATATATATATATATATATATATATCATAAATAATTTAATATAATAGCTTTTATTGTTATTATATCGTTATTGTTCTCTTAGTACATCTTACGCACAGAAAATTGTTTTAAATATAATAATTAAATTAAAATTTTCTAATAATAAAATTTTTAATGCAGATACATTTTTTTGGTGTAATTGGTCAAAATTATTAATATTTTGCAATCAAAGGGTTGATTATCAGACGTCATTAATTGTAATTATGAATAGTTTGAAAAGCAATTTCCACATTAAAAGTTTATTGTTTATCCCTTTTCTCCACCTTTAAAGAACAAATTTCCTCCTAAATACATTAGTTTAATTTATTTTATTTTAACTTAACCTTTATATAATTGTTTATCATATAATGCATTATTTTTAAAGCATCCTCTATTTGTTTATATAATTCTTCTTTTCTGCTTATATAATTCTTCCTCTTTTTATTTATAATGTTTTTTCTTTCTATAAATCTATGTCAATATTCATTTTCATTATTATTTTTGTATTATTTCAATCTTCAATATTTGTCTTATGTTTGAAGAGTCCACGGGGAGATAAAATTTATTCCGAGTTGGAGTTATGGGCTCACATCAATATGTTCATATTTTTCAATAGAATAAGATTGTAAAAAGAAATGGCCGGAAATGTGGATGGTCGGTTTGTTATAAGAATAATTGAAAGAATATCCATCGACAGAATAAAGTAAGAGCTCCAACCTTTAAAACTTGATGTTCTCGAAATCCATCACAGATGATATACCCCTTTCTTCCGTGGACTCTTCATTTTTTGTAGCCCTGAAGATGTTCTACATGTTTGGGCCGAAACGTCAACTACAAATGATAAAAGCAAAAGCTTATCATTATTTTTTTTACATTACATTGGTTGTTCCTCATGTATATATTGATGTATTATCCTCTACTCATCATTCCGAAAAAATGATTTTTTTCATTTTTATATTATTATTTTTTTATCACTAACTTAGAAGGTTTCCAATGGGAGGGATGATAGTATTATATTCTGAGAGGGAATGAAGTAATTTAATTGTGGACTAATAAAAGTCGGACTTTTTCTTTGTGTTTTTTTTTTTTCTAAAAATTTCAAATATTTTTCATAACCCTATTTCTTCCCAATTACTTAAATTATCTATATATTTTATTGAAGCCTATTTCAAGCAGTAGAGCTCCATTGTACATTCCATTTCCTATTTCACATGAAATCGTTTATTCAAAAACGTATAATGTCTTGCATGTATCATGAAAATAAGCACGTAATTCTGGCTTTTGACACGGCAATCACGAAGACTTTTCGTTTTACTACTAAGACTAGCCGTTGTCCAAGGAGACTTTATTGAATCCTTTGCCCCGAACTATAAGCCCGGACTAGAATGTTAATTAGCGGGGAGTCTCTCTATAAGGTCCTAGCCTCGAGGCAATTTCTGAAACAATTACCATGCGCAGCCCTCCCTCCCTTAGTTCTTAATAACTCAATCAGGACTATGATGGTATCACGTATGCTGTAATCTAATTTCCACAAGCAGCTTTAGGATATTAGGCATCGTTGTTTGTTATATCGTACGATGGAATGATATCAAGGCAGTTGATCGACTTCTGTTTTCCTATTGTGAAATCAATATAACTTAAAATACAGTAAAAGTAGCTTGATAATCCGAATAGTGAATACTTAATTATTATTATATATAGACGATTTTTCAATACATACTCTCGCAAATACGCAAATACGCACCCCGCTAATCCGAATCGCTAAAAAAATGAAGATTTGATTTAAATTGTAAACACCTTGCTTGTTGTTAAGTTTTAAAAATCTACTTAGTTAAAAATACCAACCCCATTTATATCAATTAAGATCTAGCCAATACAAATTTGAAAGCGTATTTATTTTCTAATTTTTTTTTAATTGGCGGATGTTAATTATATTTTTATTAAATTGCTCTTCAGGACGAAATTGTATTGTCAATGCAAGGTTTAGTTTACGCTATTCAGAAATATGAATAACCTTGTTTCATGAGTTTAAAGAAAATGTAAAAAAAAAAGATCATTTGTCATGAATCGTTTTATTAACTTTTCAACACACTTTACGACCTGGAGTACTTTTACTACCCTGCTAATCATCACGAAACTGATATGATCAGAGCTTTTCAACATACTTTTTTCTCGTTCGGTAATCCGTACTTTTCGCTAATCCGAAGCTTCTTCGTAATGATCAGTTCGGAGTAGCGAGAGTCTATTGTAATTAACTGTTGGTTCCTCAAACCCCGAAAACTCTGTTTCTTTAAAAATACGATCTCCCTCAAAATATTTCAAGTAAGTTCAGTACTATTAAACTTAGAAAACAGAATTCTTTGTGAATCTATTGGATCCAATGTAAATAAATCATATATTCTTTTGTAACTCGGGTGATTATTTCAAGGAATGATCTTCTTTCACCCCAGAACAGTTAAAACTATTGTCAGCTTCACGATCAAATCGATAATGGGGACTTGTTGACTAACCCCGCCAGTGATTTTACCTAACAGTAACCTAGTGATTAATTAAAAGATGTGTAAGAAAAACATATGTATTTATTCAATTGAAATTTAACCGTCGTATATTCCTTTGTCCATGAATAAATGAATAATGCTACCTTATTTAACGGTAACTTGCAATGACATAGCCACGTAACTGTTTAAGCGCCACATTCATACCGGCATTGTCTTTTAATGCATCTGTATGTGTTCCGACCTTCGTCAAATTTCATGATGTGGCCTTGTTTGCAATGCATTACGTTCGGCAAAATTCCTCTTTGTTCCAAAAATAACTTTGTCCCTTTCTCTTCATTGCATAATTCGGACAGTTTCAAAAGATTCATATTGGTTGCTTCATTAAGCGTATTCATTCTCACAGTAATATATTAAAATACCATTAAACATGTATTTCATTTGTGTATTCAGGGAAATAAAACTATATAGCAACCGTTAATTAATATCATATTTATAATGTAATATCATACAGATAATGTTTATTTATATTTTATTTTTTTCTCATCATATTGTAATAAAAAAGTTCTCTAATTGCAATATCTTTAAATTTATAATTAATAATATTCTTTATTGCGTGTTTAGCACGTTCTAATTATAATTCAAAAACATTTATGTTCTGATTTTATATTTTTTTTAATATATGAGGCGTTCCATACATCTAACAATGTATGTGCAGCATATTTTTACACACACACACACACACACACACACACACACACACACACACACACACACACACACACACACACACACATATATATATATATATACCATATATTTATATTAAAAATAAAATTTTAGAGCATATTATACACTTTTTCGATTACCAAGCGAGCCCGTAACTGATTTAGTGGTTATGCTAAAGATATTATTGCCCGTAGTTAATTAAATATCGATAAAATAGTTTAAAATATTCAAGTCGTATTCAATGAATAAGATAAACTCATGGTTCTAAATGCAATGGTAATATATATACTATATAATATTGAAATGGAACATCTGTAAAGGACGTAAAAAGAATTTATAAACTACGTTTAAAAACTAATCTATTTTCAGAATTAAAATAATGATCAATCATCGGAAATAATAATAATATAATTTTCAAATTCCTAATTAAACCAACACCTAGTTGAAGACACTTCGGAAGAAGCCACGATTCCCGTAAATCTTAGACAGAGATGCGACCATCGCATCTCAAAGGCAGTCTCAAGCATCCGGGAGAGTAACAAATTTACATAAAATAAAAAAGACATTAATAAAAAAGGATCAATTCTTCCACATCAAAAATCCATGGGGTGCCGAACCTACGAAAACAGGTTATTCAGATTATTGAAATAGTATCATTAATGAAGTATTCGATGATATAAATCATCGAATGTATATTTGCATATTTTATCCATTATACTGGAACAAGATAAAAAGAAATTTAACAAGATTTCGAAAAATTGGTGGGAATCCTAATACCAAGAAATGAGTTTATTAAACCATTTAAATTTAACTGAAAACATAATTTATTTAGTTTTATAACACTCTATAACTTTTATTTTGCAACTTTTTGAGTAGCTCAGTCCACTAACAAAAAAACTCGCCAACTATTTATTAGGTAATAGGTAATATCTATTACTTTATGTTGTTTTTTCGAATAAAACATTGTTCTCAGTTTGGTATGATCCAACCATGAATACAATAAAATATAAACAGAGATGTAAATAATAAACCAGCTAATGCCGAGGTTTTGAACAATAATTGAAATATTTTATAATTGTTTTATTTATTTATTATTATTTTTGAGATGTCTGAATAAGTACTATTTTCAGTTTATATTAAAAATATATTTGTAGGTCATTATACACCGGTTTTATTACGAAACAAGGTCCTAATTAATGGTCTTGTTTATGCTAAAGACATGATTATTTGATTTAGTTTAGTTAATTATCGATGAAATGGTTCAAAATATTTGTTTCATTTTCAATGTAGAAGATAAAAATAAATAATGAAGGTAATAGAAGATGTAGTGGATCTAAATCGTACGTCTCCTGGGCGATAAGATATTGCGGGGCCTTCCTTCGTTAGGACGGAGCACTGCCGAAGGGCTTTGTGATTTATGGTATACCCCATGAGTAAGAGAAAGTTCGGAGACCTTACCATAGATAATTTATCAGTCATTTATTTATCTGAACGAGTTCCAAATCTTACTACCAAAATTTTCATAAGTGTATTTGAGAATTTTATAAATCTATTATATTTCAGGAAAATTATTACCCCTTATATACTTCTTAATAGATTGAAAAGGGTTAGGAAAATCCTACAGTACCAAAACCATTGGTACATTGGGGCACATTTAAAATAGTTCACTCATTGGAACAGAGAAATAACAAATATAGTTAATTTTCTGTAACTATAATTATATGAACAATAATGTTAATATGAATTCAACTGAGATTTAGTGATCTAAATTAATAAGTTATAACAATATTTGTTTTAGAACTATTAAATGGAAAATAAGAATTTTTTTTATGTAAATATGGAATTGGAAGATGGGAATAAATTTAAGATTGGACTATTGGAGATATTTATTTGGTCATTTAAGCAAAAATCTGAATTGGATTTGAAGGATTTTATTATTTTAAGTGCTTCATATATATTTAATTTGAGGCTGTTTTCAACGTGATGTATTAATTCAAGTACTGAGTCTTTGATGAATTTATGATTTTTTTCATTTAAATGAATTGCAAAGTTGGAATTATCTGTCTTATTATTATGTGCAGGTGTATGTTCCTTTAATCTCTGATTTAGCTATCTTCCAGTTTTTCCTCATATTTCTCTTCTCCTAAAGACAAAATAGACCCTTTCCAAAGCCTCAAATTAAATATATATGAAGCACTTTAGATAATAAAATCCTTCAAATCCAATCCAGACTTTTGCTTAAATGACCAGATAAATATCTCCAGAAGTCCAATCTTAAATTTATTCCCATCTATAACAGAAAAAACAATTACTCACCGGCATTACTGGAAAAACCCTGACCCTTAAACCGTTTACCTATAAACATCCTGCCTATCTCTCGTTCATTGTTAGCACAATGAGAGAAGAAACCAATACAAACTATTCTGTTTGATATAATCCATTTAAACCTTGGTGACTACCAACATGTATTTGATTTCTTGTCTTAATTAAATTCATAATTCATAAATGTTTTATAATACTGATTTATATTAATCTAATTTAACATGTATAAAAATACCAAACTATATTTTGAATTGCTTATTTTTGAATTTTGTGTGTGTTTTTAGAACTGAGGATGAATGTATAACATTCGAAACTAGTTTTCAATAAAACAAATTTATAGAAGTGGCAAATAATTTATCAATCCCTAATTAGATTGATCCTTCTATACCATCATGCGGATGTCAACTGATTATAACATTTGACTTTTGATTTGGCAAATTCTGTTTTAGATGTAACTGTCTAGAGAAATGAGTAATTTAACAATTAGCATTGCACATAAAATGGTTTTATTTATTAAATACATTTGAATACTTTGTGGTAATTGAAAAATCTGAAATTTTTATACGTTTTGTAATTGAGGTGCAATATTTTGTTGCAGATAACATGAAAATGGGCATAGGTTAGCCCGAAATGTTGTTAATAATAAGTTGAATAAAATGATAAGTATATAAGGGGTAATAATTTTTTCTGTAATATAGTAGATTTATAAAAGTCATTTATATAATTATTCTGTGGCGCGAGCCCCGGACGATTGTCCCCGTCGCTCCCTCCCCCTCTTGGAACCGCCGAGAGGGTTTTGAAGTATTGGTTTGACAGCTGACATATTTACTCAGTTTTAATTATTCGACTGTTATAATATTTTCATATAATCATTTTTGGTTAAGTTTACTGAAAGTTATCACTACGGTCATACAAATTTCAAATTTTAAGTATTTATTCTTATTTTTTTTTGGATTTGTGAAATTCGTAATTCTTCTACCATATATAGCGGATAACAGTTTAAGTTTAGAGCTAAATTAATATTTTCTGATAGTAAAGAGCTGATTTTTTTTTTTTTTTTTATTATTATGATTTTATCATTATTACTATATTATTATCATTATTAAACAATATTAATAATACAATTTTACAAATATTAAAGAAAAATAAATCTTTACCACTGTTAGCAATGGAATTATGAGGCAATTTGAGCCAGGTCTTTAAAAGAACAAAGAAGATGAAATGTAGTAGAAGCAAGCCATGAGCAATTTAACACGTCCATAACCCGAGGCTCAGAACAGCAGCACCCTTCTTATTTTCCTAAGCGAAATTCGTTCATAATGATTAGAGGGCGCAAGAAAAACAATTTGGGCGTGTCGGCTCAGAGCCAATTTGCGGTGGGTTTTTGTTTTGGTAAAATTGCAGCGGGTGCCAAAGGTTGAATTAGGCCCATTATGTTTTGCACCCCCACAACTGACTTGGGAAACAAATAAATTTTATTTTATTAAAATAAAATATCCACGCTTAAAATTCCTCGTATTTCATAAGCAAAATCTGATGAGGTACAAATTTAAAACAACATAAAAAAGTTAAAACAAAATTATGGTTAAAAAAATGATCATAAAAGTGATAATGTAGAGATAGTTAAGAAAACAAAGATTTTTGAGAATAGCGTAATACTTTTGGCGAAGATTGTTTTATTGCTTAGAAAATATTTTAAAATTCTTCTTTTTGCAAATAATCATTTGAACTACGTAAAGTCTGATGAACACTAACATGAAATAGCGTTAATATCATCTAATGGTATACCACAGTTTGGAATATTTTTTCCAAATATGCCATGCATTCCAAGTTCACTTGATAATTCTTTGATGATATATGCACCAGAATTCCAGTAAATAGTATAAGTGGTGGTGATGGACCTTGCGGGTATTAAGAAATCCCTTAATATCTTGGTGAGGTTTATTAGATAGTTGATATTAAGTGCTAATTTCAAGTATTGTGGAAATCAAAAAAGTACTGTCTGGAGAAACTGAGAAGCCCGGAAGAGAGGAGGAAATACGCTGACAGGGTAACGATTAAGTTGCAGGAAGCTGGAGACGGAAGTGAAGGCGTGGAAGAAAGATGGGGAAGGATAAGGAAGGCAGTCACTGAGGCAGCTGAGGAAATATTGAGGAAACACGGCACTAACCAACAGAGTCCCTGGTTCGACGAGGAGTGCCAGAAGATAGTAGAGGAGAGGAACAAGGCCAGACAGATGGTGCTACAAAGAAGAACAAGAATGAATGTGGAAAGCCATAAAGCACTGAGAAAGAGAGTAAAGTCCATATGCAGGAGAAAGAAGAGGGAAGCAGAGAGTGTTAACTCCTTCAAATGAAAGAGTAGTTTGCGGAAAGGAATTCTCGGAAATTCTTCAGCCTACTCAGGGAGCATAAGGGCGAGTTTAAGCCAAGACCAACGAATAAGGAACAATGCCAAAGAAAGACCCAGTATTTTGAGGGACTCCTGAATCCAGAAACGCCAGAAGAGCTATCTGCTGGCACACCTGGACATGTTGCATGGGACTGGGACAACAGCGATGTAATCGAACCGTCGGAGAAAGAGTAGGTTGTGGAAGTCATGGCAGCTCTTAAGAACTACAGAGCCCCTAGAGAAGATTGAATCCCTGCCGAGCTGCTGAAACATGGAGGGGAGACGCTGGTAGAAGAATTAAGAAAGAAGAAGAATCGATACCTCTTCATTGATTACAAACAGGCGTATGACACGGTGGACCGGCAGAAGCTGTATCAAGCCATGGCCAGAGTGGACATATCGAATAAGTTAATAAGACTGGTGAGGACAACACTGACAGGAACGCAGGGTGTGGTGAGGAGCCAGAGCATAAAGTCTGCTGCCTTTCAAATTGGTAATGGACTAAGACAAGGGGATCCACTATCGCCCATCCTATTTAATATAGTCCTCGAACAAGTGATGAGAGCCATTAGGGGGGACCATTTATAATCGCCTGACACAACACCTCGCATTTTCAGATGATGTGGTCATCACTGGACGCTCAGTGGTAGCATTACTGGGAGCCTTTGAAGAAGACGAACAGACCTCGAAAATGGTAGGGCTCACCATTAATGAGAGCAAAACAAAATACATGAAGACATCACATAGAAACAATGGTGCAAGAAATGGTCTGAGGGCTGGAGAGTACCTTTTTTAGCAAGTACAGGAGTTTAAATACCTTGGGACCAACATCAATGAAACGAATGATGTTCAAGCAGAGATAAAGACCAGGATGATGGCAGGAAGCAAGGTGCTCAGAAGGGTACTTAAGTCTAGGGTGATGCCCTTGCAGTTAAAAAATATACGTCGGTTATAAGGCCAGTGGTGACTTATGGAAGTGAGACATGGACCAAAAAAACAGAGAACGTGCTCAATGTATGGGAACTGAAGATTCTAAGAAGAATTTATGGCCCGATAAAGGAGGGGGACCGATCGAGGCACAGGAAAAATAGAGAGCTCCGCGAATTATACAAGTCACCTGATATAGTCGCCTGGGTCAAGCAGGGCCGGGTCCGGTGGCTGGGGCATGTACAGAGAATGGAGAAGCACCGTGTCCGTAAGAAACTCCTGGGGATACCCTGGTGGAGAAGAAGAAGAGGGCGGCCCAGACTGAGGTGGTTGAGAAATGTGGAGGAGGATCTGCGGGCGATTGGAGTCCGAAGATGGAGAAGAGCGGCTGCGGAGAGAGAGAAATGGCGGAGAATAGTGAAGGAGGCCAAGGTTCTTCAAGGACCGTGGAGTCATCGAAAGAAAGAAAGAGGTTTTATTTGTAAATATTTATTATTTTTTATTTATTTAGTGGGGGAAAGGTGGATTTCATCGATTTGGTGATCGTTCATTAGGTTTTCGAAGTTGTTAATGTCAAACTTATTACCGAAATTTTGTTCAGCGCAATTTCGTTTTTCCGTTGCTATTGAAGATTTTTATGATAAAGGGATCGTTTATTAGGTTATCGAGGGTTATGATTTTATTTCTTGAATTGGATTTTGGATCGCGCATGTGCATATCAAATTCATGATGGCAATGTTTGACTCCATGGATTCCACTATGTCTCCCTCCAAAACAGCTTCAAGAATTACTCTGGAGAAATAACATTAAAAAGCTGGAAGAGAAGCTACCGTAAATGACAATGTGAAGGAAGCTGCTCAAATGAAATCTAGAGGTATCACTGTTAAAGAAAAAGACAGGGCACCCTCTGACCCCTATATGACCCATGCTTCAGGAAATGAAGTATGGGTCATATAAAAAAATTAATTGTTAGCTTATAACCATTGTTCTATCTTGATTTTCATTGCAAAAAATATATTTAAAAAAAAACTAAGTGGTTCTATATTATTCGCACCTCAAGTCAGAAGCACCATTTTGACTTTTTGATAAAAATTAAATTTTGCTCGTTTGGGGGTTGGAGGAGAGCAAATTTGAAATTGACAGTGTGTGACTAATATATTAACCTGATATTGCTAACATAACACTAACACATCGATATTGAAATTTCTAGCATTGGTAAATCAAAAACAAAGAGGGGTTCCCTATTACCATATCTTCTATCTATTACCATCCATATTACCACATCTTTCCCCTATATTTATTTATAATATATTAAATAATTCTATTGTATGACTGAAGCTATACACGGAAAATGTTTATTCCTGGTATAACCGTTATTCTGGATGACTATGGCACGCCATTAGCCAAGTTCCATTTACCATTAACGAAGGGAGAAGAACATAACATGGTGTATACAGGAGTGTAACGCGGCTCCCGGCAGACTGACAGTGCCCTTTGGTCGATAGTGAGTAGGCGACGTCTGGGCTATGAAGGGTTCGATACCCCTCTCATAGATTATTTTAGGAATAATGGGGTTGGTGGTCACTTTTCGATAATGTTTGTGTATAGAAGAGATAATCGAATATTTAATTATTAAATTGGTAAATTAGGTAGGAATGTAAGTATTATATTCACCCTAAATAATTGTAGTAATCGCCTTCAATGGACAAAGTGTTCTATCTCCATGATATGTTTACAAAGTCTATTGACAAGATTTGCCAATTTTACCGTGCTATTAATGAGCCAAAGTTGTTTATAGTGCTTAGCCATGTCTGAATCCTTTACAATCGAAATTTCGGTTTCAAACCCTAAACTTGGCAATGTGTCCACACAAGACACAGTTCTTTTATTCACTTATTCTCATGATAATGTTCTATTATTCAAATTTTCTTCTAAGTTTAGGGATATATATTTTTTAAATACATTTTAATCAAATTCACAAAAATTGTCTGCCAAATTTAGGGCTAAGCTAGAAAGTCAAATAATTAGTTTACTCATTCATAGTATGGAACAATAAAACAAAAGATTAAAAAAAAAAAAAAAAAAAAAAATTGTAAAATTTAATGTTCGGAGTTAATTTACTTGGAATGATCCAAAATTCTCGCGAGGTCGCCCGTGTTTTTTTGCATTTTTGGTTTTTGTATGTTTGTACCCATTTATAAAAAATTAGTTGGGTCTGGAACTGATTTCGGTACACTTTAAAGTAGCCATACGTGCAATTTTGAAATCAGAAAAATATTTGGAAGAAAACAAGATCAGTTCCAGGTATATGATCGATGGGTGAATTTTGAGGATGTGAATCAGCCATACGTGCAGTTTTGTATTGAGACATCATTTACCTATTTTTTAAAATTACTTCCAGATGTATGTTTGATGGGTGACAGATCTAAATCTGTCACTGGTTCCTAGACTATATCTTCACTAAACCCCATCAAAACCCAGTCCAAACAAAGGTTGGACCTGACACAACCATAAGTGGCATGATTGTTTTAGATCCAATCTGTTTCGGTTGACCCTTAGGACGCTCACCCTTTGGCTGAAGGGTAAGCCTGAATATCTTTTCAGTAATTCATTCGATATCCAAGCCGTGGACTTTACACGCCCGATTCATTTCTCACTTCAATGATATTCATTGGTTGCAGGTCGTGTGATTCAGCGTTGTGTAGCCGTCATAATTATAAGATTGACTCGTGTTTTTTCGGGCCAAATATTCTACGTAGAACTTTATTTTCTAAAACCTCAAAACGTTGTTCTGTCCTTATTGTAAGCGGCCATGTTTAACAAATGTAAATACAGTAGGAAAAATAATCGTTTGCAAATTCTTGTTTTCAAGTTTCTAGACAGTTGACAGTTGATTGAAGTAATTTTACGACAGAGAAATGACGTGCATTTCCCGCCTTTAACATTGCTTTTATTTTTCCTTTAATTTTATTTTTTCTTAAATTTCATAAAACTCAGAAATTCAAAATTCATTTTTTTTTCTATGTACTTCTTAAAACCGACAATCATGTCGTCTATAATCGAAGTACTTTCTCTCTAATATTTATACTGCCTGAGTTTCTTTTTTTTTTTTTTGCTCATTTAAATATTTTAGTACAGCCACGGAGAGCATAAATGGAGGAGTAACGTTTTCCTCAAACAGAACCAAGCAAAACCCACGACTGAAGCACATTGCCAGTGACACCACGTACCCTGACTCAGTCTGAATCACCTGGTTCCCACAGCCCTGTCGAATATATATTCCCTCCACCATTTCTTCACGTATGATAGTAACTGAAATGCAATTTGTCTGATTCAAATCAAATATGCTTCTCAAATAACAGATGCATCTATAAATTAGCATATAAATTAGTAAAAAGGTTAGATCCGGTGAGACAAAGTTTCTACGCCTCAAATGAACCTCGTCAAACCCGCTAAACAGATAAGAACGAAAATTATGAATAAACAATAAAAAACTCATAATCAATCTCTCTTATTTTAATTATAAACTAAAATAAAAGTAATAAGTCTGTAATAAAGAACCTAAAGTAATAAAGTAATAAATTAAGTAATTGTCTAGTTTAAATCAGTTGAGTGTAATAGTGATTGGAACTGCCCGATTCATGAGATAGCACTTTCTAGCTTTAATTCTGTTGATGTGTTTACCTACCTTCAATACCACAAAAGCAGAATAAGATGGATGCGAGTAAACAAGATTACACGATGATAAATAAAATTAATAAATTAATCATAGAAACTTTCCGTTCGATCAATACCAAATAGCGTAGGCAGAAAACTGCTACTGTACCTTTTAAATACGAAAAATATTGATTCGTATTTCATACAAGGTTCTTATATATATATATATATATATATATATATATATATATATATATATATATATATATATAGATATATATATATATACATATATATAACTTAAGTGACAGCGAGTTAATACTGACAAAAATATCTGATGTGGACAACATATGACTTCCTTCTACGCCTATTAAACTATAAATCTATAAATCGGTGGCTCAAAAAGTGATCCTGAATTTGGTTACTTGCAGTATCTCAAAAACAACACTCGGCGTCGCGACATCCATCTATTGACACACACACACACACACAACTAGGGAGGAAAACCAGTATTTTACACTAAATTTTAACACTTAAAACAAGTAATAAAAATGTTTAATTGGATTGGAAACCGAATTGGGATTGTAACATTTATTACCGAAGCATATGATTTATGTATTTAATTTAAATATAATTTTTAAACCTTAATTTGTAACCTTATTATGACCTTCAAGTAAAGTACCGTTTTTGGCTGACTAATTTTAACCAAAATATAGTAAATACATTCACATCAATATAAAAAAGTCCTATTTACCAAATTTGAGATGTTTTACATTATATTTTAATATAATTTTTGATGAAAGTCTAATATGACCTTCAAGTAAAGTACCGCTTCCGGTTTTTCAATTTAGACCAAAATCTAGTATGTTATTTAAATCAATATATACGTTATAAATACCAAATTTGAGAAGTTTTGCAAAGTATTGTAATATAATTTTTGATGGAAATCAATTATGATCTTCAAGTAAAGTACCACTTCCGGTGATTAAGCAGTGACCAAAAAAGGAGATTCAAAACTAGATTTTACAACAATCCTTCAACTTTCTACGGCTAACCGTTTTTGAGTTATGCGAAATACGAACGAACGTATGTACGTACGTACAGACGCCACGACGAAACTATTCAAAATGGATTCAGGGATGGTCAAAATGGACATTTCCGTTGAAATCTGAAAACCGAAAATTTTCGCGATTGTAATACTTCCTTTACTTCGTACAAGGAAGTAAAAAAGTAAAAGGTCAGAGAAAGAATACGCACAAAGATTAAATCAAGACTGCTTTATTCCTCTTTTAAATCCTGCTTATATACATCTATCATTGTTTAAAAAAAAGAGAGAAGAGGGCACAAAGTGAATAGCACGGGTGCTTGGATAATACTGAATTTATTTATCTTCTGCAAGGGTTTATATAGTATTATTACAATGTTTATTTACAATAATTATTCTCATATACTACTTATCATAGGCGCATGAATTTGATGTCACTCTTCATCATCTCTTCATCGATTTCCAGCAAGCCTATGACCGCGTTAATAGGCTAAACCTTCTGCAAGATTTAAGAAGTTTTGGAGTCTCCAAGCAGTTAGTACGTCTGGTTCGATTGACAATGACCAATTCTAAATGCAGGATCAAATCACAGGGTACATTGGGACAGGAGTTTCCAGTCAACATTGGACTTAGGCAAGGAGATCCTCTGTCGGCAATTCTCTTTAATTTTTCTAGGGAGGGAGCAGTACGAGGAATAAGAACCAATCCTGGAGGCAACAGGTATTGGCCTATGCCGATGATGTCTGGTAGCCAGAACACTGCAGGCTCTCGCCTGAACGTTAGAAGAGATGGAGCGAGAAGCAAACAGAAGAGGTCTCCAGATCAACGAGAAGAAGACTGAATACATGAAGAGCACCTATAACCCTACACCGAAACAACCGCATACGATTAGTATCAATGGTCATAACTTCCCAGTTTGTAGGGCTTTCAAATATCTTGGAGCGCTGGTCACTGAAAACAATGAAATATATAAAGAGATAGAGGCCACAATTGCATCAGGAAATCGTTGCTTTTTTGCAATTCGCAAAGTTGTAAATTATAAAGATCTTCCTAGGAGAGCCAAGGTTATCATCTACAAGACAATAATTCGCCCAACAATCACCTATGGAAGTGAGACTTGGGTTCTGACAAAGGAGACGGAGAAAAGACTTGCATGGGAAAGAAAAATGCTCAGAAAAATATATGGTCTAATCCACTCTGAGGGACAGTGGAAAATTAGAAAGAATGAAGATTTGAGAGCATTATATGATCGGCCGAACATAGTAAGTGTTGTAAAAAAGGGCAGACTAAGGTGGCTCGGGCATGTGGAGCGTATGGAAGAAAATCGTCTACCAAGGAAGCTGCTTTTTGGAAAGCCAGGCGGCACCCGAAGACGTGGACGTCCTAGAATGAGATGGTTAGACGATGTTGAAGTGGACCTGCGACAACTTGGAGTGAGGGGATGGAAAACGGTTGCGGCTGATAGAACAACCTGGCATGCAATCTGTGATGAAGCTCATACCCTACAGGGGTAGTAGCGCCAAATATGATGATGATGACTACTTATCATATATATACATATATATATATATATATATATATATATATATATATATATATATATATATATATATATGATAAGTAGTCATATATATATATGAATATATATATATATATATTCATGATTTTGATATTCATGGTTAACTACAAAATATCATGAAAGTCAGTGAGTAGTTTGGAAAAAAAAACAGCACAAAATACAAAAATACAAAATACATCGTATTGAAACGATTTAGTCAATAAACATTTAAAACTGTACTAAGAAATATATTCTCTGTAATTTTTAAAATATTTCTGCTGCTCCTGCTAGCCAACGCCCGCCCTTGGCAGTTGAACCATTTGGCGACGCGCTGACCAATAGAGCTGAGAAGCAATGAGATGTGCTTTTTCAAACTCCCGGCTCTAAACCGTGGAGTGTGGTCCAAAGCTAAGCAGTCTTTCAGATGTTCCTCTATCCTCGTCAAAAATAGTATTAGCGTTACAATATATGTATACATTTTACCCTCCTCCTTCCCTCTTATCCGACCCACCCTTCCTCACGACATTCCAAATAGGCTTTCTGGGCCTAATAGCTTCAGCGGGTATGAACTCGGGGATTGTTAAAAACAGTGGCTTTTCGTAGCGGAATATTAAAGGAGATTGTTAAAAACAGTGGCTTTTCGTAGCGGAATATTAAAATATTTCTTCTAGCATGAATTCTTCCTTATTTCGTATCGTCTTATAATATTTTTTTTTTTTTTTACAATAAAGATACATTTGCTAGGTATCGAGCAATAGCTACCAAAACTTACAAGATTCATCAGCATTATAAATTAAAATAAAATCCGTGAGCAGCTGAACTCTATCACTAAAGTCGTATTTTTACTAAAATAAACATATTATCAAAAACGGGGAAGTGAGAAAAAAGACGAGACCCCCAAAAGAGAGTTCCCTAATACCAACTCTATTCACATACAAATTTTCAACCCTATAAACTAATTTGGTAGAGCTGTAGAGTAAGTAAACAGTAAGTAAATATACCGAAATTTTGACTTAATAGCTTTTAATGTCGTTTCTCTTTTTACAGGTAAAATTGCTAATTGTAAATTAAACCTGTGATGTACAATATCAAAACATTATGTTACTAATAAAATCAATCTCTTTTGATTGATTGATTTTGAGAGAGAAACTCAATTTGGTTGTTATTTCACCCCACACATTAGTGTACATTATACATATAATTAATTTTTTTGAGGATAATGTTGGATTATACTACATCAAAATGATTTAATAATATATTTATTAATTTATTTACAATGTAAATAATAAATTTATTAATCTAGTAATGTATTTAATAATTTAGTCTTCGTTTACTAAGAGTGCTCAAATTGAAGTTTCTTCCTGATTACCTGCAGCAATGGCTTTCATTAATCCGATCCAAGAAAATCTAAATCGGATAAACTAAAGACATTATCAAGTGCATTATATATATAATGTAAATAATAAATTTATTTTCTCGTAATGTATTTAATAATTTAGTCTGCGTTTCCTAAGAGTGCTCAAACTGTTTTATGTATTTTTCTACGTGTTTTATGTATTTTTCTAGGGCCCAAAGGCTCATTGGAACGAACGCCGTAATACTTGTCCAATATTTTAGGATATAGAATCACGCCAAAAAATTTGGTTGAAATCCGACCGATTACACGGGTCACGGTCACCACCCGTTGACTGTGCCTTCATCTTGAAAGTTTCAAGCCAAGACACAGTAATAGCACCGATTACAAGTCCAAACTATGAAGTTCACATGCATCCAGAAACACTTATCTAAATTCCAATTCAATCCATCCTATTCAACACAGTGTTACAGGATACAGGGACTAACTATCGCGGCGTACAAGGCCTATAATCCAAAGACCAACAGAGTTCTGATTAGATTAATTATCTCGGCCGACCCCTGGCAGTTGAAGAATCGTCTTTTTATGTTAATGAGTCTCGGTCTAAGGGAGCTCTCTCCCCATTGGTCGTAATTGTGGGTATTTACGAAGCGGCTTCTCTATTGGGTGGGATTTATGTCACGACTTGTATGCGGGTTAGTAATTCCTGAGGCATTGTACGGGCAAGTGATAACTCTTGGGAATGCTCTGTTGTCCCTAGCGCCACGGCTGTATTTAGCATGTTTAACCTTGCATACTAAACACCTAAACAGAGCATAATAGTTGGAAATTTAATATTTTTTTTTGGTAATTATGTAAAGGAAAACCACATCGTATCCATATTAACTTAGATCAAATAGATTGGCTACTTTTCTCTCAGTCGCACAGTGGGGAATATGAGCGATCTATCTGGGAAAAGCTCGGAGACCGTTCCATCTTGCTGTAAATTTCATGCTAATCACGAATATACCCCTAGCTAGAGGGAGGAAATGAAGTCTTAAAGATTTTTCACACTAAAACATAAACTTTTTTTTTCATTTCTTTCAAAATAACAACAGGTACTCACCTCAAGTTTGTCTTTCGGGTTGTCATACTTATTATAAGAAACTATTTATTTATAAAAAATTTGTTGCTTTGGAAAAATATAAGGATTACCCACACCTGATGTCAAGACGACAAAAAAGTTCGACACTTCAAGAAATTCATTCAAAAGCTTTCATAATCCCAAAGCGTCTTTTCAATCTAACCTTATGTTTCAGAATGGAGGGTGAAATGGTTCAGAGAAAAATGTTAGAGGCACACATCAGTAGAAAAAGAAGAAGGGGAAGACCAAGAAGCAGTGGAGGATGGAAGCGGAGGATGGTTCAAAGGAAGGATGAAGTGGAGAAGGAAGCTGGGAGTCCCCTATTGAAAACTCAGGAGACCAAGATTTATGCTGGCTTGTAGCGCCGCTATATATTACAATATCATTTAATAATAATTACATAATACGCCAAGGACCCATATACTAATTACATAATAGTGGAGATGAAAAAACAAAAAATAAAAAAATTCACTCATAATTTATATGAATCTCATGAACTACACGAATATATTACATATATAATGGATTGCAGTTGATATTACATTCAGAAATACTTATTGAAATAATGGATGATATTTTTGGTCTCCAGTCTACTTTCTATAAAATATTTATTTCAATATTTCTTAGCATCAGGAATAAAAATATTTTATATGAATCTTGTAGAAAATTTAACTCTTTACAAGATTGGTCATAATGCATTTTGCACTAAATAGATATATATATATATATATATATATATATATATATATATATATATATATATATATATATATATATATATATATATATATTGCAATACAAAATAGATACTATATTAAGTCGAAACCACTGGTATATCTACCTGTTTACGTTTTTTTTTTTTGTCATAATGCATTTTGCATTAAATAGATATTTTATATATATATATATATATATATATATATATATATATATATATATATATATATATATATTGCAATACAAAATAGATACTATATTAAGTCGAAACCACTGGTATATCTACCTGTTTACGTTTTTTTTTTTGACATTTTTGGAGATATTCACAGCCCTGTATCTCAGTAGCTCTTCCGAATATTTCAACATGTTTCATATAAAACTTGCAGGGAATGTAATTTTTTAATGTTTTTTTCAAGATGGAGGAAAACGTACAAGATGTGGGAGGTTGAAAAGTCGATTTGGAAACTCATAAACTTGGATTTTTTATGAGAGGGGCAATATACATACATTAAACCTGGAAATCAAAATTTCTCCACCTTTTGCTATCCGAAATGATATCTCCAATTTTTTTAACATTGGGCTGAGTCGGGGAATATTTAAAGCGTATTTTATAGTACTATATATAGCTTGTTCTAAATATCGTTTTGATCGCTCATCCATATCCTCACTGTCATATTCTTGTTAATTTACTATGGCAGTGTTTCTCAATCTTTTAGTATTGGCGACCCAATTTTCAATCACAATTTTCATCGCGCCCTCCCATAAAATAATTTTCACGGTAATCTTGCTGTAAGCATAACATTAGTTTCTCTTTAATTTAGTTTACATAATCACATAATGCATGCATCGATTTTAATTTTTAAATATATCAAAATTCCATTCAATATTCAAAATATTAATGCATAGATTTGTCTCGGATATTCTAGAGCGTGAACCCCAGAGAATCACTAATAAGTATTAATCATGTTATTAATTAATATTTATAATGTTATTATATTAATTAATATTATTAATGTTATTATTAATTTTGATAAGTTAATTATTAAATACATTTTGCAGTACCTATTTATAAGTCTGTTATATTAGTGTAAAGTGTATTTTATTTTTATTATGTCAGAATGTTTTCTGTAAAATAAATTATTTAATCGCCCTCAGGTTGAGAATAACTGTATTAGGAACCCAAAGACTGAAGATCGACACAAAGTCATATATTTAATACTATTAATTTTTCTGATTTCGATCTGACACTTAAGTGGAAATAAAAAAATATGTAAACTCATTAACTAATGCTAAAAAAAATGGTTTAAGTAGGAACACGTATAATTCATATGCATTACATATAAGAATTTTAGAATGAAAACAAAAAAATTTATTTCAGTAAGATTTATCATCTATTTACACAATTTGTTAGGCTTATCATTAGGAATACCAGCATTGGAAATGAATATATTGTTTTAAAAATTTTGGACAGTTTGTCTTGAACATATATATATATTGGTGTAAATTTTCATTTGCTTAGAAAAAAGTATAAAAAGCGGTGTTTGACAGTTTTTTTTTTTTTTTGCGGTTTCGTCCCACAGTGTTCAATTAATTCAATACACTACATCTCAGCTAATACTGGTCCGATTTCGATGATTTTTGTTTTTATTTTGTAAGGAATTTTATTACCTTTCGATTAACCATAGCAACTTTTGACGGGGGGTTAACATGTTTTTTTTCTTGGTCGATTACAAAGATTCTTTATTGAAAACAATGAATCAACAAATAATGATAAAAATGTATGAAGAAAAAAAATTTAAAATTAAAAAAAAAAAACCTGGAATGAAGATTATCTGGTTTATCTCAGCCAGCTTACAAAAGTTTTTTCTACGTTTAAATAAATTGATTGATAAAAAAAAAATATTATTTATCAATTTTTCATAAATCAAATTAAAATGAATTATTTTTGGGTACAGCCGATACAGGTATGTATAATTTATAGGGGTGATAAGTAATTAATCACGCGAAATCATCAATTGAGTCTTGGTGTCAGGAATTCCAAGATATGATTTTTTTATGTTAATTTTGGTTAAGCAACACCCAATTAGCGTTATGGATCTACTTTCCTATACAGGGACGTCGCCATCGGGGGGCTAGGAGGAGTGTTACCCCTCCCTCAATAATTGGAAAACCCAAAAAGTTCGGAAATATGAGAAATAGAGAATCTACTTCAAACTGCTAAAATTGTGTCAAAACATCTTACTCAAAAGGTTACTAAAATTTAAAATTAGAATTAGCCTCCAAAATATTAATTCTAATCGCTCACTGCATGGGTATAATACTTTATCAACAATAAGAAATCTTTTTTATCCTGTATCAAACACAGAAGCCAGCCATCAGACACAGACAATAGAAACGGTATAGCCATGAAGCTGTTAGGGTCGACTCATGAATGTTTCATGAACCTCTATAGAATGGATTATTAGGCCTGGCGCTAGAACTCATGAGAAGGCTTCGGAGTACTTACCTCAATCATATCCAAGTGCATACTCAAGGCATATAGTCATTGTTTTATCTTTGTGTTCATCAAATGGATTTATCATCAACTGAATATTTATACCATTTGTTAATTACGAACCGGCCCCACTCAATGGTTAATACAGGAACCGATAAGAATACAAATACAATGACAAAACAATTCTTTAAATTTTATTTTAATCAGTTTGCATTTAATAAGTCATCCTTTTCGGATATTAATGTTATATGCTGGTAGGAAAACATTTGTATTTCCTTTTCTACCGAGTTATAAAGGAGAAGGACAATAGATAATCTTATGACCAAAATATTCATTCATTCATTCGTTCAATCGACACTACAACTCGATGTCGAGTCTTGGCCTCCTGCACCAGCCTCCACAAATTGTTTCGATCCTGTGCTGCTGCCATCCAGCTCCTCACACCCAACATGGACCTAGCATCTCCAGCCACTCCATCGAAGACGTGGTCTTCCTCTTCGCCTTGTTCCATGTATCATTTCCGCCATTATTTTCTTTGGCAGATCATTCTCAGCCATTCGAGCAACATGTCCGACCCATCTCAATCTACTGAGCCTCAAACACTGCACCACGTCTGGTTCCTTAAATAAATCTTTGAGCTCCTGGTTTGTTCGACGTCTCCAGACCTGGTCAACCTTCACAGCTCCAAAGATTTTACGCAGAATCTTTCTCTCAAAGACCATCAAATTCTGCTCATCAGTTTTGGAGATAGTCCACGTTTCTTAGGCATAAAGGAGAATTGGCCGGATAATTGTTTAGTATAATAGAACTTTTGTGTCCTTTGTCAATGCACAGCTCCTAAAATATGGACTGAGACCATAAACAACGGTTGGTGCATAGCACTCTGTTTAATTTCTGAATCTACAACATTGTCTTGGGTTATGAGGGACCCGAGATAGATAAACTCGGAGACTTTTCCAATAGTATACTCTCCGATAGTGATTTCGTCGCCAGACCTGGGGATTTCCTCTGTGACCATGTATTTGTTCTTTGCAGCGTTTACTTTAAATCCCATTTCCTCGTCCTTTTTCTCGCTGCTTCTGCTAGTTTAAGGAATCCATTAGAGACAGCATGGAAGGATATCAATTGGCGATATCATCAGCATAAGCCAGAAGTTGTACTGTTTGACTGAATACTGTTCCGCCCACTTGAATATCAGATTCTCTAATGGCCTTCTTCAGAGCTAGATCGAATAGGAGGCATGCCAGTGCATCCCCCCTGCCAAGTCCTTCCCCAGATGTGGATTCCTCGGATCTTGTTCCTCCAATCTGTACCACACATCTCACTTCTCTTATGGTGAGTCTTGCCATTCTAATAAGCTTTTCCGGGATTTCAAGCTCTCTCATTGCCTTGTACAGTTGTTCCCTGTGGACACTGTCGTAAGCTTCTTTAAACTCCACAAACAGATGGTGCGTTTTAAGCTTATATTCGCGTCCTTTCTGAAGTATTATGCGTAAGCAGAATATTTGGTCAATTGTGGATCGTCCTTTTCGAAAGCCAGACTGGTACGGACCCAAGACTTTTTCTGCAAAGGGGAGTAAGCGTTGAAAGAGGATGTTGGACAGCACTTTATATGCACAGGAGAGTAAGGAAATGCCTCTATAATTGCCACAGACCAGCTGGTTACCCTTTTTGTGTATTGTACAGGTTATAAACTTATTCCAAGATTCCGGCATTACTTCATCAGTCCAGATCCAAATTATAATATTCTGGATGATTTTCACAATCTCACTACCTCCACACTTTAGTAATTCTGCAGGCAGTTCGTCAGCACCTGGCGCCTTATGATTCTTAAGCCTTGTCAGAGAGTCCAGAATCTCCTCTTCATCTGGGGCTTCCATAGACTGATAATTAGCAAAATCTTCATGGTTGTCGTTCTCAACTTCATCCGGTACATCTTTGTTAAGAAGCTGAAAGAAGTGTATCTTCCATTTCCCTTATTATAATTCCTTATTCGAATATAATTCGAAACGAGATTTGAAGGAAGAAGGCCAAGAAGAAGGGCCAGAAACACTTGAATGCAGTCAAGGAGGAATTCAAAAGGAGAGGAATGGATTGGTTATACGTAGCCAGCAGGTACAGGATCGAAACTTAAGGATCTGGCTATACATGCAGACAGGCTCCTCATACTGGTTTGCGGAAGAAGAAGGTATGATTAAGAAGATGAAGAAGATATATTGTTGATTAAAAAGTATTTTCCTATATTTAGTTTGTTTATTATGCTTGTATCATTTGTATTCATATTTATAATCTCTGTTTTGAAATTAACCGTCTTTTAAATATTTTAAATTATATATATTGCTTCTTTTAATCTTATGTTACGTAATGTTTTTAAATTTATAAAATTCTGGTATTTTCGAAATTAAAATTGTTGTTTTTTTAAATATTGTGCGGCGCTAATGCTGTGATATTGATATTTTATTAATAATAATAATAATAATAAAAGGCTTAGCGAACCCGGAGGTTCGATGCCGATACCACTAATCGCTGTCTACAAATCTCGGTCCACCGACTACCTTCCAAACCCAAATTCCTTAGATCACTCTTAATACTATCCTCCCACCTACGTTTTGGTCTACCCCTCGGACGTTTACCAGTCAGCTCAGCGTTTATTAACTTTTTAGGAATTCGTTCGTTACTGAGCCCAACAACTTTGCAAGCCCATTTCAACCGTCGCGATGATATCACTTCGATTATATTAACAGGGTGCATGCTCCGCAATTCCGCGTTGTGTAATCTCCTAAACTCTCCAGTTGACTCATCCTTTTTCGGACCAAATATTTTACGCAGTACCTTATTCTCGAATACCTTAAGGCGTTGTTCGTCCTTCAAGGTTAGCGGCCACGTTTCACACCCATACAGAACTGTAGGCAAGATAATAGTTTTGTATATTCTAAGTTTTAAGTTTCTGGACAAAATGCACGACCTAAGTAATGCTGATACCGAAAAATAACAAGCATTTCCCGCCTTTAACCGCGCCTTTATTTCCTCTTGAATTTCGTTTTTTCTAGTAATCACAGACCCCAAATACTTAAATTTCTCAACGTATTCAAACCTATTTTCTCCTATATCTATATCCTCAAAATCGCCTCTGTTTCTATTGCTAACCATATATTTCGTCTTATCCGTATTTATTTTGAGGCCAACCTCTTTCCCAGCTGTCATCAACGTTGTTGTATTCATTATTATAGTTTCCGCGTCCTCACTTAATAATACCAAATCATCCGCAAACTCGAGCACGGATATTTTACCACCCAGATCTAAACCCCTTTCGGTACGCATTACCTTTCTAATGACATACTCTAGTGCTAAATTAAATAGGACAGGTGAAAGGGAATCGCCTTGTTTTAACCCCGAGCGAACTTCAAATTTCTCCGAAAAATAATTACCGATTCTAACTTTATTGAATGTTTCGATCAGACACATCCCTACTAGATTTACTAACTTCTTCGCTATTCCCTGCTGAATCAAAATGTTATACAGTCTCTGGCGATCAATGGTATCATAAGCCTTTTTGAAATCCACAAAAAGCTGATGAACTACACCGTTGAATTCTAATTTTTTTTCTAATATTTGCCGTAAGGAAAATATTTGATCGATAGTTGATCGCTTCCGTCTAAAACCACATTGGTAGTCTCCGATAATTTCCTCGGCATATTCCGTGATTCGACTAGTTAGTATCAACGAGAATATTTTATAATATTCCGGGAGGAGTGATATTCCGCGATAGTTATTACACTCCGTCCTCGGAACTTTTTTGTGAATCGGAATAAGTATAGATTCTTTCCATTCTTCGGACATTTTTTCATTTTCCCAGATCTTTTTAACCAAAAAAAGTATATTAGAAACTCCAGCTTCACCGCACGCTTTTATTAATTCAGTGGAAATGTCGATTCCCGCTGCTTTATGAGATTTTAATTTTCCGATGGCTATTTCGACTTCCTCCTTACTCGGTTCTTCAATTAACGGTTCAGCACTCTGATATTCAGAAGGAGGAGATTGATTATTATTTCCCGAATTCAAAATACTTTCAAAGTGTTTTTTAAATTTATTCACAATGTCCCCCGGATCGGCCAAGTTTCTTTTTTCGCAAAAGTTTAGACAATCATTATCGAACCACGGTTTGTTCTTTTTATTGTCCCTTTTTCCAAGACACAAATTACTTACCTCTTTAATCTTATCCCTAATTCCGATCCATAGCTTGTCTACATCTTCGCGATCCTCATCTAAAGATTTCAAGGCTTCAAACCTATTCTTGATTTCTACCGCGAATTGATTTCTAATTGAAGGGTTTTTCAATTTATCTAGATCAAAATTTTCGGAACAAATACGGCTTTCTTTCCTTTTTTTTATATTAAGTTTTTGTCGAAGTTTCGCGATTACTAATTCATGATCTGATCCACATTCTGCCCCACGATAAGACCTCACGTTAATTATACTATTTTGCCATCTTTGTTGTATCAAAACATGATCAATTTGATTGCGTGTTTGTGAATCCGGCGATATCCACGTATACTTATGAATATCCTTATGTTTAAACATAGTACTTTTGATTGTTAGGTTTTTCGAGATAGCAAAGTTTATTAGACGGATCCCATTATCATTACTATGTTCGTGCAAACTTTCTTTACCGATCGTCGGGTAGTATACTTCTTCCCTTCCCATCTTTGCGTTTGCGTCCCCTAATATTATCTTAATGCAGTTTCGAGGTAGTTTATCATAAACCCACTCTAGTTTATCATAAAATTCGCATTTAACTTCATCATCACTGTCTTCGGTAGGGGAATGTATGTTTATCAGCGCGATTTTAAACCACCGCCCCTGAAATATGGCCACAGATATCCTATCGCTCAAAAATTTAACGTCCCTCAATGCGCAGAGCAATCTATTGCTAATTAGAAATCCAGTACCTAAACAATAATTACCGCTCCAACCGTACCAAATAGAATAGTTCCCTTCTGTTAACGAACCCTCCCCTGGCCACCGAACCTCTTGCAGTGCCACGATATCTACATTTTATCTCTTAACCTCGTTTGCCACCGATTTTAACCCACCCGATGTATTCAAGCTTCTTACGTTCCACGTCCCTATACCTAAATCTCTAATTTTCAACTTGCGCCATGAATCCCCTGAAGCAGTCCCCATCCGGAGACCCGAACGGGGGACTAGTTTACTTCCGGATAATGAGCGTTTTACCTCAGAGAGATCCATGAATTTTTGTGGTATTTTGTGAACTAAAAATATGTGAGTAGGGCGTTCAAACCTACGTCACACCCTCCAGCAAGCCTGGAGGGGCGCTCTCATTGTTGGTCAGCGATTCCATCGGACTTAGCCGGGAGGAACTTCCAAGGAATTTCCACCGACCATCTCCACATCCGCCACCCGTGGGACGCTTCCCTACGCGGTAATGAGATCCGCGCGAGGATGCACACTTAAAATGGAATAATTATAAAATGTTACTTGGATCCTTACTACACAAATTTTTGGACTTACAGCTCTGAACCCAATTACTTGTTGTCGATATCTTCCTTTTGTCACAAATCCTCTACCATATTCATGCGCCCTCTCACTATAGCTGTAGTAAATGGTGTGGCGCTTCTTCTCCATGATTCCCTGGCCAGTCCATCGGAGTTCCTGGATGGCAGTAATGTCCAGAAAAAATATAAATATCCATTTACCTTTTATTTAACTTGTTTCATGAGCGCCAGACTATTTTGAACAAGCCGGGTGTGACTATTCCACCCTAAGAGATAAATTGTTTCTTTAAATAAGAGGTGTACATACCCAATCATACACTACAGACCATAGGCTTAGCTCAGGTGAGAAGGGCTGGGTCATGGGTCATCGGGAATAATGAAAAAATCTCCAATTCAACCTAAAAATCCTACAGGAAGAAATGTAGCTGTTAAACATGGAGATGAACACCAACAAAACAAAAAGAATGGGAAGGGAGGAAGAACGGCGAAACTATTGCCGATTATTGCTAACCTTCAACTCAAGGGAGAGGAGATGTTAGCAATTTTTTAGAACCTAGGGTCCACTTCCACGAAAAGACTGGATAGATGGAGAAAGCAGAGAAGGGATAAAATTGGTCAGCAAATGCTTCCATTCGCTTAAGACTGGCTTCTTGAGAAAGAAAGAAGTCACAAATAAGAATTACATAAGACAGCGTATTCCCTTGACCTAGGCCAGTAAGCCCTAACTATTACATCAAGACACAGGAGCCAAATCCAAGCAATGGAAATGAGGTGCATGAAGAGAATAGAGGGAAAACAAGGGACAAGGTCAGAAATAACAACTAGAGGTAACAATTAGAAGTAACCAGGGAAGGGAAAAAGGCCAAACATGCAATAGAATAAAATAGGCTAAGGTGGTTTGGCAATGCCTATAGAATGGAGATGGAAGGAATAAGGATAATTCCTTATTCGAATATAATTCGAAACGAGATTTGAAGGAAGAAGGCCAAGAAGAAGGGCCAGAAACACTTGAATGCAGTCAAGGAGGAATTCAAAAGGAGAGGAATGGATTGGTTATACGTAGCCAGCAGGTACAGGATCGAAACTTAAGGATCTGGCTATACATGCAGACAGGCTCCTCATACTGGTTTGCGGAAGAAGAAGGTATGATTAAGAAGATGAAGAAGATATATTGTTGATTAAAAAGTATTTTCCTATATTTAGTTTGTTTATTATGCTTGTATCATTTGTATTCATATTTATAATCTCTGTTTTGAAATTAACCGTCTTTTAAATATTTTAAATTATATATATTGCTTCTTTTAATCTTATGTTACGTAATGTTTTTAAATTTATAAAATTCTGGTATTTTCGAAATTAAAATTGTTGTTTTTTTAAATATTGTGCGGCGCTAATGCTGTGATATTGATATTTTATTAATAATAATAATAATAATAAAAGGCTTAGCGAACCCGGAGGTTCGATGCCGATACCACTAATCGCTGTCTACAAATCTCGGTCCACCGACTACCTTCCAAACCCAAATTCCTTAGATCACTCTTAATACTATCCTCCCACCTACGTTTTGGTCTACCCCTCGGACGTTTACCAGTCAGCTCAGCGTTTATTAACTTTTTAGGAATTCGTTCGTTACTGAGCCCAACAACTTTGCAAGCCCATTTCAACCGTCGCGATGATATCACTTCGATTATATTAACAGGGTGCATGCTCCGCAATTCCGCGTTGTGTAATCTCCTAAACTCTCCAGTTGACTCATCCTTTTTCGGACCAAATATTTTACGCAGTACCTTATTCTCGAATACCTTAAGGCGTTGTTCGTCCTTCAAGGTTAGCGGCCACGTTTCACACCCATACAGAACTGTAGGCAAGATAATAGTTTTGTATATTCTAAGTTTTAAGTTTCTGGACAAAATGCGCGACCTAAGTAATGTTGACACCGAAAAATAACAAGCATTTCCCGCCTTTAACCGCGCCTTTATTTCCTCTTGAATTTCGTTTTTTCTAGTAATCACAGACCCCAAATACTTAAATTTCTCAACGTATTCAAACCTATTTTCTCCTATATCTATATCCTCAAAATCTCCTCTGTTTCTATTGCTAACCATATATTTCGTCTTATCCGTATTTATTTTGAGGCCAACCTCTTTCCCAGCTGTCATCAACGTTGTTGTATTCATTATTATAGTTTCCGCGTCCTCACTTAATAATACCAAATCATCCGCAAACTCGAGCACGGATATTTTACCACCCAGATCTAAACCCCTTTCGGTACGCATTACCTTTCTAATGACATACTCTAGTGCTAAATTAAATAGGACAGGTGAAAGGGAATCGCCTTGTTTTAACCCCGAGCGAACTTCAAATTTCTCCGAAAAATAATTACCGATTCTAACTTTATTGAATGTTTCGATCAGACACATCCCTACTAGATTTACTAACTTCTTCGCTATTCCCTGCTGAATCAAAATGTTATACAGTCTCTGGCGATCAATGGTATCATAAGCCTTTTTGAAATCCACAAAAAGCTGATGAACTACACCGTTGAATTCTAATTTTTTTTCTAATATTTGCCGTAAGGAAAATATTTGATCGATAGTTGATCGCTTCCGTCTAAAACCACATTGGTAGTCTCCGATAATTTCCTCGGCATATTCCGTGATTCGACTAGTTAGTATCAACGAGAATATTTTATAATATTCCGGGAGGAGTGATATTCCGCGATAGTTATTACACTCCGTCCTCGGAACTTTTTTGTGAATCGGAATAAGTATAGATTCTTTCCATTCTTCGGACATTTTTTCATTTTCCCAGATCTTTTTAACCAAAAAAAGTATATTAGAAACTCCAGCTTCACCGCACGCTTTTATTAATTCAGTGGAAATGTCGATTCCCGCTGCTTTATGAGATTTTAATTTTCCGATGGCTATTTCGACTTCCTCCTTACTCGGTTCTTCAATTAACGGTTCAGCACTCTGATATTCAGAAGGAGGAGATTGATTATTATTTCCCGAATTCAAAATACTTTCAAAGTGTTTTTTAAATTTATTCACAATGTCCCCCGGATCGGCCAAGTTTCTTTTTTCGCAAAAGTTTAGACAATCATTATCGAACCACGGTTTGTTCTTTTTATTGTCCCTTTTTCCAAGACACAAATTACTTACCTCTTTAATCTTATCCCTAATTCCGATCCATAGCTTGTCTACATCTTCGCGATCCTCATCTAAAGATTTCAAGGCTTCAAACCTATTCTTGATTTCTACCGCGAATTGATTTCTAATTGAAGGGTTTTTCAATTTATCTAGATCAAAATTTTCGGAACAAATACGGCTTTCTTTCCTTTTTTTTATATTAAGTTTTTGTCGAAGTTTCGCGATTACTAATTCATGATCTGATCCACATTCTGCCCCACGATAAGACCTCACGTTAATTATACTATTTTGCCATCTTTGTTGTATCAAAACATGATCAATTTGATTGCGTGTTTGTGAATCCGGCGATATCCACGTATACTTATGAATATCCTTATGTTTAAACATAGTACTTTTGATTGTTAGGTTTTTCGAGATAGCAAAGTTTATTAGACGGATCCCATTATCATTACTATGTTCGTGCAAACTTTCTTTACCGATCGTCGGGTAGTATACTTCTTCCCTTCCCATCTTTGCGTTTGCGTCCCCTAATATTATCTTAATGCAGTTTCGAGGTAGTTTATCATAAACCCACTCTAGTTTATCATAAAATTCGCATTTAACTTCATCATCACTGTCTTCGGTAGGGGAATGTATGTTTATCAGCGCGATTTTAAACCACCGCCCCTGAAATATGGCCACAGATATCCTATCGCTCAAAAATTTAACGTCCCTCAATGCGCAGAGCAATCTATTGCTAATTAGAAATCCAGTACCTAAACAATAATTACCGCTCCAACCGTACCAAATAGAATAGTTCCCTTCTGTTAACGAACCCTCCCCTGGCCACCGAACCTCTTGCAGTGCCACGATATCTACATTTTATCTCTTAACCTCGTTTGCCACCGATTTTAACCCACCCGATGTATTCAAGCTTCTTACGTTCCACGTCCCTATACCTAAATCTCTAATTTTCAACTTGCGCCATGAATCCCCTGAAGCAGTCCCCATCCGGAGACCCGAACGGGGGACTAGTTTACTTCCGGATAATGAGCGTTTTACCTCAGAGAGATCCATGAATTTTTGTGGTATTTTGTGAACTAAAAATATGTGAGTAGGGCGTTCAAACCTACGTCACACCCTCCAGCAAGCCTGGAGGGGCGCTCTCATTGTTGGTCAGCGATTCCATCGGACTTAGCCGGGAGGAACTTCCAAGGAATTTCCACCGACCATCTCCACATCCGCCACCCGTGGGACGCTTCCCTACGCGGTAATGAGATCCGCGCGAGGATGCACACTTAAAATGGAATAATTATAAAATGTTACTTGGATCCTTACTACACAAATTTTTGGACTTACAGCTCTGAACCCAATTACTTGTTGTCGATATCTTCCTTTTGTCACAAATCCTCTACCATATTCATGCGCCCTCTCACTATAGCTGTAGTAAATGGTGTGGCGCTTCTTCTCCATGATTCCCTGGCCAGTCCATCGGAGTTCCTGGATGGCAGTAATGTCCAGAAAAAATATAAATATCCATTTACCTTTTATTTAACTTGTTTCATGAGCGCCAGACTATTTTGAACAAGCCGGGTGTGACTATTCCACCCTAAGAGATAAATTGTTTCTTTAAATAAGAGGTGTACATACCCAATCATACACTACAGACCATAGGCTTAGCTCAGGTGAGAAGGGCTGGGTCATGGGTCATCGGGAATAATGAAAAAATCTCCAATTCAACCTAAAAATCCTACAGGAAGAAATGTAGCTGTTAAACATGGAGATGAACACCAACAAAACAAAAAGAATGGGAAGGGAGGAAGAACGGCGAAACTATTGCCGATTATTGCTAACCTTCAACTCAAGGGAGAGGAGATGTTAGCAATTTTTTAGAACCTAGGGTCCACTTCCACGAAAAGACTGGATAGATGGAGAAAGCAGAGAAGGGATAAAATTGGTCAGCAAATGCTTCCATTCGCTTAAGACTGGCTTCTTGAGAAAGAAAGAAGTCACAAATAAGAATTACATAAGACAGCGTATTCCCTTGACCTAGGCCAGTAAGCCCTAACTATTACATCAAGACACAGGAGCCAAATCCAAGCAATGGAAATGAGGTGCATGAAGAGAATAGAGGGAAAACAAGGGACAAGGTCAGAAATAACAACTAGAGGTAACAATTAGAAGTAACCAGGGAAGGGAAAAAGGCCAAACATGCAATAGAATAAAATAGGCTAAGGTGGTTTGGCAATGCCTATAGAATGGAGATGGAAGGAATAAGGATAATTCCTTATTCGAATATAATTCGAAACGAGATTTGAAGGAAGAAGGCCAAGAAGAAGGGCCAGAAACACTTGAATGCAGTCAAGGAGGAATTCAAAAGGAGAGGAATGGATTGGTTATACGTAGCCAGCAGGTACAGGATCGAAACTTAAGGATCTGGCTATACATGCAGACAGGCTCCTCATACTGGTTTGCGGAAGAAGAAGGTATGATTAAGAAGATGAAGAAGATATATTGTTGATTAAAAAGTATTTTCCTATATTTAGTTTGTTTATTATGCTTGTATCATTTGTATTCATATTTATAATCTCTGTTTTGAAATTAACCGTCTTTTAAATATTTTAAATTATATATATTGCTTCTTTTAATCTTATGTTACGTAATGTTTTTAAATTTATAAAATTCTGGTATTTTCGAAATTAAAATTGTTGTTTTTTTAAATATTGTGCGGCGCTAATGCTGTGATATTGATATTTTATTAATAATAATAATAATAATAAAAGGCTTAGCGAACCCGGAGGTTCGATGCCGATACCACTAATCGCTGTCTACAAATCTCGGTCCACCGACTACCTTCCAAACCCAAATTCCTTAGATCACTCTTAATACTATCCTCCCACCTACGTTTTGGTCTACCCCTCGGACGTTTACCAGTCAGCTCAGCGTTTATTAACTTTTTAGGAATTCGTTCGTTACTGAGCCCAACAACTTTGCAAGCCCATTTCAACCGTCGCGATGATATCACTTCGATTATATTAACAGGGTGCATGCTCCGCAATTCCGCGTTGTGTAATCTCCTAAACTCTCCAGTTGACTCATCCTTTTTCGGACCAAATATTTTACGCAGTACCTTATTCTCGAATACCTTAAGGCGTTGTTCGTCCTTCAAGGTTAGCGGCCACGTTTCACACCCATACAGAACTGTAGGCAAGATAATAGTTTTGTATATTCTAAGTTTTAAGTTTCTGGACAAAATGCGCGACCTAAGTAATGTTGACACCGAAAAATAACAAGCATTTCCCGCCTTTAACCGCGCCTTTATTTCCTCTTGAATTTCGTTTTTTCTAGTAATCACAGACCCCAAATACTTAAATTTCTCAACGTATTCAAACCTATTTTCTCCTATATCTATATCCTCAAAATCTCCTCTGTTTCTATTGCTAACCATATATTTCGTCTTATCCGTATTTATTTTGAGGCCAACCTCTTTCCCAGCTGTCATCAACGTTGCTGTATTCAGTTTTATAGTTTCCGCGTCCTCACTTAATAATACCAAATCATCCGCAAACCCCAGCACGGATATTCTACCACCCAGATCTAAACCCCTTTCGGTAAGCATTACCTTTCTAATGACATACTCTAATGCTAAATTAAATAGGACAGGTGAAAGGGAATCGCCTTGTTTTAACCCCGAGCGAACTTCAAATTTCTCCGAAAAATAATTACCTATTCTAACTTTATTGAATGTTTCGGTCATGCACATCCCTACTAGATTTACTAACTTCTTCGGTATTCCCTGCTCAATCAAAATGTTATACAGTCTCCGGCGATCAATGGAATCATAAGCCTTTTTGAAATCCACAAAAAGCTGATGAACTACACCGTTGAATTCTAATTTTTTTTCTAATATTTGCCGTAAGGAAAATATTTGATCGATAGTTGATCGGTTCTGTCTAAAACCACATTGGAAGTCTCCGATAATTTCCTCGGCATATTCCGTGATTCGACTAGTTAGGATCAACGAGAATATTTTATAACATATCGGGAGGAGTGATATTCCGCGATAGTTATTACACTCCGTCCTCGGACCTTTTTTGTGAATCGGAATAAGTATAGATTCTTTCCATTCTTCGGGCATTTTTTCATTTTCCCAGATCTTTTTAACCAAAAAATGTATTTTAGAAACTCCAGCTTCACCGCACGCTTTTATTATTTCACTGGAAATGTTGTCGATTCCCGCTGCTTTATGAGATTTTAATTTTCCGATGGCTATTTCGACTTCCTCCTTACTCGGTTCTTCAATTAACGGTTCAGCACTCTGATATTCAGAAGGAGGAGATTGATTATTATTTCCCGAATTCAAAATACTTTCAAAGTGTTTTTTAAATTTATTCACAATGTCCCCCGGATCGGCCAAGATATTGTTATTTTCATCTCTAATTCCATTCATTGCTGGTTCAAACTGTTTACGCGATCTGCTTATACCCTTGTACATGTCTCTTACGTTGTTTTCAATTCTATTAGTTTCTATCTCTATTATTTTGTTTTTAAGATATTCTCGTTTTTTATTTTTGAGGAATTTGGACGTTTCATTCATCAAGGCCCGGAAATTAGCAGCATTGTTATCGCTTGGATTATTCAAAGCTTTTAGTTTCGCGGCTCTTCTTTTTTCGCACAAGTTTAGACAATCGTTATCGAACCACGGTTTATTCTTTTTATTGTCCCTTTTTCCAAGACACAGATTACTTACCTCTTTAATATTATCCCTAATTCCGATCCATAGCTTGTCTACATCTTCGCGATCCTCATCTAAAGATTCCAAGGCTTCAAACCTATTCTTGATTTCTACCGCGAATTGATTTCTAATTGAAGGGTTTTTCAATTTATCTAGATCAAAATTTTCGGAACAAATACGGCTTTCTTTCCTTTTTTTTATATTAAGTTTTTGTCGAAGTTTCGCGATTACTAATTCATGATCTGACCCACATTCTGCCCCACGATAAGACCTCACGTTAATTATACTATTTTGCCATCTTTGTTGTATCAAAACATGATCAATTTGATTGCGTGTTTGTGAATCCGGCGATGTCCACGTATACTTATGAATATCCCTATGTTTAAACGTAGTACTTTTGATTGTTAGGTTTTTCGAGATAGCAAAGTTTATTAAACGGATCCCATTATCATTGCTATGTTCGTGCAAACTTTCTTTACCGATCGTCGGATAGTACACTTCTTCCCTTCCCACCTGTGCGTTTGCGTCCCCTAATATTATTTTCATGCAGTTTCGAGGTAGTTTATCATATACCCACTCTAGTTTATCATAAAATTCGCATTTAACTTCATCATCACTGTCTTCGGTAGGGGAATGTATGTTTATCAGCGCGATTTTAAACCACCGCCCCTGAAATATGGCCACAGATATCCTATCACTAAAAAATTTTACGTCCCTCAATGCGGAGAGCAATCTATTCCTTATTAGAAATCCAGTACCTAAACAATAATTACCGCTCCCACCGTACCAAATAGAATAGTTCCCTTCTGTTAACGAACCCTCCCCTGGCCACCGAACCTCTTGCAGTGCCACGATATCTGCATTGTATCTCTTAACCTCGTTTGCCACCGATTTTAACCCCCCCGCTGTATTCAAACTTCTTACGTTCCACGTCCCTATACCTAAATCTCTAATTTTCAACTTGCGCCATGAATCCCCTGAAGCAGTCCCCACCCGGAGACCCGAACGGGGGACTAGTTTACTTCCGGATAATGAGCGTTTTACCTCAGAGAGATCCATGACTTTTTGTGGTATTTTGTGAACTAAAAATATGTGAGTAGGGCGTTCAAACCTACGTCACACCCTCCAGCAAGCCTGGAGGGGCGCTCTCATTGTTGGTCAGCGAGTCCATCGGACTTAGCCGGGAGGAACTTCCAAGGAATTTCCACCGACCATCCCCACATCCGCCACCCGTGGGACGCTCCCCTACGCGGTAATGAGATCCGCGCGAGGGATATTTTATTACTTTTATAAAGTTATTTTTATGTTGTGATATTTTTTAAATTTATTTACCGCCCTTCTCTTCCTTTTGAGGAATACGGCAATTTGCTACGCATCACATATTGCTGCGTAACAACACACTACCCCAAGTAAAACGGTATACAATTTAAACATAAGCTGTACACACACTCTTCTTAATTATTAATTATCAGGTTCATGGTGGCTACCATTTTCCGGCGGTCTTTCTGGCGGTGACTCTCTTCTTCTCCTTGAGGTAGTACTGTAATACGTATTTGTTATAAGGCTTGGTCTTATGAAGCTTTACAAAAAGGTTTAATTTGAAATTAATTGGTGAATTCATGATACTACGACTCTCTGACATTGGAGATAAAATAAAACTCTTCGGAATCGTTATTTTTACTTCGATTTTTTAATAAAGCGAAAAGTATATGGTACAACTAGGTTTCTAAATAATTCTAATCCAATTAACATTATTACTAGTCCAAGTAGGTTAATGCCGTGCGGTGAAGAATCACGATAGCTGGCAGGGTGCTCTCCTGGGTGACACTCCTAGATCGAGCCATTGTGATACCGTTCCGGTCCAGCCGATCATTAACGAGCACTCAGCAAAAAGACAAGGAGGTAGAAGACAGCATGGTAAATCGGGGCTCATGGTGTGGAGGATGTCCCATTGTATCGCGGTTAATTAGAAACTGGACCTTCATCCATGCCCATGATATCGCGCTTGCAGGAGCGGGAGTCATCAACGATGGCGTGTCTCTAGTTGTTTACGAACTATAATTTGTCAATAGGGCTATTATTTTCATTGTCTAAAGCTATTGGGATGATTATATATTGCTTTATATAGGTAAAACAGAATAATAGCTTTACATCCTAAAACGGTTTTAATAACTAAATGTCACAGAACAGCCAGAAGAATAGCCAATCAAACAGGCGTTTGAAAAATGAATTTTTAATTTTAGTTAATTGAGTACCTCATTTCTTTTATAAGATAATGCTCTTTTTTTTTGGTTCTGTTTATCTGGACCATTTATGTTTATAATAGGCCATACCTGCATATTTTTGGAACGATCACTAACTAGTAATAGCGAAACAACCATTAAAAAAAAATGAAAACATTTTACCTTTCCCAAAATTAAGAAAAGATACAATAGAAAATCCTTTCATTAGAACAAACATAAATACTAAAACTCTTGGTTAAACAGAAGTAAGAATATAAAATATAACTTCTATTTTTCGATGGAGAGTGTAAAAGTAAATAAAGAGAGGAAGATTATCAATAGATAACTTGAATGAAATGAATAATGAAATTAGGAACTTGTCGTCGATTTTTCTAAAATGTTAACATTCAATAAATGATTAATTTTTGAAATTTCATAGGAGAGGAGTTAAATTTCATAATAAACTATAATAATAATTATTATATTATATTTTTATATTATATTATTTAGTAAATTTCAAAAACTAATAATTTATTTTAGAAAAATCAATGCCAAGTTCGTAACGGCTATTACAGCTATATCATCGTGAGCTCCAATTGAAAATGTTAAGCTGTTTCAAATAAATATTTGGTAATTTTCTTTCTCTAGATTATATTTTCTTATATGCACAAATATTTTTCCTACGCAAAATGTGTAACCTCTGTACTAATTAAATTTGATTTTATATATTAAAAACTATACAACTATGGCAAGTGAATGAGAAACCGAAATACGATCCGAACTCTGGTGTAATATTGTATTGAAAGGAATGTGGTGTCTGTATCTATTTAGATCCAATTATGAAGTGTAGAGCGTATTAAGGTGTTTGAGTTGGTCTATGGTGCCAATCAGCTCCAATATAAATATGTATTGGGGCTGAATGAAGTCATATTGGTGTTATTACAGCCCAATATATAATGTCCTACAAGCCTTAACCAGCCTGTGATGAATGGCATGGGAGGATTGCTACCATTGATTTTTTCTTCTACTTCTTCATTTCCTTATTTTAAAGATTAAATACTTTCGCAAAAGTTAAATGTTCTTGTTTGATTTTATCAATTTAAAAAAATTTGGGAGATCCTTATCGAGTAGTCTGAAGTTTGAGGTGTATTACTGACTTTGTAATCTACGACTCTGATTGGAATTTCCTACTAAAACTAATCAATAGAGAATTAAAGTCACTTTGAAATGAGTCTTCTTTCATTCCAGTACGCTAAGTATTAGAGTAGTAATAATAAATAATAAAACAGCGAAAAGGTCTAATACTTAGCGTTCAGGAATGAAAATTGTAATTTCAAAGTGATTTTAATTCTCTACAATGTTTATTTGAATAGTTTTTTAAATAAAAATGGTTTCCTTCAGAGAAATTTGGAACTAACAAGGAGAGGGCACAGTCATTGGGCCACTGATTTCAACCAAATTTTATGGGATGATTCAACATCCAAAAATATTGGGTACGTATTCCGGCGTTCGTTCCAATGGGCTCCAGGAACCGAGGAAAAAATAAAACACACTGAAACTTCTTAATTTTTTATCTCGAGTTTGAAAAATGATATCGACTTGGTTTTTCCACTAAAAGATTTAAAGTAAAAAGATTAAATAAGTTGAAAAAAATGTTTAAATAATTGAGTAAACTAAAGATTTTTTTGAGTAAATTATAATTAAAGATGATTATAATTAAATGAGTAAATTAAAGATTTTTTCACACCAAAAGTTATGGCAGATCTTGATAAGGCCAAAAAGTCTTAATTTTGAACATATTATCGAAATAAAAAATTTTTTTCAGTTTCGAAGCGACTAAAAATTTGTAAGCCACGAAATTACCTTCCAATTTCCGATCTCGATTTTCTTCGACTCATTGTAAAGAGGGACGTTTGTTCTTTTTATATACATAAACAGCTCTTGCATTATCTACCATAGAAGGTGTGTATAAAAAAATGTGATTACAAAATAAAAACAAAAATGAGGTTTGTTGCGGATAACGTTAGTTCTAAAACACGTAGGAGCGCCACAGTTAAAAGAAATTGCGTAGATTGAGAACATTTACCGATGACCTTAATTTAGTTTGATTCGTTGAAAGGGTTTCTGATTTATGGACAATTTATGAAGGGTTCACCCTTGGCGAAATTTTTAATCAAAACAATTTTATTTTTAGATTCGTCCGAAAATTTGAATATAGGGGTTTTTTTAATTTTTACATTGTTATTTCATTTATTTTATTTGATTTGATTTTTTCAATTGTCTTTTATATTATGTAATTTAGTGTTATCCTTTTCTTTTTATTCTTTATACTTTTTATCTTACTTGTATTTTCTGTTTTTTATCATTTATCATTTTTACTGTTACTGGTACTGCCTCTTTTCTCTTTTTTCATAGGGGTTTTTCATATTACTAAAAGCAAATCTGACGCCAACATTGAACAAATAAATTCTATCAACATACTTCACTCCGTAGAGGAATTGTTTTCATTACATATAATTCGATAGAACATTGAGATCGCTATAAAATTTAATTATTTTATTTGAAAAATTTCTGGATCACAAATAGTGTTTTTGTATTACTTATAACACTATAAACATAAATTTTACGTTATTCAAATCCTTAAATTTACAAATTAAATTTCAATTTACTATGAGATCCCGGATTCTTAATCGTGTACATATTATAATTTATAATCGTTATTTGTGATTATAAATGGTACCTAAATATTATGATGATCATTTTGGATGTAGAATCACCACATAAATTCTGGTTGAAATCTGTGACCCATTGATTTGTGAATATAAAAAACATGTTTTTTCCATTTTATGCGATTCTCGCCCTCCGGACGCATGGGATAAAAAGAGTATCCCATTTATTTTGTTCTTACAATTTCATTTCGTATCAGAATCCGTAAAAAATAAATAAATACACTACTAGAAATTCTAGACTTAGAGTTCCCGAAGGAATAGTGCGTTAGGTTACAAAGTCGACTCATATGCCTCAAACTAACTTCAGTTTACGCAATAAGCATCCCCCAAATTACATTATGATATTCTAAACATTGTAGAATTTAAAGGCGAAAACAGGTTATCTGAGGCACCCTACATAATAATATAGTTTATTATTCTAAAGACATTAAAGTCTTCCATAATCAAATTCTTCCAGTTTAAAATCCGATGATCATCTGGGAAGGGAGGTCTCAGAAATAGCGACTCGGCATTCCGCCGGTGGTAGATAAATTAGCCAGATAGAAGAAACAATGGGCCTTCGATATGACCAGACCAGGACACCGCGCGGAATAAATTGAAAATTCACAATGGCTCTCTCGTCTCAACGATACCCAGAGAATTCGATTGGTACATGAGAACTATGAAATTCATGCAAAGTAAAGGCAGAAAACAATCATATAAATTTTTTTTGAAATTACATATAACAAAATTTTCCTCGACTTCTAGGGCGCATTGGCAAAAACTCTCGGACACATGATGAATATTTTTCGACCTAGTATAACCAAAAAAGTTTCATTTAAATCCGTACCCATTGTGAATTGAAAAAAATCTGTAGATGATTTTGTATTATTAACAAACAAGGCACACAATGGTTTACTAATATAAAAATCTTTAATTTACTAATATAAGAACCACTTATATTCAAAGAAAACTTATGATAGGAGCTGTCTTTTGCTAATTTTTATTAATGACAATCTAAGTAAAGGGCCATGGCAATGTGCATCTGACACCTTTAAAAACACCGTGTGGCTGAAAACGCTTCTGTGATGTTCTGAATTGAAACACCAACATTTTTTGTTTTAATGAACTGTTAAAATATATGTACACCCAGTTTTGAGCACTATCCTTTACCGTTCCATTATTCAGGAAGGATAAGTTTTCACTATTTTCAGTTGGTTAATGAGAAACCTGTGTGGCGAATTATTCCAAAATTTCGTGTTGTGTGTTATACCCAGCCTCTCTAAAAGAAATATGGCTAATGAAATTTCTAGTATTGTCAAAAAACATGCGTATTTATTGGTTAAGTATGTTTTTCAGCAAAATAATAGTATGGATATAATAGTTATTGTTCTAATATTTTATCTAAAATTAAATATTTTATTCATAAAAATAACGAAAATTGGTGGAAAAACTCTGAGAAAATTCGAACAAGTGCATGCTCTATCAATCAAGTTTTTTTTTGTTTTAAATACTTTATCAATGGTATCAGAGAGACAATATGGCGATGACTGATGATCCCATCATCTCCGAACCAGCTCCAATTAACAAACACAGATAGAGATCCATAATAGCAGGCATTTGTTGTCCTCCGCTCTCGAATAAAATAAACAAACTAATAAAGCGGACAGTGGTCCATGGCCTGAAAGATATATAGCGAGAGAGAGAGGATATAATACCGCAGCTGACATATCATCAACATCTCAGATCTATGCCCCACCATTATATACGTTATCCTCCATTCTACGTTGTATCTCCCGTAATTGATATGGTATTCTACTTTATAATTGATGCTTGAATACCTTGTCGAATGTTTCGGGGCTCAGTGGGTGGTTCGGGCGGTTGGTATTTATTAATTCACGCAATCATAATTTTACGGAACATTCTTCCCACTGCCAAGACACTTTCAAAAATTTTTACTTTACTAATCATGTCAAAATGAATATGAATAAATAAATTGGTTTTTATGCATCACAGCAAACGACCTTCGATTTCTTCCACCGGCAAGGTATGACAGACGTTCTATTTTGGATCTGTTTCTGGTTATAACAAATATTTTTATATAATCTACAGACGTAGTGAGATTAGCGTCGCTTAATATAAACTATGGAGATAGGGCATTGATTCACGGCATATATTTATTTTTATTTTTTTTCTTGGAGGGATTAGGTACAAATGAATCAACTGAAGACATGAACATCCGTCTAGAAACAGTACTTCCTAAAAGTACTGAAACCAAGACTCTTCACCGTAGAAAGTTGAAATTTTGTTTTTAGGGTTGTTGTAAAATCTAGTTGTGAACCTCCCTTTTTGGTCACTGCTTAATCACCGGAAGTGGTACTTTACTTGAAGATCATAATTGATTTCCATCAAAAATTATATTAAAATACTTTGCAAAACTTCTCAAATTTGGTATTTATATAACTTTATATATCAAATTAATATATATATATATATATATATATATATATATATATATATATATATATATATAACTTATATATATCAAATTTATATTGATTTAAATAACATACTAGATTTTGGTCTAAATTGGAAAACCGGAAGCTGTACTTAACTTGAAGGTCATATCAGACATTCATCAAAAATTATATTAAAATATAATGTAAATTATCTAAAATTTGGTAAATAGGACTTTTATATTGATATGAATGTATTTACTATATTTTGGTTAAAATTGGTGAGTCGAAAAGGTTTGTGACGGGAGTCAGGTTATAAAAGTTTATCACCGCACAGCTGGCAGAGAACAAAGAGGTTTTTTAAAATGAATTTGCCACTGTCGCAATTATCTTTTATATTTTATTTTTAGGGCAAAAGAACTTTACCCTTGCAATGAGGCCACAGTTACCGAAGATTTATACAGTAGGACGGCTACCATAACCATATTCAAAAAGGACTGTCATTAACGCTTTAAGATAAATATGTTCTCTCTGTCCTCTACTCTTTTGCAGTAGGCGGTACAGAATTCCTCTCTTCTGCAAGACTTCGAGGTCAAACCAACCTGGAATTGAAATCATAATAAGAGGAATGTCGAATTCAGATAGCCGGGTCGTAAAAGCCCTATTAAATTATTCGATATCGCAGTGTTCCGAGGGTTCCACTGCTTTGTCGGCGACCGAGAGTGTTTTGGGTGTTTCTTGTTTTCTTTGTAGTGGAGTGCTTCCACTCAAGTTCGCAAATATTCACATTTGAATGTAAGAAATTTGCATTTCAAAAATGAGATCGAATGGCTAATTCTGTGGTTTATTATGGTTATTGCGACTATTGCTAACTGATTTGTCCGACGCCACGAGATAGTAGGAACACAAGTACGTGATTACACCACAACATCGCACCATATGGCTGAAAGCAATCAGATTTGCCTATAAAAAGCTCAACGCCCGAGAAAAGAAGAAAGTAACCACCATCGTTGACTCTCAGACTACTCTGCTCTCATTCAGAGATCCAGGAAATGAAGATGCATGTAGAAATTTTATTAAGAAAATAAAGGGTGAAAGGCACTGAAGTAGGATTTTGGATACCTAGCCATTGCGGACTCTTGAGCAATGGTCAGAAATGTCGAAGACTGCATAAAGTAGTTTAAAATAATAAGTTAATAACAAGTAATAAGTTTAAAAGGATCTATTTGCCATATGTTGAATAAATAAAGTGGAAACCAAGTCAGAAGTATATCCAATCGGTCGCCTGCTTCAAGAAGCTTAATAAAAGACATGATTATCTCCAGAAGTATTTATACAGTATTGAAGTCGTGGGATATTCTGAATGGCACCCGCAACTTTAAGAAGATTTCAATACTTCACAAATAACCGGCTCATGAGTATATCAGGAATGAATTTGTTGATTTCGAGAATAATTATTCGAAAATATCAAGTTGACTACTTGCATTGTCATTCCGTGACCAGAGCGAAATTAAAAATAATTGTTGTAAGCAAAATTAAAAAAAAAAGTAATTGTGCTCACTATTCAATAAATACATTTGAAGAAACATTCATTGGTAGCACTGCAATGGCAATTCTATGCTAGAAGATCCGGAGACCATCTTCTTTCCAGACGCCTTGGGGGGTTATCATGAATTAAACAGTAAGCGAGGTAAAGAAGGTTTAAGTGAGTGTGGACTTAATAACGAAAGCATAGGAAGGTATCAATTTCGGGCCGAATTAGCAGCACATAGGACGTTAAGATTATTATGGATAATCTTATCTGTGACATGACAAGGAGCAATGAGGATTTTAGATTGCGAGGATTAGATATGAAAGAAATTCGATGGTTTAATGAACCTCAAATAGGCCTGATCACAGTCATGGAAATCGGCTTTTAGTAATAAATTGAAAAATTAGAGCGTCAAAACTATATTTATCCCAATTCTTTTCTCGCAACATCGACGTTTTGGAGTATTCCTCCGTCCTCGGGATGTTTTTCAACAATACAACATTAAGTTTTCATAGTAAAAATATTTATAAATATATTGCTCATAATAAGTTATTTCATTAGATTAAGACTATCTAATTATATATACCTTATATAATATTTAATTCTTATTTAATAGTTCATTTTGTTACAACCTATTCCTTATACATTCATAAAAAAAAATTCACCTCGTAGTTAAATTCTCTAATTAGTATTTAATAAAACTATTATAACATGTAATTTCTTTCTCATCTCTATAATCAATATAGCTCTTCTTATTGTTATTTCTTTCTCTTCTCTACCATCAATATTTCTCTTCTCTATCACCTAAATATACAATGTAATATTGTAATAGTAGGATTTGAACTTTGTATTAATCCTATTATTTATTTTCCTATGATTTTCAACCATATATTAACATTATTAACTCATATTCTTTTTTATTTCATAATTTTTATATCAAAATTATTATAGCCAATTCTAAATTATTCCTATTAATCCTATCATGTCAGCTTATATTTAATTTATTCATTATGTAAGCGAAGTGAATACATTACCAAACATATAAATAGCACAGTCAATTTTAAGACGGATACCAAACTTTAATAAGCCACTACGCTGGCGTGATTATATAGCATTAATGTAATGAAATAAGTTGATAGAAATAGAATAGGAAAATAAACTTTATTTAAAGGGACCAGGTCTCTTAAGAATGACAAGTATGTATAAGTAAAAAAGATAACAGAAAATAATGTCTGGCCAAAGACTACATTAATAAAGGCCAATTAATATTTACAATAATCTCAATTGAACATAGAAGTAACGAAAAAATAAATGTATCCTTCTGGTAAAAAAATATAATAAATATAATTTTACTGACAAAAAAAATGAAGAGGAAGAAAAAAAACAGAAAGAGAGAAAAGCCGTAGAAAATAAAAATATAAAAATAATATGATTAGAGCAATCCTGAGTTAGAACAACAAATTCTCACTTCTAGCCAGAATTTCATTCAACTATATAAAAATAATGAAATAATTCACAGAGTTATCATATATCGTCAGATATTTTGTCAGAGAGATAATGATAATTGAAACAATTATTTACAACTAATCAAAATATTGATCTTGAATTAAAATTTCATAAACTGAGAGCGTCTTTTTGGGAAGTGAGGAGGTGTTGAAAAAGGTGAGATTTAAATGAGGAGAGAGAAGAAGAATGCCAGATATTAGAAGGTAGGGAATTCCAGAGGACGATGGAGCGGGCAAGAAAGGAACGTTCGAATGTTTTGCTTCTGTGGGAAGGGATATAGAGGTCAGAAAGGCGCGAGCTTGTTTCCTGTGAGTGGACCGAGGATTTGAATTGTAGGAGGCTTTAGATGTAGGAGGTGTGTTTGGAGTTGATGGTTTGGTACAGGAAAGATCCAAGGAAACATTGTCTACCAATGGAGGGAAGAGCCACTTTAACTCGTAGTAACCGCCTCGAGGTACCGAAGACAAATCTTAAAAAGCAGTTCATGATACACTTCAGTCTGTCCTCGAGTTTACCCGAGAGGTCACCGTATACCACGCAGCCATGCAGAGTGAGCATACAAGGGAGCTTACAGGAGGGTTGTGGTAGAAGATGGCGGGAACGATGGAACAATTTTAGGGTACTTATTGACCATCAGAAAATTTGGACAATATGGGGGTTTCCAAGAAAGGGTTTGGTCAATAGTAATCCCTAAGTTTTTCACACAGGACCTGAAAATGATAGGGATAAATTAGAGAAGGCAGCATTGGATCTGAGGAGGGAGTTTGAACCATTGAGAATAGCCTGAGTTTTCGTTGCGCTCAACCTTAATTAATTCAGATTTGCCCAGGCACTGATCCTATCTAGGTCTTCCTGAATATTGGCAAACACAACTAGTAACTCAGAAGGAGAGAAGGATAAATAGATTTGGAAGTCATCGGTGTAAAGGTGGTAAAGGTGTAAACTGTGGTGGGTTGAATCGGAAAGATCATTGATATAGAAATTGAAAAGGAGAGGGGAAATGCTAGAACCTTGGGCTACTCCTGAGGACAGGGTAAGGAACGATGATAGGGGTAGATTAGGAATAGCAACTGCTTGATACCGAACGGAAAGGAAAGATTGAAACCAGAGAACAGAACTATTGGAAAAGGATAGAGATTTTAGTGTGGCAAAAGGATGGAATGGTTAAGGGAATCAAAAGCTTTAGAGAAGTCGAGGAGTATTAGTACTGTTAACTTTTTATCGTCCATAGCGGTATGTATATCACCGGTGATTTTGATGAGAGCTGATTGTGTGGAGAAGCAGGGTCGGAAACCGGATTGGAGAGGATCAAGTAGTTTAGACTTTTCGAGGAAGATAGATATTTGTGATTGGACTATTCTTTCTAGTGGTTTGGAAAACTTAGAGAGAATGGAATGGGGCGATAGTCTTTAGGAGATGTTGGATTGGAGATTTTTTTAATAGGATGGACTAAAGCTTTTTTCCAGGTGGTGAAAAAAAAAAAACACTGAATTTTGAAGGGAAAAATTATATATGAACAGTAGAACTGGTAAGATTTTGGGAAGGCATAATTTTAACAATTCGACTGGTATTCCATCAAAGCCTATGGGATTGGTATGCGATTTTACTTAGGAGTAAATAAGGTCTGTAGGAGAGATGTCGAAAAAATAAAAATTACTGGAATTAAATGATGGAACGATGAAAAAGTTGGAAGAAGGGGATTGAGAATTGTTGAAGGAGGCAGATGAAAAGTATGAGTTTAATTCATCAGGTGAGACTTGAACGACTAATGAGGAAGAGGATTTGCAAAGAGCGAGTTTGCGAAGCAGTTGCCATTTTGATTTAGAGTTAGGAGCAGAGGAAAGGGTTTCATGAAAATAATTGGATTTCGCTCGCCTGATTGTTGTTTGTGTCAAATTGCCTAGTACCCTAAACGCTTGATAGTCATCTCCTAACCTTGTACGTCTAAAGCGTCTACGGGCTGCCTCACGCCTCTTTTGAAGATTTCTAATTTCTTGACACATCTATGGAGCAGGTCGGCGACGGAAGGTAGAGGTTTTGTGTGGTGCATGGGTGTCAAGTATACTGATGAAATTAGATGTGAGGGTGTCAACCATGGAGTCAATAGAAGGACAGGAATAGATTTCACTCCAGTTCAGGATTTCCAGGTGGAGTAAGATGTTTTCACGGGTGAGGGTGTCAAGGTTGCGGAAAGTTATGGTTTCAGGAGAGATTGCAGGAGTTTGGATATTGTATGGTATTTGGATTAGGTCATGAGATGACAGGAACGGAACGGGCAATTGAGAAGCGGATAGAGGGTTCTGCGGTAAATCAATAACATGCAGATCCAACGATGTGTCGGATCAGCAAGTATGGTGGGTGGGAGCAAAAGGAACGATAAAGCGATTGAGGGAAAACAAGAGATTTTTCAGGTTATAATAATAAACCTATTATGAGCAATATATTTATGAATATTTTTATTGTGATAATTTAATGTTATATTGTATAAAAACATCCTGAGGACGCAAGAATACTCCGAAATGGCAGTAATAAAGTGTTGAAAGAATAAAAGTTTGTTTTTTCAATATAAAAAGTATAATTGTAAGATTTCTGATTTAAAAATGAGAATATTCAAATACTTTAAACATTCTTTGCCTGTCCGTTCATAAAAAGACATTATAATTTATAAATATAAAAGATATTTGTTCACAAAAAAAAAATAGAACTATATTTGTTTACATTCCCTGACCTACATATTAAATGAAGGTTGATAAAAGCAGAGACGAAGAAGGTTTAAAAAAAAAAGGTCATTGGATTTAACATAAGTGTCATATAAAATCATTGATTTTACGAAACTGAAATTACATATTTAAGGTATGTTATAACTAGGATGTTGGAACATTTTTTTCGCTGAAATAGTCTTACCGGAAGTGTCAGTTTATATAATCAATTTTATACTTTATTACAAAGTTCTCGTAAACGGCTGTAGGATTCTAACGAAACTTGGCTTAAGTCCTTTCACTTTTCATATTTTTAGAACATCAACGAGAAAGTTCTTGGAAAAAATTTTGACGAAAAGAAAATTTTATTTGAGCATAACTCAAAAAGTATGAATACTATGGTAAATTATGTAAAATGTCATATGAAATGTAATTAGTAAAAAAGAAAAAAATCCACTGCCATTGAGTTTACTTAAACCTGACCTCAAAATAAATCAACCAATTGCGCAGGAGAGAGCAAAGACTCTCCGCCGACTGACCAAATCCGCTGCCAGTTTTTGTCTCAGGTCAATTATCATTTCTTGCGCGGGCCACCTGGGAGGAGGCTGGAATCCAGCCGGTCAGGTGGCCTTTTTGTTCCCCGTAATGAAGACATGTCCTTTCTTATCTCTCCGGTCCATCGGCGGCTTTATCTCTGCCTCTCTCATAGATATATTGCCAAATTCTTCGCATCTAACTTCTCATTCCTCTGTTGATTGTTCTGGTAATATTCTATTTTACAGTGTATGGCCTAAATCGTTTCCAAATTGTGTGAAACTACATTTAATTCACTTGCACTCTTTAAATAAAGTTTGATTTTAATAATGACCAATCATCCAGCAAAACTAAATCTTACTTACGGCTTTACTAGAGTAAGTCTTGGTGTATGGACCTCAATGTTCAGTGCCAACCTTGGTTAAATAAAAATAATAAATATTTGTGAAATTTCAAAACTTGATTTTTACGCTCAAACACACGCTCAAACACTACCAGGCCTATTCAATAACTTGGCTTGATAAACGCATCGAAAACCAACGTTGAAGCTGGATGTGTAGCAGAACTTAATGAAGTTTGTATTTAGTTCAGTTTATTTCCGATGAGATTAACATTCGGAGCCGATGATAAAAATTTATAATTGTCTCAGGGAGATGCGGGAGTAACTTGATGGAGATATACAAAAAAAAAAAAAAAAACCGCTTGAAGAAAAGACACAATAGACCTGAACACGGATACTGATTGGATATGTTGGCCAAAATCTTTATTATAACAACGGCAAATAGAGTACAACGATTCATTCAGTAAGCTTTGAGAAATAAAGGAAGATATTTTACTATGAAAAACTCTTTCAGAAAATCCATATCTGTTAAAGTAATCGTGTCCAGGCTAACATCCGGACATTGAAGCACTATGTAACAACTATCACTCTATATTCTTCTATCAGAACAAAACTATTACACAGTATTCCTACTATTATGGCTAAGGAAGTTGGAAATAATGAAGATCAAATCAAAAATAAAATTCTATTCATATTAACTTTTGAAATCACGGCAATCAGGCTTCCACATTTAACAAATTTATAAGTCCAAACTAATGCTAAATTTGTAGACGCTTCGGAGTGTTCCTCCCATCCTCAGATTTAAAGATTGTTTTATATATATATAAGGATATTCTTCATATCAAATATATCATTATGTGTCACAATGTTTGGAAAAAGAAATTTTTGGACTTAATTTTCCTGGAGATTTTTTTCCCCTGCCGATGTCCGCCATTAACTTAAGCATTCATAGCTCCTCAGGATTTTATCCGAATTGCAATTTCGGAATTTTTCCAAAATTATTTTTCGATTGCTATGAAAATTCGTCATTGAGGGTTTTCTGAGGTGTGAAAAACGAATATCAACTTTGTTTCTTCCTAAAACAATGTATTACACCACTTTGTTACGTCGCACAGAGGTCTGAGCTCTCCCTTCATGGTGCGAAAAATCCTGCCGTACTTGTTATTCAAAGTTACGACACCGATTGTGATTTGATTTTGTTAGATTCTAGTTAATACACATATGCGATATCAAATGGGAAATTTAATTGGTTTTTAATTATGAATTTAATAATTCGTAATCATGATGAATAATTATAATTGTATTTATTCAACTTATTTATATAGAAAATAATATTATTTATTTAAAAAATTCAATCGCCATAGGAAATAGGTATATCATAAAATAATGGTTATTCCTATTTAATTGCGAAAAAATGACAATGAAATTAATTATTTAAAATGTGTTTTTAAAAGTTCTTCACATTTAAAGCCCATTATTAACAGCTCTAGAAAATAAATCATCATAAGAACGCTTTTTTGTTTTTGAAATTTTTATATAAATAATTTAATTTTCTATAAAAATGAGTGAATTAAATACAATTATTATTATTCATCATGATTATAGATGATTAAATTCATAAATATAATCCATAAAATTTCCCATTTGCATATTGGAAATTTTTATGTAGAAACTAAAGTCGAACAAAACTAAATCAAAATTGATGTCACAACGTTGAATAACAAGCACGGAAAGATTTATAGCACCATGAAGGGAAAGTTCAGATCATTCTGAGAGGTAACTAAGTGGGGTAAAACATTTATTTAGGAAGAAACAAAGTTGATATTTTTTTTCACACCTCTGAAAACCCTTGAATATGAATTTTCATAGCAATCGAAAAAAATCGAAACTTGGAAGTACCTCAGGACTATAAATCCGACCTCCGTTAACAAAGTGGAGCCGGAGATATAAAATGCTAGGTTGTTACATAAGTGTTTGTGCGTAGAATAAGTTTTATTTAAATTTCAGTATAAAATCTACACATTAAAATTATTCTTCAAAATATAGGCCATCATTGCCAATTACTTTAACCCATCTTTCTACCAGAAGTTGAATTTGGTTGTCCTTGGCTTTCAAGGTGGGAAACTCCTCACATCCTGAATTTACATTCCTTTTGTTTTTGAAGTGCCAGACTTTCAACAAATGTGCCATTGATTGTAAAAGACCATAGCCAATAGACCATGTAAAAGACCATTCCCAAACAGTGCAATGTCAGGGCTGTAAGGAGGGTGGGATAAGACGCTAACACCCTCAATTTCTTGGAATCTTTCTTTAATTAAGGGTAAACTATGGACAGGAGCATTGCTTGGCTGAAATATCGTTTAAATTCAACTGACAGCAGGGGACTCCTATTTTAAAACTATATATGCTCTTTCCAGTTGTTCACAGTAACGCTAAACGTCAGTTCTGGCATCTGGAACCAGATCAAAGTGCAAAACATCTTCATAATTCCACCAAACACAAAGAATTACCTTGAAAGCTGTTGTTCCCAGAAGTGAACCAAAATGCTACTGTATTAAGTTCGCTGTCCACTCACGCGATTTTTCTTCCTCTTTTTCTAAAGGTAATCTATCAAAATGTACGCGGCTGCTGCCACTTGCTGTTGAGATGCCATGATTGATTCTGGGGCGAGAGCTCAACCACAACTTCAGAGGAACGCTCGATTCTCCCGATCGCCCTCCCTTATCCAATTCGTACGGAACGATGTTCGGAATGCTGTCTTGTTCTTCCATAAATGTTCGGATCAGTGGTACGGTACGGAGGAACGGAACTGCAGTTTGTTAGGCCTCGTAAGCATTTGTAACAAACTGCCATTCCGTTTCTCCGTACCGCATCACGGATTCGAACATTGTTTCGAAGAACAAGACAGCATTCCGAGCATCGTTAAGTACGAATTGGATAAAGGGTGGTAATTCGTAGAATCGAGTGTTCTTCTGAAGTCGTGATCGAGTTCTCGCTCCAGTATCATTCATGGCATCTCAGCAGCAAGTGGCAGCAGTACATTTTGATTGATTACCTTTTGAGAATGAGGAAGAAAAAACCGCGTTGGTGGACAACGAACTTATTTTCAAACCAGGAACAATTTTGTGGGAGCAGCCTCTTTGCTAAGTTGAAGTTCCAGGAGGTCAGCAGCCTGTACAAAAATTTTACCCGGATGCATCCGACAGATTTTGAATTCTTGGTACAGAAAGTAGGTCCGAAAATCGCGAAACAGGAAACTACCTTTCGAAGAGCAATTTCCGTGCAGAAAGGCTGTGAGCCTACGGTTTTTGGCCACGAGAGATTCTTTTACAAGATTACAGTACATGTTTAGGATTTCAAAATAGGCAATCAGTTAAATCGTCCCGGAAATATGTCAGGTGATAGTGCAAGAGTTACTTGAAGACTATCTGCCGGTAAGTATATATTTATTAGGATTCTAACATGTTGTTAAACATTAAATCTTTAAATTTAGCATTAAAGTTTTTCTTAAGCCTACTTCTCTGAATCTCAAGTTAATTTGTTCGGCCGTTTTAATAACAGAGGAATATCAAAATCGTATAAAGTTTGTTGTAAAAGTTATTCGTAACATAAAAATATTAATAGTTGTTTTAAAATGTTTACTAAAGACTGGAATGATGATGATTTTACATTTTTAGATTTTATGGATGTATTGAAAACTTTAATATTTTTCTTCAAATAAAAAAATAGATAAAAATACATCTTATTAAAATGAATCATTACAGAAGTTACTCAACAAGTCGTTGGGAAATCACGTACCTATTTTACAGGAACCTAAGTTTTTTATTCATTGATGAGATTAATATTTTTCATGTTATTATTCATTGATCATATGTTGTTATTATTTTTGAGTTTCCAATAAATGTTATTAATTTTTTTTGCTGTGAAAGGAATTCCAAGAACGGAGGAACGGAACGGTGCTACCTTCGATCCCGTCCACACTAGTCTCACCCCGTTTCGAGCATTTCTTTGATGCGACGGTGAAAAACCGCCAGCGGAGCGATCGGCCCCGATCTGTTCTTATCCGAAGCCCCGAACATTATTTATTTGAAGTTTTGCCTCCCCGATCCTAGATTTGTTCGGTTCGGAGGAACGGAACGGCAGTTTGTTACAAGTGCGTACGAGGCCTTCGATACAATGTTCGGATCGGTGATACGATACGGAGGAACGCAACGACAGTTTGTTACAAGTGCGTACCCAGCCTTAGAATGACCCTCCCCCGCCCTTCTTCCCCTTCTCGTGTATGTTCTGTGAATTTTCATTATTTTATCAGTTTGTGTTTCGTCGGGCATGGTTGGTTACTTCCCCGTGATAGAAAAGGCTAATTAAGCACGGAGTGGGAAAAAGATGAAATCCTCCACCAACGCGTTTTTTTCTTCCTTCTTTTTAAAACGTAATCAATCAAAATGTACGTGGCTGCTGCCACTTGCTTGCTGCTGAGATGCCATGATTGATTTGAGGGCGAGAACTCAACCACAACTTCAGAAGAACGCTGGACTTTTTCCAGAAATACCTCAAAAGACCACGAATGACAATTTTTTTTCCAACAGTATCAGTGAAATTTATAAGTTGGAATGAAAGGTAGAGAAAGTTGGAATACAAAATAAATCAGAAATTCATTTTCCCAACGGTTGTAGTAACGTTGAATTGAGATAAAATACTGAGGAATCATGAATGCTAAAGTAAACGGCTGACATCGGGAGGAAAAAAAATCCAGCAAAATCAAGTTCCAAAATTTATACTTTTTAATTTCCACGAAAATTCTTATTTAAGAGATTTAAAGGAAGCTAAGAACGAATCTGGCTTGCTTTTTCCAAGAAAAACAAGTTGGCCTACTTTACTAGAAGCGTCGTTTGGTTTTTGTAAGTTTTTGTGCATTAAAACTCATTTAATCCAATTCGGAATATGATTTTCTTATTTTACACAAAACAAAAATCGGCTGGTATATGAAAACTTTGAAATCCGTGCAGAATAAAGGCAGATAATAATAACATATTGCTAATTAGTCAATAATTTATAGATAGATTCAGAGAACCTGTTAGTTAACAGAGCCAACGATCGTTACAGATAGGAGACAGACTCGATGTGATTACGAAGACTAAAGAGAACATACAATAACCATAGCAGATATTAGAGTGGACATGATGGCTATAGCCAGCTATTCTGTCACGGTCCCTATTGTGGTACTTAATTATCTCTTGTGTATTAGCTGCAGCTTTCTCTTCGTGGGAACTAGACGAGCAGGTGAGGGTATCTCTGATGTATAGTGCTATATTTGAGTGATGTATTCCATTTCAGGTATAAGCTCGAGTTTCGTCAATGAAGTAGGTATTAATGAGCTTTAATCAACGGTAACACACACAAACATTTTTTTTTACTTTTAACTTTTTGATTCAAGCTCTCTAACTAAAGAATAGGCCGTACCTATCACTAAACTTTCAAACTCATCAGCCTTTGAAATATTAGTGTTAGTTATTAAGACGTTTTCATCTTCTTGAGCCTGCTCTACACCAATTGCTCAAATTCTTTTTAGAGTATTAGTTACAGATGTCTTTTATTATAACATTCAAAAAAATCTTTATAAAAATCTGTCCTGTGGGACTTAGCTAATAGTTAATAGTCTTCTCATTGGCCATATCTTCAGTAGCAAGATTTGTCTTCAGCCGGCGCAGATTGATCCAGAAGATAGGAAAACATGGCCAAAAGTCTTGACAGTTCCGGAAAACATATAGAACTGGCTTTAAAATAAAACTAAAAGCATAAATTAAGTTACAGAGCTATAATGAGTTGTTCTTTAACGGAAAAATTAGGTATATTTAACAATTATATAGTAGATAATATTTACACAATAATCAAACTTAAATAAAAATATGATAAATCAATATCCACTTGCAACAGAATCCGATTCCTCTGCATTGGAGATTTTGTTCTAAATCTTGGTTTTCTCATGCTGGTCTCAGTCTGTACACGTCATGGAAAAAAAATCTTTTAGTCGACTTTTTGCGAATTAATGACCAACCTTTTCATTTGCCTTTCCAATGGACAATAAACGTAAAGCCCTACTAGAAAGACTGGAGCTGGAGTGACCTCTACTGTTGCCTCCATCCGCCTCGTAGTCTGACCGCTCTTGGGCTGCTCAAATGGATTTCGTTTGAAAATGACGTTTTTCCTTCGGCAAAAACATCTCGTGCTTCTATCTACTTTAAATTTAAAAAAATACCTTTTATACAGACATTTTATAAAATAATTTTTATTTTCCTTCATTCTGTTCAAAATATTTGAACAGGGCACCTCTAGACTCAAAAATGATTAATCATGTATTTTATTTTATTTTTTATTCTAAAAAATTGTTTTTTCTGGATAAATATTTGTATAAAGCTTTATATGAATATTCATAATGTAGTTACGAAATAATGGAGAATTGGAAAAGGTCCAAAAAATATTAAAACTTAAGAAACATTGAACTTTTGTGAGATCATATTGCGAACGAAATTTATTTTAACATAAAAATTAAATAATATTATATTTATTTTGTAGTAACTTTTGTCATTTAGTTTATTAATCTCAAATCTAATAAAAAATATCTTTATTTTAATTCCCTTCTTCTTGGTTTTAATTTGAAAATTCGAAAATAATAATTTATTTAAAAAAAAATGTTTTCAAGCTTGATTCGAAATTAATGATTTATTTAAATTAAGTGAAGGCAATTAATTGTTTTATAAAGTCAGTTTAATTTCTAACAAGTTTCACCAGCCAAAAACATAATATTCCAAAACTGGTCTTGGAAAAAAACTGTAAGTACAATTGTAAATTGTTCTTTAGAGAAAAAGTTTAAGATTGTTTTCAGTTAAACAACTGTTCTATACTGTCTAAATTTTAAGAATCGATTATTAGTTCAATAATTAGCAATAAAGAAACAACACTTCAAAGGAAAAACTTCAATTCCAAAAAGTCATGTTTGTTTTTTTTATTACTTTTGTATCTTCTTTCCGAAAACTATAAAGCCAAATTAATTGAATTTTGTTTTGTTTGTTTATAACATTTATTTCTAGACTTTGTCATTGCTTACCACTTCCACTTTTCAGATAAGTGGGCGTTCCACTACTTGATTTTATGAAATTAAAGGTTCGTATTCTTACTAACTGATTTATTAAAGTTTATCAAACAAACAAAACAATATATAACAGTAAATTTGCTTAAAAAATATTAAATTGATAATAAACTTAAAAAAATTAAAGGTTATTTAATAAAAAAACAGCTGAAAAACTATATTAAACCAACAATTCTGCAATTAAAAAATGTATAAATAATAAGTAAGAAATTTGAACATTGTAAAGAAAAGCATGAAAATTTTTCAGTTGGAAACATTTTGTTGTTTATTTACATTCAGTGTGTCAATGTTAGACTTGATGGAGCATAACTTGATTCTTAAGTCCTCTTCAACACGACGAGTGTTTTCGTCTTTACTACAATAACGATCGTAAATGTTTTTTAACTACCCCCAGGTGCCACTACACTATTTTGTCTGTCTAGATTGCAGGGGAGTCCGAGGGACTCTCAAAACTTTACGCTGTTTTCCTTTTTATTTTTAAGACCACAAGGTACAATATTTCCGGCATTGCGTGATAGCTTCTGTTCAGGTTCAGGCAAATAATTAACGATTTTAATACTAAAAATGCTATCACAACTCGGATTTAATACTTTTTCAAGATTACGTTATTTTATAAATGGATTGTTGATTCTAACTATAAATGTGACTCGATCAGTTGCATAGCAAACTTCAGGATGAAATTTATTTAGATATGATTCGTTATCGTAACGGGAGAATTCACGAAAATGTTTAAATAATAAGAAGTAGGTACATATATCGTAAATCGCTCATTAAAGAATGTTATAAAATGTGTAAACGTAATACTGTTGAGTGTTTGTAATAAGGTCTGTGTGACACCCAAGGCCAAAATCGCCTAGGAAGTCCCTTAAACCTACTACGTTTTAGAAAAAAAATTAATAACATGGAGTCTCTAGAAAATGCACCGTAATTTCTTAACTGGCAACTAACCACTTGACAGCTCATGAAATATTAACAATTATTAATCCCCTGCAACTTTTAGTCTTGCCAACGTAACAACTCAAATAACCGGTATAGGTCCTAAAGACTCCTAGCGGCCCCTACGGGTTAAATGTAGATCGTATGTATCCATCTTATAATTGATATATTAGATAATAAATTTTAAAGCTTATCCCTTATTGAATATGTTAAAAAGATAATTTTATTCATAATTTGCTTTGCTTGTTCACGCACTACATAGAACGTCCTTGCGTACCACTAATGGAACGCGTACAACGATTTGGGAATCCCTGATTTATTTAATTATTTAAAGCATTTTGTGAAACTAAAGGAGAATAGGACCAAAGCGAAAAAATTATAAATTTGAAAAAGAAAGTTGTTATTGTCCGTCCAGGCATTAAAGCATCTCCCGTTGACTATTTTTCTTTCGAAAACTTTTAAAATACTCCGCAATAGATGAGGAATGAGAAGGAATCAAGAGTATATCTTATCTCTTATGGCTCTTGAGAAAAAGGTACATAAAAACTGTATTTTTACCCCCTCTCCCTTCCCGCCTGTGTCAAATGGTCGCCTTAAAAACAACTAAAATTGATGAGTCCTGTTCTAACGCATCTATTACTTTTTAATTAAATATCTCTCCTGCTCTATCGGAAACAATAGTTTTTCGAACTCCATTATGAGCCCCCATCCTAGTGATGATGACACCAAACACTATTGCCCCACAAGGCGGGACTCGGTACGTTAGTTACAGAGCTGGGAACTACAAACTCGGAACCCCATAAAAGATACTCTGCCATTACAGAGGTGGGCCTTCTATTTACCTTCGGTCCGAAGGCGGAGGTTTATAGCCATCCTGGACCGTCTAATGACATGGTCTTCGGGGTATTAGCGAAGTTTTTTGCGGGGAGTATCCCAAACCCATAAGAACTCCTCCAAGCCCATGAGAAAATACCTCCATTCGTTGTTATTTTCTACCACCAAAAAAAGTCAAATATGTAAAAAAAATTAGAAAAAAAAGACTTTCTTCTGGGACTATTTTCCTTGACATTAGCATTAATTTAAAAAACATAACATTCATTTATGGCCAAAAGGTATATTCAAATATTTCAAATGGAAACATTCATCAGGTAGAATATCACCACAAATGTATGAAAAACAAATATAATAGTCATGAAAAAAAATAAAAGAAATTCTTCCAATAAAATCATTATCATTAATAAAAAAAAAAAAAAAAAAAAAAAAAAGAATCTTTCATAAATGGCTTAAGAACATTCGAAGCGGATGAATCAAAAACACAAGTCCATATTTGAGGGAAAACGAAATAATGGTTGGAAACGGCTAATTTCCTAGTCCCCCATTTATGAAATGCAAGCATGCACTAAATCTATCATGGACCATTAGTCTGATATGAGCATTAAATAAAAAAAAAAATGTCTAAAAATCTGATCGGAATAATTCGGATGAAGGAGAGCCTTATAAATGATATTTTACTGTACATGAATATGAACCAGAAATTATTGAATCATAAAAAAAGACTTCGATGCAAATTATGACAACATTAAGTTTAAAACTAAAATAATTGCGAATGACTTCAAAACCATTTGACAATTTTGCCAAAGGATTTTTATTTGGCTGTTTCCAATATATTTTAAAACAATGGCATATAAATCTTTTATTTCAATGTTAAAAAAGCATTGGAAATTTTTCCGTTAAACTATTAAACAGGTTCTGGCATTCACAAAATTTAGTCCAGAGAACCATATAAACATTGATGTTAAAGAGCTTCTGCTTGTACGAAAAAAATTAAGCACTTCTTATTCAATAAAAAAATATTGAAAACTAAGTATTTTCTTCTTTAAAAAGAAATTTAAAAATTTTAGATTAAAAAAAAGTATATAAGTAGAGACAAGATTTTAAAGGGAAAAAAATTAATTAATTGCTTAAGAGATTATATTCTGGAAACATAATAAAGGTGATAACGGATAGTCGAATGGAAAGATGGAAGACAGGCGGAGAAAAAGCATTTCAACTTTAAAAATATTAAATTTTAGTGGACCTAATGGGTGTGAAATTATTTTAAAAACTGTATTTGTTTTAGATACTTGTTATTTTTCCTATATAGATATTCGAAAATTTTCACCGCCAAAATTTCCCTCCTTCCTACACCGTAAAGTTAAATCTGAATGCGGTGTTTTCAAAGATTGTTGGACCTAGAAGTACATTTTTACGATTTTGATGGATAAAACATAGCACACACATCTAAAAAAAATACAGCTACTAAATTTAAATACTATTTATATTTAAGCACCAAATATCAATTATAAAGTAATGTGCTAGAGAAAGCATAATGCAGGAGAATATTATATTTAATAACATTAGACCACTAAAGTTTAAATAAATTTACTATTGTTCGTTTCAAAGTAACGGAGCAGAGCATAAATGGATATACCGAAATACATTTCAACCAAATGAAAAAAAGAAATAATTCAGAAGAATTATTTATTTATTTGTATTGTGATATATTTAAAATTATTTATTAATTTCATTAGAATTATTATTCATTATGGTGAGGATAAAGGAGCTAAGGATAATGTTCGTTATATTTTTCTGAGGAGAAGAGAGAGGAAGCGCAAACGAAAACTCTTGCATAGGGGCGCTATCATCCTTCGTTACACCAATGGAGGATAGCATGTGATACCGAATGCACACAAGCTTGATAAGCATCTTATACTAATAGCCCAACACCAAGGCCCGAATAAATGAATGAATGTTTGGTTAATGGTGCTGAACGAAGAGTTAATGTAATCTTGGTAATTACTCTGGGAAGTAACTATTCCAATACTTTAGTGTGTATTGCCGGTTCCTATTCAACTTCACAATAAAACAGGTCAGGGATCGTTTTATCCGGAGCTACATTGATCGGAGACTAGTTTATTCCGAGACTGATGGATAGTTTTAGATAGTTTTTTGGATTCCCTTCATCTGTGAATTAGATTAAGTTTAAAGAAAACTATAGGCAATTTCTGGATCAATGAGATATCTGTCAGTTAAAAATTACTGTATCTTACATAAAGCATAGCAACTCGGCGAAGTAATAACGGTTTGGGTTGTATTATTTATTTTTTATTTTATTATATATATTATAGTGATAGAATAACCGGAGGGCAGGGCGATGGCGACGGCCGCGAACAGGAAGTTTGGCGCCACAGTTGAGGTGCCGCACTTCCGCCGTGCTATCAATGACAGACTTTTCGCCCAGCTGTGGTCATTTCTTTGATATTAATCAACTCTTATAAACTATCAAAGGGCATAACAATGATTATGCCATCGCTTTAATTACATACTTCATGGCCTTATCAACTGCTTTGTATACATTTCTATTCAAGAGCAGATGTAAGAGGGTAAGAGTGAGGTCATGACGATTCTATTGATTTAAGCGACTTAATCATGATGTAAATATCGGTGTCAATCAATAGACTCATAAATCCAACGAATTTACAGATTATAGTTGCGGATTATCCACTGGTGAATTCAGGATTCACATAGGATAGGTGGGAATAAAAGTACGCAATTTTGTTATTTTTGGGTATTTAGAACAATTGGTCATCAATTTCTCCAATATTCTGTATGAAGATTATACAATACGATCTCAGCTATGTCCTGTCCAAGAGTTGCTTTCATTGGAGAATGTTATCCCAAAATAAATTATATTTTATGTCTTATGACTGCATCATTTTTCCCACCCAAGTGATTATTCCAAAACATGGACACGAGACCATTTTCATTTCAAACGTCCAGGAGAAACATCAGGAATTTATTTGGAAACCAAATTATGTGCCCAAGGTGTCAGGTTATAAATAAATTAGGTTAATAAACTTTATTAATTGATAAAACAAAACAAAATTAAAATAAGCTAGCATTGTATTTATCTTTTTAAAGCTTAAAAGATTTTTAAGAAATCAATTTATAAATTCTTGTTATATTAACTGAAATATTAAATATATATTTTGCATAGTGAAATATTTCAAAATCCACCGATGAGTGGAACAGATAGAAAATATTTCGGCGAGAAAATAAGGCTTTTTCTTTTCACAGCGATTCTACTTTTTCGATCATAATATATTTGTCAAAATACTTTTTGCGATTGTAGTATTTTTAATTTGTACAGCCTGGTGCGGATATAAGCAAGACTTGCTTTTGATATGTTTAAAGTTAGTGATTCACACAAGTTCATCCGCAATGCAAATCACAAACAACACATTGATAACAACATGATTCATGCTTCCCCGTAACTTGATTAACTATTTTTATAAATGATTCGATCTGAATTCATAATATCCTATCATAAATATAATTATGGAGGATGGGTAGAAGAATTTTCGAATTTAGGTGGCAGTGGCAGAACAGAGCCTAAAGGTAAGAATAATATATTTTACATAACATGAAACATATTAGGGAAGTATAAAGGACAATGATTTGTAGGCCGGAATGTACTGAACATAGTTCATTTGAAAAATCTAGTGCAGGGTTTCTTCTTCTCTCACTATCTCCTATGTGCTCCTAAGCGTGGAGTAATTGCCTCTGACCATCTCGTCCAACGGTCTCTGGCCTGTGCAAGCCTTCTCATCTCCGACAAGGTGCATCCTCTCCCTATGCCAATTCTCTCAATCAAGTCTACATACATGAGCCTTGGCCTGCCTTGAGGTCGCCTTCCTCCCGGTCTTACCTCTATAAGCCATCTGGCCTCACGATTATCTCCCTTTCTGTTAACATGCCCGAACCACTTCAGCTGTCTTTCTTCAATCGTCTGTAGGACAGATCTAACTCCTAGTTCATCTTGCACCATCTCATTCCTTATTCGGTCTCGCCTGGTTGTTCCTAATATTTTCCGTAGGAATCTCATTTTCGCAGATACAACCCTACTGGTATGGCGATCCAAGAGTGTCCAGCTTTCCGATCCGTATAATAGCACTAGGAGAAAAACTAATTTGAATAGCAGAATCTTCGCTTTCCTGCTCAACTCCTGCTTTCCAATGAGTGTCATGTATATTTGGTAGAATATTCCATTGGCCTTTTGGACTCTATTCATGGCCTCCTGGTCTATTCTTCCATCCTGGCAGATCATTCTTCCCAGGTAGCAGTAGGTATCGGTTTGCTCAAGGGTCTCTCCATTGCAAGTGATTCTAAGATCCTCGTTCCTTCGTCCAACACACATAACCTTGCTTTTGGAGACATTGAACTGCATGCTTCTTAGTTGCAGTTCTTCTTGCCACTCATCCACAGCGACTTGGAGAGATCAGCAGTATCCACCATCAATACATCATCTGCGTACATCAATGCCTGTGCCAACACTGGAGTCATATTCCAGTATTATAGTGGGATAGTGGTATTGCTCTAGGTGTCCTCCTTTTACAAAATTTCCAAATGGAATCCATGAAAATTATGAACAGTAAGGGGCTCAGGCTATCGCCCTGTTCAACTCCTCTAAAGAAATGGAACGACCTGGACTCATTGCCGGCTTGCCTTATTACTCCCTTTGAATCTTGGTAAACTGCATTAATTGCACTTATAAGATTTTGTGGGATTCACCACTGGGTCTTCCAATGCATCCCATACTTCCTGTCTAGGAATATGGTCGAAAGCCGCCCTTAAATCTAAGAAAGCTAGGTATACTGCTTTATCTCTATCCCATGCCTTCTCTACAATCATTCTATGGGAGAAGATGTGATCATGTGTCTTCCTAACGGGCCTAAAACCTGCTTGTTCCTCTTCCAGATCCTCTTCCACCAATTTCCTTAATCTTTGTTCCAAGATCGTAGTGTATACTTTAGTATACCACTGTATACTACTGTGGTATTGGCGTAATTGGGCGGTAATTATCGCATACACTTTGGCTTCCCTTCTTATGGATTGGGATAACGATGTTATTCTCCCATTCTATTGGTATCCTTTTGAGATCACAAATCTTTTGGAATAGTGTTTGGAGACCCTTGACTAGCTCGTTTTCCTCATATTTTATAAATGATGTAGGATAATTTAGAAAACCGCCCAAGTCTGCGAATCCTAGAAATGCTCCCATTTACAAAGCGGTTACAATAAAAATTATTTTGTAACAACCAAAATATCAAGAAATAGACTTACAAAGTATGAATTTTTTCTGAGGTGGTCAAGCAACCAGTGCTGGACCACTTGAAATGGATTGATCCATTTTGAAAAAAAAAATAAATAAGTTCAGGTCATAATATATAATTTTCCGTTACACATGTTAACATTTAGTATTAAACGTTCTCGGGAAAGCAGCTATTATCAGTTGGCCATACTGCATACGTATGCATATAAAAAGGATAACTGTTATTGTTATAGCATGTATCGAAATCAGTTATCAGGTTATTTTGTCCGTGTTTTATTTTTTAATTTGATATCATTTAAAAAAAAACTTTAGTTCCTTTTTTTATTTTTCTTAAACTTTTTAATAAGGTAAGGTGGAGTAAGTGCTTCACGGGAGTAACCGTATACACCAGCTCTAAGTGGTATAATATTACTCGAGTCAAAATTTGGTAACCTTAATATATAATAGATAAAAAATCTGGTGCGCGCATCACAACTTTAACTTACCTTCTGATTTGAAATTAATTTAAAAAATTTTCATTTAGTTTCAAAGGAAATTTCGGTTAGTTTCCATGGAACAAAAAATAAATTTATCTTCCATTTAACAATATATAAGCATAAATCATTATTACAACAATCACTTAAGTTTGTGCGTTTTACGTCACTCTCCACTTTTATCCACTGACTTTATGTGTTAGATATTAATTTTTTAAAATTTTAGTTTTCCAACAGTTTATTATGCATATATATTACTACTCTTATTTCCGGAAATTGTATGTATTCTGCGAAAATCTTTAGCTAAATATCAAATTCTTTCATACTTTATATTTCTCAATTTTTCACTACTACTACGAGAATAAGGTTCACTACTACTATGAGAAGGTGAATTATTTCAAATAAACAAAATTAAAAGTACTTTAGAAGAAGCCATTTTGATAATTCGGCATTTAATCCACGGCAGACTATTTCAATGAGGATAAGACCTAGCTGATATTAATGACCATTTAATTGTCCATTGGTATAACGAGTTTGATCAAAATCGTAAGAGCAAAAAAATTGTGTAAAAGTGTAAAATAAAAGATAGAAAGTGGCATTTCCGGTAAATCAATTTTAGGGAAAAAGTTGCCGCAACATCCCAAGCATATATCTACCTCAAATACGTAATATCAATTTCGTGTAAATCGATGATATTAAGTGGTACTTCCGGTAAGTACAATATGCTATATCTTTGCTAATACTGGTCTAATTACGGAATACGGTTTTGCACGGAATTTTATTACTTTTTATATAATTACATAAATAATGCACCATAAAATGGATACTTTTTGAATTATACAAAAATAAAATTTTCTTTTCGTCGTAACAGTTTTTGTCGTAACATTGCAATTTATCGGTGTTGTATTACATATATGAAAAGTTAAAGAGGTTTAATGAGAAGACTTTAGGAAAGTTTCATCAAAACCGTTGGAGCCGTATTTGAGAAAATTTTAAAAAGTGTAAAATCAACAATATGAAGTATCATTTCCGGTAATTCGATTTTAGCGAAAAAGTAGCTGTAACATCAAAGGTATTCCTTAAATACGTAATTTCAGTATCATACAATCATTCGTTTTTGAGCTAGGCTGTGCAAATACACATTCACGCGCACAGACCATTTTGCGAGACTTTGTTTTTTGGACTCAGGAGACCTTAAAACGCGTATTTCCGTTGAAAACTCGAATTCGAAATTTTTCACGATCGCAATACTTATATATCGCAATATTTCATATATAGATAAGTGAAAATAAAAACGTTTTCTGGGCATTTTAACACTATTGAACTAACTTTGTACAGTTTCGAGGCTGATTGTATGCACTTATCCCAGGAACGCACATACCCTACCTTAGCTTGACTTTAATGTTTTATTTAAGCAATTTCTCCGGTGATTCCAACATCAAGGTGGATCCGAATCCTACAACATTCAGGTCTATTTGAGTCCCTCCTACCCCCTAAATTCCTAGGAAATCTTATTTGCGTAACTAGTGTAATGGTCGTTACTTCTCATGACACCGTCCTACAACTTAGCGGGTCCTACCTACTCTTCGGGGCTGTGATCAGATTAGGTCTCCTAGGAAGTTTTCGTCGCAAGCACGTTGTATTTTTTATGCTAATATAGTGTTACTATTTAATGAATTACGAAATTATTAGTAACCACTGTACAAAGGCCTGTTAGTAGAGAGCTCACCCATAGGTTGCATATGCGAGTAGTGTATTTTTATTTTCTTTATTTTCTTGCCCTTTTGTAAATATTAGAATTGTAAATAATAATTGTAGCTTTTGTTTTGGTAGTGCACGTTATTTTGTAGTTTCTATTTTAGTTTTTGAATATATATATTCATTGCTTAAAAAAATAAATATTATTTTTTATGTGTACTCTGTGTTGACCTATGGTACAAAGGACTCAGTGATTATTTTTAATTACGGACAGAATTTTAGTAAAATAGATAGGTAACTTAAATAAATATAAATTGAGATTTTAGCCTGCACTAAGAACTTTTAGTACTTCCTCCCTTGTAGAAGACCTTCGCAAGAAAGAAGAAACCGTTGTGGTTTCTTGTATGTTGTAGTTTCTTGTTTTTAGTTTTTGTGTGTATATTTCTTGCTTAAAGAATTAAATATTATTTTTTATGTGTACTCTGTGTTTATTGAATGAACCTGATAGAATCCTAAAAGTGGTGACCCCGATTAGTTTTTTTAATTCAAGGATTTCTCATTTTCAGTTTAGCTTGTTTCAATAATATATTCATAATTTTTTTTAAGTAACCTCAGCCCTCCACTTGTTTTATCTCTCTTTTTTTTTTTTTTTTTGTTCATTCACTATGCAACATTCAGTTTATAATGTCTCTCGAGGAAAATTTGAACGTTATTCAGGAGAAGCTGCAGAAGGAAGAAGAGAAGCAATCTTCTGCAGACATATCGAAGCTTTTACTTCATCCTGAAAAATCCCTCCTTTCTGAAAAAGCGACCCTGAACTATGGTTCTGTTCTGTGGAACAAGTCTTTAAGAGAGATAATATTTCTAGTTCACTTACTAAATTTCAAATTGTTGTGCCCAAGCTAGAGTTTGATATTTTAAGAAAGGCTGCAGACATCATTAAGCGACCTCCTGTGGACTGCTATGAAGCTCTTAAAGCTCGCTTGATTGAAATATTTTCCGAATCTGAAAATAGACGGATTATGCAACTGCTCGAAGGTAAGCAACTTGGGGTTGAGAAATCTTTCCAGTTTCTCAGGAATATGCAGCAGCTTGCTGGGTCCTGTGAATCAAAGGAAATGTTGCGCTCACTATGGCTTAGGTCCTTACCAACTAGTACTCAAGCGATTCTCTCTGCGACTGATACCACCTCCCTTTATAAACTAGCCACAATTGCTGACAGGGTTCATGAGATTGATCGCTACCGAGATATTAATATTGTCTCCACTACACCTTCAACCTTCGTCCAAACTTCCTCATATCAAATGCAGCAACTCCAGGCTCAAATTGAGGCGCTCACTGAACAGGTGTCCAGACTGGAAATGAGAAGTCGGTCCAGCAAGTCCGTCAAGTAGACAGAACAAGCGTTCCACCCGCCGTAAACCATCCCTTTTTTTTTATCGCTGTCGTTTTGGTGACCGGGCTAGGAAATGTGAGAGCCCTTGCAATAGGAAGAATCAAAGTAAGCAGGCGGAAAAACTAAATGTAGTGTTGGAGATCGCGTTTCCCAACATTGCCTCTACTTCTCAGCGTCGCCTCTTTGTACCTGACCGGCTATCCGGGAATGTATTTTTGATTGATACAGGAGCAGTAGCTTCAGTCCTTCCTCGTCCTAAAGGAAAAAGACCTCCTAGCGACTATTGTTTTTATGCTGCAAATTGCTCCCGTATCCATCTATGGAGAGCGTTTGCATGGTTTCATGGATCTCGATTAGGTGAGAGAATAAGGTTTTGCTGAACATTCATAATTTCAGATGTACCCAGGGCCATCATCGGAGCAGATTTTCTCTCTTAACATAACCTTCTGGTTGATTTGCAGGGTCGGGGACTCATCGGTAACACCACTGGGTTGACTTCAAGGGGACAGGTGATATGCCATTCGCCCATATATTTGCGGAGTTTCCACGGGTTACTCGCCCTACTTCGACTTTGATATCTCCAGCTAAGCATCCTATTGTCCGTCATATTGAAACAATTGGGCCACGTGTGGTGTCGAAAGCACGTAAGCTCTCTGCGGAGCGCTACAAGGCAGTAAAGGAGGAGTTTCGCAGACTAATGGAGAGAGGTATAATCAGGCCATCCAAGATTCCTTGTGCATCACCTCTACATGTAGTCCCAAAGAAATATGGCACAATTCGTCCCCATGGAGACTATAGGAGACTAAATGCTCGCACAGTTCCAGATCGCTACAACGTTCCTAATCTGTCTGACTTCAATATCAACCTCCACGGTAAGACTATATTCTCTCGCTTGGATCAATGCCGTGCCTACTATCAGGTTCCCATATTGGAATCCGACATTCAGAAGACTGCGATCGCCACACCTTTCGGCTTGTACGAATTTCTGCACATGTTTCCTGGCTTGCGTAATGCTAGCCAGACATTCCAGCGTTTGATGGATCAGACATTCAGCGACTTTGCTTTCTGCTTCGCCTATCTTGATGACGTTCTAATATTTTCGTCATCGGAAGATGAGCATGAGCAGCACCTCCGTCAGGTTCTACGCCGTTTGGATGAATATGGCCTCACCATCAATCCTGAGAAGTATCTGATTGGACAGGCTAAAATTAATTTTTTAGGTTTTAAAGTGTTGGTGGAAGGAATCAAGCCAATAGAAACCCGCATCGAAGCCATGAGTTCTTACTCCAAGCCAGTAACTATCAAATAAATGCGACGTTTCCTCGGAATGTTGAATTTTTATCGCCCGTGCATCAAGGAAGCAGGCATTCTCCAGCAACCACTTAACGGGTACCTGCATCAAGTCCGGAAGAACGACCAGCGAAAGATCGAGTGGAACCCCATCACTGAGGATGCATTTAAGAAGTGCAAGTATGCGCTTCGCAATGCAACCTATCTAGGACACCCAGCAATCGACGCTAGGTTTCTCTCGTCTGCGACGCTTCTGACACTTGTGTCGGTGCTGTTCTACAGCAATGGCAAGATGACAAATGGGTGCCGCTGGGTTACTACTCCAAGGCCTTGTCTCCTTCACAGCGAATATACTCCACATATGTCCGTGAACTTCTGGCAATTCTTAAAGCAGTCAAGTACTTTAGGCCAGTGGTTGAGGAGACGCAGTTCCCCATCTTCACAGATCACAAACCACTGATCTTTGCGTCAAATTCAACTGATTGAGAAATTGATCCAGAAATCAAGTTCTGCATTTCCTCAAGTTCCCATGCGTATCCGGTGGCTGAACTTTATTTCTAAGTTCTCCACCGACTTTTAGCAAATTGAAGGGAGCTCAAACCCTGTGGCTGATGCACTTTCGCGCCAGGAAGAGCTGTCACTTGACGAAGATTGGGATCAATTAGCCACCGCACAGGAGAACGACCAGGAATTAAGTAGACTGCTTACACAGGAGAACCTCACTTTCAAAAAATTCTCCCTTCCTGGCGCTAATCATCCAGTATGGTGCGAAACTTCAAAGGACCAGGTTAGACTTTATATTCCTCAAGTATTCCAACGCTATTGTTTTAATCGCTGTCATGACAGTAGTCATCCAGGAGTGCGAGCCAGTCGACGTCTAGTTGTAGGTAAATATTTTTGGCCTTCAATGAATTCTGATGTTGGAAACTGGGCCAAAGCTTGTGTGGCCTGCCAGCATTCCAAGGTCATCCGGCACACTATTACTCCTCCTAGAGTATTTACAGGTTGTGGTCGGTTCGACCTCATTGTACCCTTGCCTCCGTCGAAGGACATGAGATACTGCCACACCATAGTAGATAGATTTACACGCTGGCACGAAGCTGCTCATCTTCCTGATATGACCGCAGACACCGCAGAGCATTCTTCGACACGTGGATTGAACGTTTCAGATCTCCAAGAAGGCTCACCACTGATCAGGGCCGTCAGTTCGAGTCAGGAGTATTTACCAGCTTCAGAAAACTCCTGGGTACTGATCGAGCTCGCACCACCGCTTACTATCCGCAAACCAACGGCTCCTTAGAGCGCTGGCATCGCTCACTCAAGAGCGCATTAACAGCCCAAATGGACGCAGACCATTGGGTGGACAAGCTTCCCATTGTTCTCTTGGGTTTAAGGTCTACGATTCGGCAGGATATCAACGCCAGTGTTGCTGAAGCAGTGTACAGCCAGCCACTTCGCCTACCAGAGGAATTCCTTGTCTCACCTTCTGGCCCACAAGATCCTCAGGAGAACTTATTTTGTTTGGAGACATATTATGGACACGCTTCGACCTACACCCTTTGGCACATCCACACAGAGGCCGTTTGTCCATCCAGCACTTCGACCCTGCACTCATGTTTTCCTCACACCGTGAGGAAACCTCTCCAACCTCCTTATTTAAGGCCTTACATGGTGGTAAGCAGAGACACCAAGGTATACAAGCTGCAGCTTCCAGACCTTTCCACTACCAACGTGTCTGTTGATCGGCTCAAGCCTGCATTCCAGCTCCAGGATTCTGATAGCTCCGCCTCACCAGGTCAACGGCTGCCAGAAAGTGACCCTAGCTTACTCCAGGGACCAGCATCTCAACAACCAGTCGCACCTACCGAACCGGTGTACCGTACAGGCTCTGGACGCGCTCAAGTTCTTGGACGGGGTCATTGGGGGAAGTAATGTTATGGTCGTTACCTTCTCATGATACCGTCCTACAAGCGGGTCCTATCTACTTTCATAGCCTAGGTGGATCCGAATCCTACAACATACAAGTCTATTTGAGTCCGCCCTACCCCCTAATTTCCTAGGAAACCTTATTTGCGTAACTAGTGTAATGGTCGTTACTTCTCATGACATCGTCCTACAACTTAGCGGGTCCTACCTACTTTCATAGCCTACCTCTTTGGGGCTGTGATCAGATTAGGTCTCCTAGGAAGTTTTCGTCGCAAGCACATCGTATTTTTTATGCTAATATAGTATTACTATTTAATGAATTACGAAATTATTAGTAACCACTGTGCAAAGGCCTGTTAGTAGAGAGCTCACCCATAGGTTGCATATGCGAGTAGTGTATTTTTATTTTCTTGCCCTTTTGTAAATATTAGAATTGTAAATAATAATTGTAGCTTTTGTTTTGGTAGTGCACGTTATTTTGTAGTTTCTATTTTAGTTTTTGTATATATATATTCATTGCTTAAAAGAATAAATATTATTTTTTATGTGTACTCTGTGTTTACCTATGGTACAAAGGACTCAGTGATTATTTTTAATTATGGACAGAATTTTAGTAAAATAGATAGGTAACTTAAATAAATATAAATTGAGGTTTTAGTCTGCACTAAGAACTTTTAGTACTTCCTCCCTTGTAGAAGACCTTCGCAAGAAAGAAGAAACCGTTATGGAGCCCTTCCGAATTTAAGTGGCAGTGGCAGAACAGGCCCCAAAGGCGCCTCTGAGGTAAGAATTACTTCTTTTTTTTGGTCATTATCTAGGAGGAAGCAAATTGGATAAGTAGAAAATTGCTCTCTTATGGAAGACCATTAAATTATCTTCCTTTAATATCCCCTTTCAATGGCGTTTGCCGACAGAATTTCATTTTTTTTTTTTTTTTGCGATAATTTGCTGTTTCAATTTAATCTTTTAGTAAAATTACTAGAAGATTTAATGTTCTTAAAAATATAGTTTCAAAGTATAGTACACTATTAAAAAGGATTCCCACAGGCGAACGAAGAATAAAAAGTAATTAACTCAACAAACCACAACCTATTACTATTTTAAATCGCAATAATAGTAATTTCTTTTCTGATACATTATAAGTATAATTTATAAGTTAATAATACGCTATATAATGAAGATTTTTTTTTCAAACAAGATTGCTAACTTTAAAATTACTATTTTTCTAAAACTATACACGGTTAAGTTTTAATGATTTAATAAGCATGTAGTATAAAAAGAATACTGGCCTGCAACTAGTTACAGCCGAACTAGTTAATCTGATTTTTTTTTGTGGTGTTAGAGATTTAAGGTTCCACTAGGTTTTTGAAGCGATTTGGCAAAAGCAATCATAAGAATGATTTATGGCCTTGATACAAGAACCAGAGTAAGTTTAGATTCACAAAAAACACCAGAGAAGTCCACCATTAGGTTTTGTATAAATCAGCAAGCTTGTCCAAATTAAACTTTGAGAGGAGATTGGCAGAAGACATTCTATAATATAGTATATTTATATTTTTCTTAGTATATACACACAAATTATCTTGACAGACGGTATGTATATCTACAGTATATATATCGATGGCGGCAAAGCAGGAAGGCGTAAGTGCCCAAACAAAGAAATGGAGATTTTGGGTGATAAAGGGTCGTAAACCATATTTATTTCATGTGTTCTGGTGAAATACAAAATCATTTTTTAAATTTCTCAATTTTTTTTTCGTAGTATGAGATGAAAGAATTATCGCTTAGGTAACCTTTTCACGCAAAATCTCAATTTTTTCGTTTTGGCGCTTTCGTCTTTTGTGCCTTGATACCTTCAAAATATATATATATATATATATATATATATATATATATATATATATATATATATATATATATATATATATATATATATATATATATATACAAATTCTTCTCAATCCAAACGATGATGTATCACAGTTATATATGATTACTATTTAAAACTGGCTTTGACTCACTAACCTTTAGCTACATTTATTTTGAAAACTACTACACTCATTTGATGGATATTAAAATAAACTTTTCTGAATCTAAAACATGGTCCAACCGGTCGATGATTAAATGAGTAAAGAGATCATCTCCCCATGGCAGCTTACCTTCAATATAAGTGGATCTCTTCCCAAGCGAATGTAGCTCAGCCCAAATGACGACTTCATTATAATCAAGATGGTGACATGAAATAGTTTGTCGACGCTCTTCGTTTTTCTTCAATTCTTCTTTATTTTTTTTTATTTTTAATGTCCACTTTTACTTTTTTGTTGAGATAAAACAGGCATGTTTTCTGGTTAGTGGAACGAATCTACTCCAAAACACATTTCTTAATATATTTGAAAATTCTACTTTCTGACCTCCCAAGCAAGCACGTTCCAACTATTTTTATGGTGATTTCCTGTTTAAAATAAAATAGTTTATAATTTTTTTTTTTGGATAAAAATTATGATAAGTTAATAACTCTTTATTATCGTTAAACCATTATATATATATATATATATATATATATATATATATATATATATATATATATATATATATATATTCTCCGTTACCTTCCTCTCGATGTCTGCCATCAGCCGATCACCGCCCTTGAGGAAATGATTTAATTCGCCGGTTTCCCCGGTGAACCTTTCTAAGTCCGAGATCGCTCTTCTCATGTCTTGTGTCACCGCTGCCCGTATTTTCGGCACCAGTTAAGCTCCCTCCGCTCGAAAAGAACAAAAAAAACAAATGAAATAAATAAAAGAGGGTAAAGGGAGCTTGAAATTACACACACGAGATCTGAACTAAAACTGCTTTATTCTCCTCAATAATCCTCTATATATAGGATTTGTATCTTATTTACATTCAGAAATGGTATTAAGGTCTATATTGTTGTCCACCGGGCATTAACTTAATGTATTTATAAATAGTGTATTTCGAAAACAGATACTGAATACTGTTTAACCTGATATAAATTTTTGAAATAAAAACAATAAAGAATATTTTACAATTGCAGAGGTGAATGGATAGAGGAGTTAGGTAACATTTTTTATGGAAATTGGGTTATTTTCAGGGATGAAGGATGTATCCGTTGACCTGTTTTTCAGTGCTTTCTAGGAGCCTTATAAAGCTAGATACCAGTGTAATGATGGAAGTATGTAACAACAACAAAGTATATTTCAAATGGAAGAAGGAAGTATGTAACGTAAGTTACCACTTACAACCTTCTTCCCCTTGTCATCAAATTTTACTATATATATCTTTACTCTATAAAGGAGGTGCATAATGGTAGAAGAACGTGGTACGTGGTATTGGGTAGAATGTGGTTTAGGAGAACTGGTTAACAAGTTCAAAGAATCAACAATGTAACATACCACCATCATTGTTAAAAATTGCAAATTGCTTACAATACTGTCCTTACCTAGTAGAAGTAAGGAAGTAATTTTCTTTTAAAAACTATGGTGTAGTGATTACAAAACAATTTATATTTTTACTCTATGAATACGTCTTCATGAATGGCCGAGTTGTGGGCCTATCAAATCTGTAATCGGCCGCCATTTCGAAACATTTTCTAGTTCCGAGGATCCTCCTAGGTTGACCTGTGAATTTAGTGCCAAATCTAAAAAAAATCAACCCAGTAACCTCGGAGAAATGCCGCGAACGGACGGATTGTATTATTTATTCGATTTTCGGATTATAAATATAAAAGCTCAAATTTTAGGAGAGAAGGGTTTAATTTTTAGTCGTATTTTCCCCGAAAAAATTGACTATTGCAGTGGGTCGAAGGTCGGCGGTGAGCGGCGAGACTGCGTTTTCTATCCTTTTCATAGCCCCTAGAGCACGATTGTGGAAGTTTTGGAGATTTCTGATATATATTTTTTTCCACGTCATTTCAACTACAGCGGCCCCCGTTGGGTCAAATGAGCTGAAATTCTGTTTGAAAGGTTACAAAGGTTCATTGCTGAAAGTAATAAACCAAAATAACAACTTTATCAGGGGAAGAAGATTATATACAATATGTACTTTATTTTTATTTTTTAAACTCATATTAAAACAAAAATGTATACTGAATATCATTTTTACCACTTTTATGAATAGTACATTTTAGTAATAACTTAAAAAAATATATTAACTAAAAAAGAACCACAGTGAAAACTTTAAGGCTAAATATCTCATTATACACTTGCTGTAACATACCTCCTTCATTCACTCTCCCCTTCTGTTGTTATAGAAATACACGTTAGTGCAGGGTACACAGGGCCCCTTTTTCAAATTATTAACACTCGTCTAAAACTTCGTGAGTGGCTTCAGTTTAACTTAATCTACAACTTTTTTATCTACGAAAATTCTTGAAATGGTTTCGTTTCCAATCTAGAAATCGGAAAACGCGTCAATTTAATGGTGTACTAAAAAGGTATGAACAATCCTTGGCTTTCAACTTGAATTTTGGGATAATTCGATAAGGAAATCGAAAAAAATATAGGTCTACATATATGTTGGACCGTTTAGCGTGACCCTATCCCCAAAATGCCAAAATAACGAGAGTATGAAAATTTATCAACAACGAGCTGATTTTCACACAATTATTTAATAAATACTAGCATAAAATGGTCATGCTGGCCAACAATTTTCATCGGCAGTTTTTTTCAGACCTGCGTCCTATGTATGTTAATTTACGGTAACTATTTTAATGATTTAACACTTGTCGGCCTCGATAGACGTATGATTGGGGATGTATTTTGTGACAAATTAATGCGGTAGTTTACTAATAGTAAAATATTGGGCCGTATCGCTTAACCTATTAAAATGAGACGGTTTTTTGGTTATTCGTCTATATCTCGAAAACTACACGTCCTAGCGATAAGACTATTCTATACAAAATTAAAAAGTGACAAAATTTTCTTCACGATTGATTTGATTTATTTTCTCCATCTCGCATAGTTTCCAAGATATCCGCACTGTTATGTCCCTAATTTAGAAGAAAAAAACAGCTAAAGAGGTACCTAGTCTAATAATGCAGAAAAAAAATCCGTGATATATTAGCACGCGTATCTTGGAAACTATGCGAGAGAGAGAAAGTTAATGTAAGCAATCTTGAAGCAAATTTTAAGTTTAAAAAAAGCAGCTCATGAAAATAAGATATATGCATGACAAAAAATTGTCGTCCAAATATTTTTTTTTTTAATCTTTATTGCTATTGATCAAAGCCTAGATAGTTTTTTCTCTCCTAATTTTACTAAATAACAAGTTTTAATTAAACAAAATGCAATAAATACGCCCGAAATTTAATGTATCTAAACGCATTGCTATTGGTTTGACAACAGTGTGACGTCAGTCAAATTTCATGTCAGCTTAACTACATCGAACGGTTTCTGGGTATATTGATTAAGTGATCAACGATAAATTGAATTATATCACAATTTCTTTCATTAAGTATTTTGTGAATTCATTGATTAAAATGACTGAAAGAGGATTTGCTAAAGCACAGTCAAATCCAGATTTTATATCTACTGAATTTAAAGGAGTAAAACCTACAAGATAATTTTGTGATGATTAATTCAGTTTTGAAACTCTTTTAAAACATAACTTCCCAAATTAATTCGAAAAACTAAACATAATCTATAAATGCAGAAAAAATTATTTTATCAACAAATACAGTCGAGTATACGCATACGAATTATTTTATCGAATGAAATAGGTGTATGTAGTTTCAGTTGTTAGAATATATTACAGTTAGAATTATTATATCTAATATTTTATAATAGATCTCAACGGGAATCGTATAGGGACTCATTATTTTGTATTGCATACAATTTTCTGTATCCTCTTCTAACTAAAACGAAGAAAAATATACTAATTATATTCATATAAAAAAATTGATATGTAAACAAATACCCCACAAATAAAAAAAAAAACACAAAGTTCATCAAATTTCCAATCATTACTTTGAAAGAAAATTGTGATTTCGGTTGTAAAGGGAATGACGTATTCATTATAGTGACTTCAAACTGATTTTCAAAAAAATACAAAATAGTTATTGGAGATACTTTATCTCTTCTCATGGCTTTACACCACTTAGCTCGAATAGTTGAATCTTTTGGAACGAGAAAAAATACTTATCTAGAGCACTTTTCGTTTTATTCTTAAGCATAGGCACAAGACAATACCTATACGAAGGTTTCGCTCTTGTTCCTTGGTTTTGCTAATCACAGAATTAGATCAAATTTAGCAAGTTTCATTAGAACTAATACAAAGATGTTTAAATAGCTTTGTTGGCATGAAAAGTGACGTCACACAAATCCCGCGAAAATGGCGCGGAATAGCCAAAATATCTTTCCCAATGAAAATATTATTTTTTTAATTTAATAAGAACGTTTTTATGAATGATTTACGTAACTTTTGAAATGAAAATAAAGGTATTTTCAAAAATCTTACATATTCCCTACTGTAGGCCATGCTGGACCATTTGACACTACTGCTTCTGTTAAATAATTGCGTGAAAATCAGCTCGTTTTTTATACATTTTCATATCCTCGTTATTTAGACTTGTTGGGATGGAGGTCACGACCCAACGTATTTGTTGGCGAATATTTTTTTCGATTTCCTTATTAAATTATCTTACGACTCAAGTGGAAGGGATGTTCATACCATTTTAGTTCACCATTAAATGGACGTGTTTTCCGATTACTAGATTAGAAACGGCCCATTTCGAGAAATTCAGTTGATAAAAAAAAAGTTGTAGGTTACGTTAAAATGAAGCCACTCACGAAGATTTGGACGATTGTTTACAATTTAAAAAAAAATGCTCTGTACATGTACTGCATGGGCACACTCAATAAATCTTGGTTCTAACATATATGAAACGCGATCTATTGAGTATACAGCTAACCAAGAGATCAAAGAGAAAGAATTAAAAAGTAGCGCGATCTTTGTTAATTTAAAAACATACTTATATGTTTTATCCCAAAATATAATTTTAAATGATGGAATTGTCAAAAGAAAACATTATAAATAAAAAAAATAAATAATGTGGAATAATTGAGATTTAATAAGTTTCAGAAATCCTATTGCTTTATGTATGTATTACTTAAAATAATCTGAATTTAATGAATTATTAGATACTATAAACACTTGATTAATTGATTGCATGATTCAAGATTGTAGATACTTGAAAACTTTACCTATTTTTATTTCTGAAGTTTTAGCTTGTTAATTACTTATTAAATATATTACAATTATTAAGAGACCTTGAGGTCATGGTTGATAACTAATTTGATTAGACTTTGGTTTTACATTAAAATATCATATGAAGTAATAATAATATATGTTATATAACAAAATATATACTAATTAAACATAGATGAAGCAGAGCATGAAACTGAATGGAAATTATGTAACAAATGTTTTTGTTTTATCTAAAATACCTTGAAGTCAATACTGTACTCATAATTGGTAAATTCAAATTTACCAACTACTGGTATCTCCATCATCTGAACAGCAACACACTAATAATGTTAGGGGCTTAGACAGCAACTAACCAGCAGGGTTGTTATGATGTGGATGATTATTATTTGAAGCATAAACGTTATTTAACTAACAGGGAGTTAGTATTCACTTTCAATAAAAATTAAACTAAAGATTACAATTACAAAATATCAAAGAGAGAAATAAACACTATATTTATCGAGTGATGCAGCCCAAATATTGCGTCGCTATAACTATATGTGCATCCTGTCATTTTACAGCTAACAGAGATTATAAGAATAGTGAAAAATGTTGGTTAAATCCTAAAGTATTTCCGTGGCTCAAGGTTTTGCGTTTAAAATCATCCAATTATATCATTTCAATTCCATATTGTTACTTGAAACATTTTAAATCCTTACAAAGTTTTTATTGTAAAATAATGTAAAATCTGCTCAGTCATAATTTATACTTAACTACCTTAGCCTCCGAGGTGAAAGGATCAATCATTTTTTAACTTGTTTACTGGTATTTACCCTATTTTCATTATTGTCTACATTTTTTTGTGTTTGGGGAAAGTATTAGTGTACAAATTCTGTAAGTTTTTTAATGGTAATTTTAGTTTAATTTATAATATATGACACATCCAGAATGAAAGAGGCACAACTCAAAATTTCTAACCTAAGAAATTTTATTATTAATGGAGCCTTATAATCGCGGAAAGCAGCCAGACCTCAAATATCAAGCCAAAACAAAATACACAGCAGATGATCTACCAGCAGCATATGATGGAGGAAATATCCTAGCAGCATTTATGTAAAACAAGTTGTGTCTAAAAATCGCTGTACCAAAAAACATTTTTTGAGTCGTGTCCCTATCATTCTGGATGTGCGATATGGGAATATTTGTTTTCAAGGGTTGTGATGTGATTACTTGAAAGAGCATTTTGATTTTCTACTTTTCTTGGTTGTATAATTTTCTCTTTTTTTTAATACTGTAAATTGCAGAGGTGGGGAGGTGATTAATTTACATTCAATTTATTTACTTTTATTTTTAAAGGGAGAAGTTGATCGGGGGTGCGGTCAAAAAAATAGACTTAATAAGTGTGGTCTTATATAATTGTGCCTACGTTTCGGCCTAAATTTTAGGCCATCTTCAGGGCTAAAATGAAAACAAAATAACAACAATGAAAAAATAGAAAAGAGACAGTACTATTTCTATTTTTTCGTTGTTGTTATTTTGTTTTCATTTTAGCCCTGAAGATGGCCTAAAATTTAGGCCGAAACGTAGGCACAATTATATAAGACCACACTTATTAAGTCTATTTTTTTGACCGCACCCCCGATCAACTTCTCCCTTTAAATATAAATATACGGTCAACAATAACTCCCTCCATTATTTACTTTTATGTACATGTATATTTTTATACTCATGTTTTTTTTTTTTTTACCGCTTTTTCATTCTCATACAAATTATCCTTCAACACTGCTCTAATTTTTTGGTGATAGTTTCAAATATTGGGTGGCTGTCTTGTATCACATGTTTCACTGTTCTTTCAACATCACAACTTTCACTGGTTGGAGGTTTAAGTCCTCTTTTAAGTATGCATGTGAGAATTTGTTCTTTTGTTCTCATTTGCCCTGACAAATTTTCCAAATTTATTTTCTCTAGGAAGTCTTTATAAATTATTGTTATCGGGATTGTTCCTGGTTATCTCGCCCTACAAGCAGCTTGATTTGCTATTTCATTTCCAGTGTTCCTACAGTGTGAAGGGACCCAGATGTATACTATTTCCTTACCCTTCTTTTTCAATCCCCAACAGATGTCTCATCTTTCTATTACCTGAGTAGTTTTAGGTCTCGTATTCCAAATAGCAGTCAAGAAGTCAAAAATTACGTATATATAAGTAAGTATATATACGATATGCTTGTCTTGTGTATACTTAAGCTTCCCTTATTGCCAACATTTCTTAAGTAAGTACTTATTTAGTAAATAGTTAAATTACTAACTCAAGTTTTTTTTAGTAAATACCGAACACGACACCCTTGGAAAGGTTCTTCAATTGTATTTATAATATCCCAAGCTATTGAGCATAGCAGGGGGGTCTGCGGTCTCTAGCCTTTTATGTTAAAATATAGTTTGATTGATCGGCTCCCTTCTGGAACTGATGCAAATAGAGATTAAATTAGATCAATAAATGGAGTAAATGTGGTTTCTGGAACCCTGCCTTAGAAAAGCAGTTTGCCAGAAACATAGCAGACTGAAAAATAGTTGTTATCCGTCGAAAGGATACTGACAATGGGTTCAGGAGAAAATCAATTTTCAAAGCTTCGGGTTTTCAATTGTCTTCCTCAGAGTCTACTTCAGGACCTTGAATGTCTACAAAAAAATATTAAAATCTTTTTCTAAATTCGACGCCTAATTAAAGATTAATGAAGCGCCCGATAGCTAGACGCCTTATGTATTTTTTTGTTCTAAATAGCCTTTACGACATAAATCTTAAGGATTATGAGACTATATTTAACTTGGTCGTTGAAATATTTATGAATCGGCAGCTTGTTAAATGGAAATTCGCTCTTAGATTATTGCGCACCCACCACAGCTATTTATATATTTCAATTAATAATTGATAATTTAGCGCGGAAGTTATAATTATGAGGTTCGTTTTGTAGTTATTGTACCTTACTCAGCATTAGTTTTTTCCCTTTGGATAGATGTCATAGCAATATATTTAAATACTAAATGGGATAAATTTCTAATAATTTATAAAAATTTCTAATAATAAATTTTCGATGCACCAACGATTTCAAATTATTTAATAATACCTCTTTCTTACATTCTATAGAATTTTCCATGGAGACGTGGATTTTGACGCACTGCTTTGTTAGCAATGCACATGCCATGCTTGTTTCGAAATATACTATGGCATTTACAATTTATAAGGATAACAATAAAATGACTTAAAGAAACCGTAGACGATAACACTCCTACTTCAGCCTACCCATTGGCAAACTATAGTCTGAACGAAATTCACTATTTATCCTTCTGCATTACTTCTTCTTCTTTTTCCAATTTTATTTGTAATACACGCCTTACAATTATTAATAATCTGCAGATGGACTGTTTTGATAATTAGCTAAGAAAGCGGGAGAAAAAAAAACTTGAAAGGCATGGGAAACAAGTACACAGGACATCCTTTCCATGGCTTTAACTAGATTACACTTTTTGACAAAATCGCCGTTTTTGAGCTGGGTTTCGACCACACCAGTTAACCAAATTAATATATTGTGATACTCATTAGACGCAAAAATTTATGTTCTTTAATTTAATATTCCATCATAACTTTGTCGATATCATGTACCATTTAGGAATTATGTGTGAAAAACCAAACTTATTCCTAAAATTTCGATTTTTCTTTTCTTTTTTTTTTGGCCATTTTGTATTTCAGCGTCTAAATTGACATTGTGCATTTTTATGTCAGGTCTGTGGACACGTTCATTTTATATGCACAAATCGTAATAAGAAATAAGTCACATTTTCTGTTTATATGTTTTTAGTATGAAGTGTATAATACGCACCTTGATTCACTAATTGTAGCAGTTTTATATTCCAGACTGGCTTGAATTCGGCATTAATGGGCTGTATGATATATGCCTTCCTAGGAATGATCAAAGAAGTCGTAACAGGACATACTAGTCTCATGGTCCTCCTTATCTATGAATACACTCATGCACTTGACTTAGACTTCGTAGTGCTTCTCTGCTTCCTCTGTGGCATAGTGGAGTTTAGGACCTCAGCTAATGACCAAGGAGAACTATCCTCACATCATGAAATTTCGTACGGATGGAAGAATAATATATAATCCCATTTATTCGGAATTATGTGGCCCAGTCTATTCCGGATAAGAGATGGTCTGATCGGTAAATAAAATTTCTTCATATTAATAATTTATTAGGATATAAATGAAAGATTCTACACAAGAAGCCTTGATTCTCTTAAATATCTTGAAGAAACTAACCAGTCGACTCACACATCAGTTTGATTTTAGAGACTATTATTTTATGTAGCTTTTTGATTTTTTGCTCTTCTATATTAATGACTAGTATTGAAGTAATGCGCAAACAAATATAAATATTTACATAGGAATATAATTAGAAGTGGCAAATAATTTATCAATCCCTAACATTGATAATAAAATAATATTTTAGAGTGAGGATTCAGGAATATGGATGAGATTTAATTATTAAGTGTATTTAAGATGATAATAGATAACATCGCTTTATAATTTTTTTAACTTCATATCAGAACATTGTCATGCCACGAAAAAACTGCTTCGGGGTTCTCATTCGGCCCGTGATTCACCATTCTTGAATTACAGCATTATTTAAAACCGGTAAAAGACGAATGTAAAAGACTTAATAGCAAATAAGACATTTGGACTAAAGTCCAAAAACAATTATACTGCCCTTTCTGTGAGTTACACTCATTCGAGATAAAAGAAAAAAATCATAACTCCATTAATTCACTTAGACCACAGATTGTTGGACTTACATTTAAACTGAATCGTACTTATCTTTAACATGTCATTATGCAGACAAAGGTTAGTCGGAAAGCACAGTATTATTTTATAATTTAATAAAAATGACATAGGAGTGAAAATTAAACCACAGAAATAAAATAAATCATAGTAATTATAAAAATATTTTTTGAAATACTATGGACAACATTTTAATGTAATTTCAGATAACGGTAGTAATATTGTAAACAGTTATGAATTCCAGCATTAAAATAGATAATTTTACTACAGCTTTAAAAATAAAATTACACATTGAAATCCTGGAATTCATAATTATCAAAATCTGATTTTGAATTTTTAAAAAATGTACCTTGAAAGGTTGAAAAAAAAAATATTATAGATGTTATAATGTTTTTTTTTTATTTAAAAATTCAATTAATTACACAACATCTTCTGGAATCAGTACAACCAACAAAAAACCTTATTTTTTATTAGACCAAAATTAAATTTGATTTCATAACAATATATTATAACATTAATAATTAGAATATAATTTAGAAGGTTAGAAATTGTTAATGTCTTTATCTTTTATTGGCTTAACAGGCGAAATTTTAAAATATTGTAAAATAATAAAAATAATAATAGTAATACTAATAATAAAATGGTTTTAATTTTATTTTAAATGTTATTGCTTTAAAATATTTCTTTAATACTAATGTATGATGATAGTGCATTTGTATAAAAAAATGAAAGGAATTTTCTTTATAAAGATAATCAGCAGGAGTCCTTGGCAGCTGATATGTTAACAGTTCAGGAAGGCTAAGCCTAAGAGTTCTACTCGTTTTTCGTTCTCTTTTGTGCATGATAATAATGTTGAAAACAATTAAGGTAAATAATTACAATAAATAAATTTGTAATACTTTTTATTCTTTCAACTTTTTTCACTTAAAAAATTTTTAATTATTTTTTTTAACCTTCCATATTACCATTTAGAAATAATAATATTTCTGTCTTTTCACTTAAAAGCTAAATGCCATTATTGATGATATAAGGTTTTTTATTTAATAATTTAGCCAGCCGATTAAAACCTACCTTCAACCAGAATCAGAACAACTGATAAAATACTCTATTTTTAAAAATAGATTAAAAAACAATTTGATTTAAAGGACAACATTAATTTTAGATTATTGAAGGTTTTAAAATACTTTATAAGTTAATCAATTTTACAACTTCCCAATTTTTTATTGCTTTATCCAGCAACATGTTAAAAAGTTGTCAAACAATTTGTTTCAGAGAAATAAGAATGTTCGTTGTCAAAAAAAAAGAAAAATAACAAATAAAAAAACTTCAGTATAAATAATTAATTGGTATAATAATAATAAATAAATAATATTGTGATGAGAGAGAGGAAAAGAAAAAAAATATTGCTCTGGTCGGTTGCATGCAACCGATGTATTAAAATAAAGTCCGTGGAGCGGGTAGTTATAGAATCTGTGCTGTATTATGGCAGAAAAGACGCGCTAGTCGGTTTCGCAGTCGGCGAGATCATCGATGTCTTCCTGCTGGTGCCGATGTTGATTCATCGAAATTTTAAGACATAAATCTCGTCGACAGTGGGCGATACCAATGCGTCTTCATCTGTGTCTTGTTATTTACTGCCGTATAAACAGTACTATACGCTTTAACTCTCTTATCTTATTAATACTCTCTTTCTAGCAGTGTGTTGTGTTGGTATATTATTAAACGAATACAGGCTGCAATTAAACATTAATAATAAATGTTATAAATTAACACGTAATATTTAACAATTAACCAATCTTAGTATTCTATAATAGTAATAGATTGAATTCAAAAGGAGCAAAAAATAAAAATGTAATCTCATTCGCAAAATTATAAATGAATGTTGTATGTATCTGCTTCAATATACTTTAGAATATGCATATACCGGACCGGAATTAGGGCGGAGAGGATGCACAGGGATCACTTTTCTCGGACGTCAGAATTTAGAGGACGGAAATTTCAAGTGAAATTTTATTTTTGGGTTAATTAAAAAATATTTGTTCCTGCTTTTGGATTGTTTTGACCTTAATTCACTTAATAAAATGAGTTTACGTTATGAGATGATGATATTTATTTCGAAATATATTACCTAAAATACTTATAAAACTTTTGATTTTGTATTGAATGGGAACTGGTGAAAGAAGGGTCAGTAAAATTCAGCTGATCCCTCCAGGCAAAATCCTAATTCCGGCCTATCGCATTACATATGTATATTAATCAAGTGCAAGTGAAATTGAATGTGCTTGATCATTTAATTGATCGACTGTTAATACAATCACTTGCAAAACAGTGGATGGAATTCGATAATATTGATAGGGGGCCATCTAGGTACCAACCCGCACAATCCCTAAAAATTTCATCAAAATCGGATTAACGGTAGTAGGTGTTATGCCCGTCACATGGATTTGATTACAGACAAACAGACACGAGACCAAATTTGCTTCTGAGTGGAACTTTTCGATTCTGAGGATATACATTTTTATCAAGCCCTGAATGAACACAAGCCTACCTACCCTACCTCCGGTAGTGAGGAAGCAAACTAAGAGTCTCATTAAATTCCGAATACTTTTGACTCTCAGTGTATGTAGCACTCATTTCAGCAATGACAAGGGTCACAGAATCTTTAGGGCAGAACATCAGTAGAAATTTAATCATATTTAATTATTGTTCCAATATAAATGTCAAAATATTTTTCATGAAATTGTCATATCAATTTCCAAACAGATTTTTCAATCCAAAAAAAACAAAAACAAACCTGTACCATTACAACCCATGAAGGCTCTTGGATTCATAACTAGGTAAGGACCGTACTGTTTCTAAACCAACGGTTGTGCAAGGAGGTGATTTGGCCGATATCACGCTCAACCGTCAGATTTTTCCCTCAATTAAGGGTACCCACTTTATAGAGGCTGGGTGATTCCCAGAAGGATCTCCCGATCCCACACGGCTTATAACAGAATAAATAATTACCTGCCACAGCCGGCCTCGAATCCGGGACCGGGAGCGTACAACACAGTGCCTTACCACTGAGCTACTCCGCTAATCCAAATATCCTCAAAATAAAACTGGCAGTTTATTAAACACGTAACATTGTTAGTGTGATTTATTACTGGGCAATCATTACCAAAGCCTAATTCCGAAGCCCGACAGATAAGATAACATCTGTAGTAGTAGAATGCCATCCACACTCTTGAGATGGAGCTGATGCAAAAACATATTCCGATTATCCGATGGCTGAGGAACTACACGAAGGAGGACGCAATATGCGACTTAATCGCAGGAATTTCCATCGGCCTCACCATGATCCCGCAGAGCATCGCTTACGCAGCGCTTGCAGGTCTTTCGCCTCAGGTATGTTCTGCACTTAAAAGTTATTTTTTGACGACTTTTCAATTTATTAAATACTGAATCAAGTTCTGAGAACATAAATGAATATAACAGCTTTGGAATTTTTACTTGAAATGGTCTTAATGTTTTATTTCACTACTACAGGGTGGAAGGTAAGTGCATGGTTGTTAGGTGGTTAAAATAAAACGTCACTTGTTAGGAGATACTTTTTGACTCAACTGGTTTACGTCAACAACAATTTGCTTCATTTTAATTAAAATTTAAAAAGCGGAACTCCGGAAAATCTTAACGATTCTACCTCAATAGGGTCACTGGTATCTAGAAACTGTGTGTGAACAATATATACTTGATGTGTATATAAATATAAATCAACGATATATACTTCATTGGCAATAAAAATATAACTAAATAATACTCCATAAAATAGTAAAATAACAAAATATACTCCAGTGGCTTCTACACGCGTCTGTTAATTTGCAAAATTCGTATTTAAAAATACAACTGTGGTGATGTTATACATAAGGATAAAAAAAAGAAGGCCGTAAAATGAGATAAAAATAAGATATAACTGAAATTAATGTTTGCGTTTACTTGCTAGCCAATGTGGTAAAATAATTAATTATAAATTATTGTTAAAATTTAGATGTCCTGAAGATGGGGAAAAATATTCCGAACGTTGACAAAAAATGTGAAAATCAATAAAGGAAAATCAATATGGGAAGAAATATCATTCAATATATGCCTAATATATTTTGAAAAAAGTTTTAATCCATAGAAGAGAGGTCGTTGGACGTTGACTTCAGGAGAAATTCAACTTTCAAGACTTCCACGTCTACGTCATTCTACGTCATTACTTGAGAACCATCATGAATGGGCGGGAATTTAGTTTAGGCGACACTAGGACTTCAAAATTAGTGCAGATTTTCCACACGATATCTATACTATAATATCAAGCTGAAGCGTTTGTGTGTTTGAACGCGCTAATTTATATACTACCAGTCCGATTAGAAAACTTCCTTTTGCCTCAGTTTGTTGAGGAAGACTTTAGGCTTGATAGCATCACTCTATGACCCGTAGGAACGGAATAGTAATCATAAATAAATTGCAAGGAGAAATAGTGTCCAATTTGCCTATTTGTCGTTATCGTGACAACTTCATAACTGTGTAAGTAAGTTGACTATCCAATTTGTGTGAAATTATAAATAAAATGGGAGGTTATGGGAAAATAAAAAGTGCAAAAACCTGAAACTTTATTGCCGTTTATAAATTAATTATTGTCATTTTGACCCTACTCCTTGAAAATGTCTGTAACAAATGATACTTACAACATACTTGTAATACAGGTTATTATTGCAATTTGAATATTAGGGATTAATCCAAATTTAACGCGTGTGAAACCGCGGGGCACAGCTAGTCTTAAATAACATCTTCCTATCCGTACGGAACATCAAGAAAAATAAAAGCGTCTTCTGAAGAAATGAGCTATGATAGTGTTACAGTAGCAGTTTCTGTATTCAGAACCTTTGTCCTTGGAGAACAAATTGATATAACAAAATCAAAGAAAATATGTTGCGTCTTAAGGAATGATATCAAGTACTAGGAATGTACCGAAAAGACTAAAAGCTTGTTCTTAGCTCGGTCCGAGATTAATGAAGCTGCCGATAAGAAGGCGCCTTATGTATTTATGTGTTCTAAAAGATCTTGTTATTATTAATCTCAAGGATTATAAGATAATATTTAATTTTGTTATTGAAATTTTACCTATCAATAAATTCTAAAAAGAAAATTACTAGAATTGCACTCTGTATTCTAAGTTGCCTCAAAAAGATCGAGAAAAGCTATCTGTGAAAAGATAATACTTTTCTTGTCATGTTCTCCAATGGTGGATATGTTTTAAGAAAGACAATGATATCAGTTTCTGCAAAACCATTTCATATCGTATCATTGATACGGTTTAGAATGTTTGGCTCTACCAAAAATGATGAAAAGTAATTTGAATTATTTGGAAAATCCATTCGATGACGAATTTATGGTTCTCTTCGTGAAAGAGACGAGGAGGGACACAAATGTGAAAGTTAATGAATTACATAAAGTACAAATGTATATAGTTTAAGAGGTTTCTTGGCAGCGATACCCATGGATTGGGAAAAGAATAATCAGAAGACCAGTATACGAGACAACCAGACATGACAGAGATGATCAGGCTCGTCACTGGGACGAGCACACTGCTCAAAGTAACTAATAAAGCAGGAACGTTATGGCCTAAAATCGAGATTACTGGACAGTTCCAGGCTAACTGTTTTTTTAAATGGCATAAAAAACAAGTTATAAAAAACAAAAAATGTGACCAAATGCCACGTATACTTTACGCTATCGATATGTTTTTGATATAACGATGGCACTTGGCGCACGATGGCGCATCGATTTGATATAACCTAAATCTGGCACTGTCTCCAGAACTAATATGGTTATAAAAAAAAATCATTGTTTGAAAAAGGTCTAAATATAGAAGTATCGAAAAGAAATCGGAGAAAGGAAGAAGAAGTGATTCCTCCTATCTGAAAAAGGACTACTTTACAATATGGAGAAAAAACTATTTTTGAAACGCAATTAATCTAAAAATCGTACAAATTTTTGTGTATTTTTTATGACCCTAAGGAGACATATCAAAATAAAATCATCTTTTCTGTGTAATTTCATACCATAATAAATAACGCAGTTACGATTTCTCAGAGGAAGATTATTTTAGTGCATGTACAAGTACGAGGTATCACTTCTTAGCCATCGATAGAGTCTATCATATGTTTCATTTATTTAATGTGTACCTGGTTTCACTAATTCTAGCAGTTTTATATTCCAGACTGGCTTGAATTCGGCATTCATGGGCTGTATGATATATGCCTTCCTAGGAACCATCAAAGAAGTCGTAATAGGACCTTCTAGTCTCATGGCCCTCCTCACCTATGAATACACTCATGCACTTAACTTGGACTTCGTAGTGCTTCTCTGCTTCCTCTGTGGCATAGTGGAGTTCATCATGGGAGTATTTAGACTCGGTCAGTAAACTTTAAATATAATATGACTATTATATACGTACTCAGTATTATACCGGAATGAGATCATTGGATCGAGATTTTAAGTAGTAATGGAGATAATGCTCTTAGTTCTTAAGGTGATAGAATTTCCTCAGCAAAATATTAAGGAGAACTACCATCTAACTGGCAGCTATTATATATGTATGCAATTCATTTGAAATTATCTGTAAACATACGCATGTGATATGATCACTTACCGTAAACTAGGATAACTTTAAGACTGACGGAATGATTTTAAGACCATCATTATTTCAAATTTAAACAAAGAGCCCGCTTAAAATGTTCAATTTTGAAATAACGATTGTATTAAAGTTGTTAATCTCAGTTAACAGTAATTAATTTATAATTCAATCAAAAATTTTTTTTGTCCTTTAATACCCGCTCTTCTTCTGACGATAGTACTTGGCCATCGTTAATTCAGTAATACGTCGGCAGAGGTAGCCTTCCCACTGTTCAAATCAATGTTATAGACTATCTTACAAATAAATGTAATATAGTATGGGAGTCAGTGGGAGGTTTAGGTCATCCATTGAGCATACACCTGGAAATATATGATTTCAAAATCACTAAAGTCGCAAGCATTGAAAGCGTGAAGGAACAATAAATTGTTTTTTGCTTTTTGCTTCTTCATATGTGATGAAACTACGAAATAGGAAACATAGAGGAAAATCAGCGCTACGACTGCACAGAGTTTTTTGCGAGTATCTATGGCTTAGGAATGAGCAAATAAAAATAATAATAATAATATAATTTAATGCTCTACAGCTTAAGTTATTTGACATTTTTCATTTGGAATAACTATTTTTGAGTTGCAGACAAGTAAAACTGAGCATAACATACTTTTCAGTCAATTTTACTGCCGATTTTTGTCAAACTGTTGAACAAACTTTAGTATTTGAAAAGAGCATTCGACGGATAATTTAATACCGTAGGTAAGAGTAAAATTTTCTGTGTGATGGCACCCTACTGACATTAAAATACTAAAACTGAAAAAAAAGAGTTCCAAAATTAGATTTTAGCCGAACACAAAGAACAAAATGATATAAGATCCAGGAATATGTTTGATGGGTAAGCTTCGATGACAATTTACTAACTTTCAATTTAAATTTTTTCAGAAAGTTCGCTGCACTTTATAATAGCTAGACGCGCAGTTCTGTATTGAGACGGTATTTACCTAGTTTTTAAAATTACTTACAGATGTATTTTCGATGGGTGACCTAAATCTGGCACTGTCTCCAGAACTAATATGGTTATAAAAAAAAATCATTGTTTGAAAAAGGTCTAAATATAGAAGTATCGAAAAGAAATCGGAGAAAGGAAGAAAAAAGAAAAAACTCTGGATTTCGATTATGGCGGATCCGAATAAACGAGGTTCTTCCCTATAATAATATACATGTTATATTTAACATCTTGGAGTTAAGGAGCTGTTCCAATGAGTCTATCGGACTGAAGAGTACTATGAGATATACAAGATGTATATAGATCCTCGTAAAATTATATATAAACTGAATTACTTATAGCAGTGCCTTCTCTTAGCGAACGGACTATAATTACTGTTACTACAAAGTCCACTGTTGGAAAAACCCGAATTGCTTAAAAGGCGCAAAGATATAATATAGTGTCGGGTTCTAAATCGAATTATCATAACAGTAATTGAGTTTTATTTAAAATCAGATTGAAGCTCTTAATAATAATGCGTTTTTCAATAATTCTGTTATTACAATCATATAATTTCTATTTATTTATTTTTCCATTCAGGTTTCCTTGTGGAATTCATCTCTGCTCCAGTGGTCTCCGGCTTCACAACCGCCACATCCGTCATTATCGTTGTATCACAGCTGAAAGGACTGATCGGGATTAACTTCGAATCGAATGGTTTCGTGGACAATCTCTATCAAATCTTTGTCCACTTGCATAAACTTCGCTGGAGTGACACTAGTCTAGGAGTAATCTGTGTGATTATTCTTCTGATAATGAGGGTAAGTTCAATGTTCTCATTGTGAGGAAGTGCCAGAGAAAAGAACATAGATTAGAATGACTAACTATATTTACTATGATAAGCTATACATGACTTGCAAACCACTGCAACAGAAATACCTCTATACACTGCCGCTATGATATCCATCATGAGGAATCGACCGAACCTTCGATTACGAGTGATAAGCTTGAAGCACTGCACGCAAAAAGAATATGAATAATTTACTCCGTGTATCATATAAATAACGTGCCTGTTGTGCAAAAAAAAATTTGGAACACACTAAAACACTCTCTATTCCTGCTCTATTCCCGCCAAAGCAGTGCTATCTTGATGGTGACTCCTCTCTTCAAAATCTCAGATGCCACCCTTACACTCACACTTATTATCACAGGCCTATTCTTCCTTAAAATATGATAAATAGATTAGAATCTACTATTGTCTCTCGTTCACGAGTGTGTTATTTAAAACTATTGGCGGAGTCGTAATTTTTACCTTATTTTGTTTCCTTCTAAAACAGCAATTGATTTTAAATTAGTTCTTTTAATTAGTACTGATCAATGGAATATTAGAATATTATTTATTGCTGTTCATTAATTTTACTTTGTTTGCTCAATGAGTCGAAAGTAATAAAGCCAATGCTATGACTATGATTATGACCAATGCTATGGACTTTATATACCTAAAATGCCGTATGATATTCCTTTTATTGCTTTAGATAAAGCTCTCTTGCTTCGGTTTATACATATCCAGATATTCTATTTTTTTTATTATTTCTTCATTGACTAGGAAATGTTTCAACATACGTTTCACGATTTTTTTTATGAGGAATGATCAAATCAAGCGAAGAAATAACAATTTAATTCAATTCTGAAATATATTAAAGAATTTAAAATACAGTTACTTCATATTGCTTCCTAGGTTTAACCACTATAAATAATGAATATGAATGAAATGATTCAGAGATAGAATATGACAAAGAGAAAAAAAATATATATATTATCTATATTTTATATATATATATATATATATATATATATATATATATATATATATATATATATACAGTATATATATTATATATATTATTATATATATACAGAAAATAAGAGCGGTTTTAAGGAAAAGACTAAGATTCATTACTTTATTGCCTTATGTTCTACCTTGGTCCGATTTCCATTTTTAGTCATATTATAAAAGTTGTTTAGGATTAACGTAGATATTGTTGGTCCCCAGGACCTAACTCCTCCCCACCAGTTTCGAAAAATTTCGGAACTTGGGGAAGAGGGATGCCAAAGGCCGGAAGGCCAACAACAGCCACCGTACATAATGCTGAACAATACTTACAACAAACCAAAAAATGAACTTACAAAAATAACATGAAATTACAACCAAAATTCTCTTTTTCACTTTCGATTTTTGATTCACTGCAACACTTTAAACAAAAATAGAACTAATACGCACTATACAGAAAAGAGAAAAAAAATAGATACTTCATGTAGTAAAACATAGGTCCACATGCTTTATACACTCATAATAACAAAAATAATAAAACAAAATGTATGCTTCTGTATGACGGCCAGGACACTTACGTAGATATTATAACGTAGATATTGTTGGTCCCCAGGACCTAACTTATATATATATATATATATATATATATATATATATATATATATATATATATATATATATATATATATATCATTTTTTTCCCGCTACATTTGAGCACCTCCAGCGGTCCCCTTTGAGTCAAATGAACTGAAATTCGTTATCCAGAATTTTTCGTATCGAAGGTCAGCGGAGAGGCAGAACCATATAATAAAAGTACAAGTAAATTTCGGTATGTTAGGGAACTGTCTTTTGTGGGTCTCAATTTTTTCTTACTCCCCCGTTTTATTTTTTTTTTAAATATGAAAATACGACTTTAGTGACAGAGTTCTACTGCTCACGAATTTTTTTATTATTATAATCGCATTGTATATTCTTCCATCTAGCACTCAAAGTTAAATTAATAGACACTTCTTATCTATTAAATGGGTCTCCATATGTAAGAATTTTTGTAAATACATATTAGTATATAGTTTAGTGTAAATACTTTAGTATTATAGGCATAAATGATATTGAATATATTAATCAAGAGCATGGGAAGTTACTTATCATGCCGGTCGGCTGTTAATATCACATACAAAATACAGTTTTATATTCTGTTAATCATCAGTACTGGTTCTAAAAATAAAATAAAACGTTTCCCATCCTATGTTCCTATTTCTATCAAGTATAACTCGGCTATTGTGAAATGATTAATTGACAACAGGAAACTGATAATAACATTACATCCTTTCATGTAATAAAATAAGTTTATTTATCTACAGAAAGCGAAGGAGTTGAACGTTCCTGAAACATGGAAATACGCCACTTGTGTGAAGAAGACACTATGGCTTTTGACTCTTGGAAGGAACTTCTTGATCGTAGTTGCAACATCCTTCATTGCTTACCTTTATAGGAACAACGGTTATCAGGCACCTTTCTTAACCTCAAGTTTGTATATTATAAAATAATTTCTTAAATTTTAACAAATTAATGTAATAATCGAAAGTAAATGGTTTGTAAAGCTTTGAGAAAAGTAGTTATTTTATATTTTTATAAATATTGTAATATTATTTTCTACGCTTCATCAAAATTATCCTTGCTCGTTGACAAATACATATGTATTTGATCCATGGGCGTAAGCATGGGGGCGCAAATGGTGCGTCCAATTAAGTCAACAGGCACCTGCAAATAAGTCAGTCATATATCTTTTGTAGACCAGGAGTGTTAACATTTTGGTTTAATTTTAACAAACAAAATTTTTAAATATGTTTTAGACAGCATATTCTTCAAACAATTTTTCAGAATAAAGAATGTCCCCGAGCCCTCTCGCCTTACTGAGGAGTATGAAAGGACCTCCGGTACTATGGTTCGTGCGCCCTCTAATAAAGGATGCTGATAAATAAGATTATCTTGTGACTTCATCTAATTGACAAACCTAAAGATTGGATTAAGTGAAATGCGCCTAGCCTCTAATGAAATTTCAACAAACCCTACAGAATTCAAAGGTCTATGAAAACCATCGAAGTAATAAATATAATTGCGTACAAATGATAAAAAGGACAGCATCTGTTTGTATTTGAGATGCTTGAATATAAAGCGTTCGGCCATATCTTCTAATGTAGTCGGTTATAATCTGATACCATAACATAATAGCATATGTCTTCTTCCTGTTTATGGAAATTTATGTTGTGACGTTAAAAATTTAAATTACATTTCATTACTTAAATTTCTTTATTTAAAAAAAAAAAATACATATATATATATATATATATATATATATATATATATATATATATATATATATATATTTATACAATAATCCCAAAACATTGATTTTATGTGGCGACGTTAAAAATTGAATTCATTGCGATTATTCAAATGATTACTGTTTTTTATCAATTGTTTATCACTGTAACCATAACTCAAATGATAAGCAAACTCCCACCGAATCCTTTTTTGTTGAGATCGACACAGAGTTCGTCACAAAAAAGAGTTTATTATTACATAAATTATATTAATAACCAAAACACAGAACTGATAAAGGTTACAGTGCAGGTTATAACTGAAACCAACAGCATATGGTTGGCCACTTAGCACAAAGTACCGTATTTGATTTTTAACTCAATAATTAAATCATTTTTATTCACACCTGCTAATTATTCTATCGGAAATCAATGGATGGAATGATTATTAATTGGCATAAAATTTCAAGTATGAGAGGGAACAGTAGCTTCAAGCACAAACAACTTCAAAGAAACATTAATTCTTAGTCAAAGAGGTTTTTCATCCATTTCCTCTTCAGCCTTCTACGGATATTTCCCGGTATTAGTGATGTGGCCATTAAATTTATGAATGTGTGGGGATTTCCTTGTAATTTAGCAAATCTTACAAAATAATTTTTTAGGTGCTGTAAGAGATTATTCAATCTATTAATAAAATTTAATATCTGACCTGAGGAATTTTCCATCACATATTATCGGCTCGATTGGGTATTGTTCCTATTCATACTTGTTATTATACCTCTCAGTTGCTAGTGCTGGTTGCAGCCTCTGATGCTGCAGTTCATTCTGAAGGGAGTGAGGCTGGTTGCAATATGTATTTTTATGGATATACTGTCGACACAGAATGCATTGAGGAATCACTCTTTTTTCGCGTGGTTCTTCTATTACAACATTTGTAAAATATAAAAATTCAATGTTGAAAATGTTTTCATTGAATATTGTCTTTGATTATCGGGATTTTTCTGACGTGAAATAACATTTACTTTGTCAGTAGCCTCGTATCCAATATTTGTGTTGCGTAGTGTACATTTTTTATGACGACTCCTGGGCTTATATCGTCCGGAAGCTGAAAGTATCGATGTCAGTACCCCTTCTTCTTAAATTTGTCACTGTCCTGCGATATGTAACGGAATTTTCCGGATAGATACTTACTCCTCGCATTGAATACTACGAGGAATCTATATCCTTCAACATAACTTAAATGAATAGGTGGAGGATTAGTATTTTTTGTTTGTGAGTCGTTATTGATAGGTCCTAAACTATTTTAGTAATGATATCGTCACCAGCCTTCATTTGTTCCTGAGTTTCTCTTTCCGAAATTATATGGCGTTTTCTTCCAGATTCAAGAAAACTCATGATAGCTAAACATGCATTCAAATTCATGTTAGATAATCATTGATTATTGATAGCGGTGATTACCGAAGTTTAAATGATCTAACTGTACCAGATCGATACCCAATCCCTCGAATCGACGAATTTCGCCATATTCTCAGGGACAAAACGATTTTTTCTAAGATTGATCTATTTAAAGCATATTACCAAATTCCAGTCGCCGAAGAAGACAAAGAAAAAAACGCAATGATAACCTTTCGGTCTGTATGAGTTTAATGTCATGAGGTTCGGTTTGCGAAATGTCCCTTCAACATTCCAACGGTTTGTGAATGAAGTATTCCGTGGCTTAGACTTCATGTTTCCTTATTTGGACGAGGTATTGGTGGCATCAGCTTCTCCGGCATTAAGAATTAAGAACATTAAAAATTATTTAAAACAAATTTTTGAGAGACAACGCTTATAGCTTACGAATTAACATGTCAAATTACCATGTTACCACATTTCAAACATCTAAACCGTCGTTGGACAAAAGATGTCATACTTAATTACACACTGCCAGAAACTGTACAAGATCTTCGACAATCTTTGGGTAGTCTCAATTTCTATCGCCGATATTTAAAGAAAGCTGCACACATACAGGTCCCACTTCATGACTACCTTAAAAGAAAGAAAGACAGGAGAAAAATAGCCTGGACAGAGACAGCGATAGTTTGTTTCGAGCAATTCAAGCAAGACCTCGCAACTACCGCCATGCTTGTTTTTCCAGATGCTCGATTCCCTAAGATGTGCACTGACGCTTCTGACAGGTATTGGAGCAGTACTCGAACAGTTCGAAGAAGATGGATGGAAATCCGTAGCATTTTTCTCAAAGAAACTTTCTTTTGCGCAGAAAATCTACTGTACATAAATCCAGTATCCATCACCTAAATGGACATGACACTATTGTTGTTGATACGCGGTCACGAATAGAGGAAATACATTGGTTGGACTATGATCTAATCGCAACTGCCCAATCAGAAGATGCAGAACTCAAAACGTTATTGCAGCATGAAAATTCTCGTCTTGATTTCAAAAAGCGTCAATTATCTGGTAAATTTCTTTGGTGCGACGTATCGACTGCTAATATTCGCCCACTTCTTCCAAAAAGTTGTAGAACGACTGATTTTCATCAAATCCACGACCTTGCTCATCTTGGTATTAAATCAATAGTCAAACAGGTAACATCTCGATTTATTTGGCCTAATATTAAAAACGCTGCAAATTATTACACAATGGTTTATTATTTCCACTTATTTATTCCACTTGTTTATTATTCCACAAAAATATCTATTCTGTCAAAGTAAAAAATATGAAGCAGTAGGTACCAAAGGAAAAGAAATTTGAAGCTTGCCACAAGATGTTCGCCGTGAGAGTGCCGAACTGTGTTAATTAAAAAAACTGCGTCAATGCAAGTAGGCTGTGATGTAAAATGATACAAAGGAAATATTTGATGTGCACTTCACTAGGAAAAAATAAAAACGAAGTTCATTAAGCTATATCTCAGCTAATAACGGCCCGATTTAGGTGATTTCTAGTTCGTATTGTAGGGATTTTCGTTAGCTTTCGTTTAAATATAATAAAAGCACCAAACAAAAAAATTAAAAACATTTTTGCGGACGTATTGAAAATAATAAACCAAAAGCATTTACAGATAGAGATTTTTTTTTTTTTCGTTTTTTTATTTTTTCTTTTTTGTTATTGTAATGCCTTGTTATGCTGATTCCAAAACACCTTACATTTCTCCTCTATGTTTATAAATGGCCAAGTTATAGGTATGAAAGATCTTTAATCGGCAATTATTATAGATTTTTTTTTTTTTTTTTTTTTTTTTGTTTCTCGTTATGCTGATTCCAAAACACCTTACATTTCTCCTCTATGTTTATAAATGGCCAAGTTATAGGTATGAAAGATCTTTAATCGGCAATTATTATAGATTTTTTTTTTTTTTTTTTTTTTTTTTGTTTCTCGTTATGCTGATTCCAAAACACCTTACATTTTCTCTCTATCTTTATAAATGACCGAGTTATGGGCTTATTACATATTTAATCGGTAATTATACGGATTTTTTGTTTTTCAATTTTTTTTTTTTTTAATATCTCGTTATGCTGATTCCAAAACACCTTACATTTTCTCTCTATCTTTATAAATGACCGAGTTATGGACTTATGAGATCTCTAATCGGCCGCCATTTTGAAACAAACAGACGGATTATAATGTCGAGTTCAGAGGATCATCCCGGGGTGACCTGTGACTTTGGTACCGAATCTCAAGAAAATCGGTCCAGTAGTCTCGGAGAAAAGCCGCGGACGGACGGACGGATTTTTTTTTATTCCATATTTGGATTCTACGTATCATGAAACGTAAAACCTCAAATTTTGAGTGGGGGTTACAAAAAAATTTTCTTTGGTCGATTCCAAAGGTCTATTATTGAAAATAATAAACCAAAATGATAATAACAACTAGCCTATCAAGCCTGCTTGATTAGCCTGCATAAGAAACAAAATCAATGAACACACCAATTATGAAAGCAGCAGGTACACCGAGCCGGATGAGAGATTTGATATTTTGCATATTGATATAGTTGGATCATTAACTTCTTCGGAAGGACACTCCTACTGTATCACTATTATTGATCCATCCACCTCTTGGATGGAAGTAATACCAGTCAGCAATAGAACCGCTGAAACAGTAGCCAGGAGATTATTTGAAAACTTGATCGCACGATTTGGCTTTTCGACCCGAATTATTACGGATTAAGGAAGACAATTTGAATCGGACTTATTCCGTGGTCTTGCTGCAATTTGCGGCATCAAAGTTCAACATACCAAGGCATATCATGCAGCATGCGAATGGCAAAGTAGAGCGATTACATAGGACCCTAAGGACGGCAATCAGAGCTCACAACTTAATAAATTGGACCTCAACGCTGCCAACGATACTCCTGGGACTCCGCTCTGCAATCCGCGAAGATACCAACCACTCCATCGCTCAAATGGCTTATGGTAAATCCATCAGATTACCTGGAGAATTTTTCCAAGAATCGAAAATACTAGCGGATACGAACACGTTTTTGGCGAATCTTATGCGCCAAATGGATCTTCTCCGACTTCTAAATACTCACTATAAGTCATCGCACAAAATTTACGTCCACAATGACCTTGCAACATCATCGCATGTATTTGTCCGCGTGGATCGAACAAAGAAACCTCTGGGACCACCTCAGATGGACCTTTTGAAGTGACACAGCGCAACCCGAAATTTTTTACACTTCGGATTAAGGACAAGGAAGTTGTCATATCAATCGACAGGTTGAAGCCCGCCTATTTGCTGTCGGGCACATTCCTGACTATAAGCGACACTCCGCTTCCACTTGATACACCAGCACCTACAGATACAGGAATCTCTGAACGTTCTACGAGCCTACAGACGCATTCTCGAAGAGGTCGCCAGATTCAACTGCCATTGCGGTTAGCGATGTAAATGTGAATATAGTGTCATAACATTTTTTAATCTCTCTACCTGTTTAATTTTGTCACAACTGGATGTTAAGTTACTGAGAGGGAAGTGATATAGGAGACATTAAATATTCAATTTATAAATATTGTTATATAAGCCAACATCAATGTTCTGAATGGATTTGATGTATCGATTCTGATAAAACCTAGTTGAAAGAACCTTTGAGGAGGTTTCAGTGTGCTAGAAAAATAAAGGTATTTAAAACGGACAGATTGTAAATCTTAATATATTGCTTTTTATCACAAATTATCGCGTTTTTAATAAAAATAATCCTATACTTCCATCTGTTGCAGATTTCTTCAGCTCACAAATAGCAAGATAAACAAACACTTGACTTTATCGTTTAACATGAAAGAAACTGTTAGACTAAAGAAAAAAAAATCAAGTTTGTTGGATTATTAAAACCCGTTCAATAACCGAAAAAAAAAAAAACGATTAACCCGAATAAAATAAATTTTCGGTTACACTGACCGGTTATTCCCGTCCCTATCATATTATCATTTGTTTGTTACAATAATTTAGTGACCTCCAAATACCAATTTCCAAATGCCAATGACTGATACTTGTAGTTGCCATGTCATAGGTGAAGGGAAAGATCTCCATTTTTCTTGATCATGTTTTTTTTTTTTTTTTTTTTTTTTTTTTTTTTTACATTAACTTTTCTTATTTCGCTTTCTGAAGACATTTTCAGGTCTTGCCATTTGCTGGTCTCTTTTTCTGGTGATCCAAGAATTATATTCTGAGGCGGCTTTTTCAATTACACCTTGTCTTTTCCTCAGAGTGTGCCTTAGTTGATTGATGACCCAGCGGTTCTTTCATGTGGTTATGTTATTCTCAGAAAGATACTATGATTTCATTAAAGTGGTGATTCTTGGATGTTGGCAACGGAGGTTCACACAAATAATCTTCATAAAAATCAAGTCAAAAATAAGTCATAAAATGTCCATGACGTGTAGAGACGTCTTCTGTTTTGTGATTTTACTACTGTGGTTAAGTCTGTGTAAAGCAGGTAGTTTCCAAAAAAAAGGCGTTAAAAGGGCTAATTGTATAAATCATTTTTCTTTAGGAAATAAAGAGTAATTTATTTATTTTAACAAGTTTTTAATGTAGTGAGAATAAATAACTACTTAATACATTAATTGGAAATTAAATTAACTTTTGTACAACTAAATTAGCTGTTTTAAAAAATCCTCACACTCAAATCCCGAGCTGGTTGATTCACAAATTTTGTGTGTACACATTGCGATCATAGCAGGCAGTACCCCCTCCAATAAGAAACCCAGCCCCTTCTTCAGCTCTCAGCCCAATCTATGGGAAGCACTGATTAAGCTATGCGGGTTGCATCTGTCAGAGTGAAGGTGTTCTGTTTCTGTGATTTACTCAATATTAAATAAATATTTTCTTTTTCTTTTTACTACTAAAAAGTGATTGTATTTTTCTTTTATAAAACAAAGAGGATACTTGCTCATGTGCACACTTGTAATAACCTCCACTGATTCCATTATATGGTGGAATTCTCGTCATAAGCACTTAGATACTCAATTGAATATCAGTCCTGTTTTTACATTCAATATATTACCCAATTATCAGCTTATATGTAGAAAAGCATATTACTGTTTCTAAATTTTTATATTAAATGCTCACATAAATTATTTTATTTACTTTTTATAATGTTAGATGAGACTGTAAGATTTAAAAAAATATTGGTGTTGACAAATAAATTCTATACTTAAAATACAAATAACAGAAATTTTGAGATCCATTATCATTGCTATGGCATTTAATATTCAAGTATTTCAGAAATTGTTCTCATTTGTTTATGATTATTTTCTCACTGATTATAATTATCCTAAAAAATGAAAATTGAAAAAAAAAAAATCAAAAAAAGAAAATATGAAGTGATTTTCAAAAGTTGATTATATTATCTTAAAAATTTCTTACTCTCATTGCATTTTCACTTAAACTTAGTGTACCTATGGAGATTAGTTGAGAGATGACAATTTAATGTATGAATAACTCCTGGTAGTTTGAATGCAAATTAAAATATCTCGTTCAGTTTTGTATTGGAGATTCTATTGTTGAATAGATTTCAATTCATTTGAGGTACTCACAATATTCAAAGGAAGGGGTAGCTAATTTCTACTGGATTATTAATTATATTCCAGACTGGTTGAAGGTCCATGGCTGAATTTTTACATTAGTTAGATAATTAGATTAATTGAAGCCCAAAATATTTATGTTAACACTTTCAGAACCTGTGGAGGGTGGTATTCCTAGCCCGATTCTTCCTCCATTCAGCACCCAGATAGGCAACAAGACCTACGATCTGCGGGAAATGGTCATGGAGTTGGGTACAGGCAGCATCATCATCCCCATTATAGCTGTCCTGGCAAATGTAGCCATAGCAAAAGCTTTTGGTGAGTATATCAATGTCAATTAGGTCAGACACATTTGAACATGTATATTCATTAAAATCATACTATCTATAAACCAAACTAAATTTTATCGAAGTGCAATTCTTTAAAATATTCATATTAAAAGTCACTGTTTTATTATAGTGAATGGACCTGTTGAGGCTACACATGAGATGCTGACCCTTTCCGTATGTAATGTCTTCGGTTCCTGTTTCCAATCAATGCCAACTGCTGGTGCCTTCACCAGATCTGCTGTGGCCAGTGCTAGTGGTGTCCGTACACCAATCGCAGGCTTATATTCTGGTATTTTCTAAAATTTTTAATTGGAAAATGCTGAAAATTTGTCTATATACTTCTAAATATATGAATGTTTAAGTGCTTTTCAATACAGCATATTATTCCTTCTGTCGCCTTCTTGTTTTAGCGGGGCTTATCATGATGGCTCTGGGATTCCTTGGACCTTATTTTCACCATATCCCAAGAGCAACTTTGTCTGCAGTCCTTATAGCTGCTGTAATTTTTCTCATTGATTGGAAAATCTTTCCATCTTTATGGAAAAAGAGCTGTGAGTGATGGTCTTATCATAATGTTTTCCTTTAAAAGAAGAGTTGTCTTGTATTGCTTATGTATATTCAGTTTATTATTTGAACTTTATGAAGGATGTAGATTTTAAATGATAGTTGACTTAACAATAACGATTGAACAGGGTTAGACTTCTTTTGTGTGACCTTCACCCTGATCAGTTGCCTTGCACTAGGAGTAGAGATAGGACTTCTGATCGGAGTGCTGATAGGTGTCACCCATCTGGTCTACAAGACATCCAGGCCTCCCCTCAACATAGAATTTGGCAAGGTATTATTAAAGGAATCTTAAATTGTTTGTATTTTAACATATTCCCTATTTGTTTCTACCTATAATTTTAATATATTCGGAGAATAATGTTTGATTCTGGTCCCTTTGCCAGTAAAAGTATCAGAATGCAATTGTTGATAGAGTTTATTCCAGAATGAGATTACCTTTTAAGTTATAAGACAAAATTTAAAACTAATTGGTTCATCTAATTGCACCAAGTCTAATAACAAAATTAAATAATTGACACCAATTTATGGCTAACTTACAGTATGTTTTTGTTATTTTACTTCTTGATTCCAGATCTTCTTTTAAAACAAATATCACAATCACAGTTCCTAGTAGCCCATGAATTTAGAGGAAATTCGCGGTTTACTGGGAAAATTATGGTACTAACTAAATTGACTAGCCTCAGAGGTATATTCATTTATGAGAGTCCAGGAGTTTCTAGAATGTCCTATAACATGACTCTAGGCAATTCTATGGCATGATTGTTGTCATTTTTAAATTATTATAGATAGGTATCTTCTGATTAATAAATATTCTTAAAATGTTTTAAAATTCATTTGTAAATGTTTCCAAAAGTAATTAAATCATTTTATTGATAATTTCGAGAAAAAAAAAATTTCAATCAAGATTTCAAACTGTATTGTATGAAACATTAGTATACTTCTGTTTACTGAATCTTCACCTTTAAAGAACAAGAACATAAACTTTTATTCTGGGACTGTTACCATTTAGTTACCAGTAAGGAAATACCAAAAATTGAATAAAATTTAACATAACTAATTTCTTTTTTTTCTTATTGTACTTAATTTTAAGTAAGGTTATTACTGAGACAAAGCACAAAGAAAAACTATCTTAAAAATTTAAAAAAGCAGTGTAAAGCTGACTTATAAACATAAGAATATTTTTTCATTTTCCTTTTAAGAGCTTTCACGACTATCATCATAAATATAAACAACTGATCAGAGTAGGATCTGCTGATGAACAGGATCTCCTCATCTTAAAGAAATTTATTTCAGGATTTTTCGAAATAGTTTAAGTTTGTCAGGTGGGGTGTAGATGTACAAACCAAAGAGTGTGCGGCATTGTCACTGAAAATCAAGCAACTTGCATAGGGCTGGCATGTTTCCATGATGGAATATTCCTTAGTGATCTATCTCCTCTTTTAATCTCATAACTGGATGATATCAGGGATTAATCAATCCAGAAAATAAAGGAAGTGGTGAAGCAAGAATCAAAGTATAAACTGATGTCTAAGAATATATATATATATATATATATATATATATATATATATATATATATATATTTATTTTATTTTTTTCTGTTGGCACTATAGACCATGGAGATCTTTGGCCGCGCAATGTGGTATCTTACAGGTATTTATGGCTTGTGGGAGCACAGACAGCCTGAAGGGGGTAACCCAACCTTCACCTGAAGGGAGTCACCACATGGACCATGTGGCTACGAACCATAGTTTCCATGCTGCAGAGGCAGGCTATCCATAGCTCCATAACCGGTCCCTTTGGGCCAATTCGGTAGTGTCCTTCCCACCGACTCACTCGGGTTCATGGACAGAGGCAAACAGATCAAGATCCACGGATTATGGCTGTTCCGGGTCAGCAGGCACAACAAGTACCTATATTTCTTTCCCCAAAGCAGACCATCCATGGACCAAACCTCCGGGCGGCTATTTTAGGTCCTGAAAAACTACAATGCGATTCACAATTTAGGTACACATAGTAGAGTCATCACTGCTACGCCTGATATATATATATATATATATATATATATATATATATATATATATATATATATATATATATATATATATATATATATATATATATTGCAATTTTAAATAATTTAATATTCTTTTTCTAAGTTATGAGTTGGACATTATGATTCCAGAAAAAAAAAATTATTAAAACATTATTACAGCAGAATGTAGGTATCTCAGCAAGTCTGCTTTAAACAATTAAACAGGTCATTCCCTTGGCTAGGATATCGTGCATTGAAGCCAACAAATGATTTAATATATAAATTCCTATTTTTTTATTCTTACATGAGGTATAAGACATTTTATAAACATTTTTATTTATATTAAATAAAATACGTTTAACAGGAAATGGTAGCAGTGAGTGGTAGGAATGGCCTCTACTTTTCAGCAACAGACTACTTTAACGATCAGCTTCAAAGGTATGCCTCTGGGTCTGACGCTGTTGTTATCGACTGCTCTACCTTCTCAGGGATTGACTTCACAGCAGCCAAGGTACTTTTACTTACTGTATGATATGAATGTATGTGATAAAAACTAGAAAGGCAATATACAGAGAAAGAAAATTCTGATTGTAAGATTACTTTAAATGTTTAAATTTCAACTGGAGAATTATATTTAATTATATGTTTTATGCATGTATTATTATTAATTTTTTAATAGCTTCATTGCAATTCCTTTATGTATGTTTAAAATCAATCAAAGAAAGTTTTATCAAAAGCAGGTTGTTTTAAACCTTAAAAACTGTCATTAGCTGATTTTATGAATCCAAAATAGGAATTGTGCATAATTAAAAATCAAATGGTGCAGGCCCGTAATGCCCAAGTTGACTGGTAGTTTTTTATATTTTTTAAAATATTTCTCACTCATTTTCAGGCAATAAATCAGATGTAATTGATTACTATTTTTTGTATTGTGTAGCATGTTTAGATGTAATAAAAATAATATAAAAATTTATTATAAACGTAAGTGGACTACAGCAGAAAAGTTTAATTTTTGATAAAGATCCTTTACTCAAATACTTTTAAATTTCCGATAAAGCAGATATTTGTTTTCAGGCATGCAATGTTTAAATATTTTCTGGGAAAATTTTACTCTTTAGCCTCTTGCCGAGGGGTGAGTAATTAGGTTGCCACTTCATATTTGGAAAATTAAACATCTTTTGCTCCCTATTTTTGTTCTGTTATTATAAATTATATATTATTGATATTAAATAGATTTGGCAACACTAATTTTTCTTAAAACAAATCTTCATAAAGCATAAACAGTTTCATGTCTGCTGTAACTAATTGAATTCTTTCTCTTGAAGGGTCTAGCATCCTTGATAAACTCGTTCCAAAAAAGAGGACAGAAGGTGATGTTGGTTAGTGTTCCTACAAACTGGAATGAACTGTTGCTATGTGCTGGAGTCAAGATGGGATGTATCCGAAATGAGCCATTGGATGACATTAATTGTAGGTATATTTAAAATGTTTAAAGTTATTGCAACAGGTGGGATCACATGAAAGTGCAAAGCAATAGCTGATAATGTATTTTATTTAGCTCAAAATATCTGACAACTACATAAGAATAACTATTATTTCCTATATAGTCCCTTAAGAATAACTATGGTCTATAAAATAAATTAACATTTCTGGCTTACATATTTAAATAAACAAATAAAAATCATAATATAAAAGCAATAAAAGAAAAAATAATTCTTGATAAACAATATAAACGAGTAATAATAAAAAAGAAAAAAGAGAATAAGAAAAGAAAATTACATTCACCTATTTAACAAAAACTTTTCTTTAAAATAATTATTTACATCTTATAATGAAAAAAATATATATATATATATATATATATATATATATATATATATATATATATATATATAAATAGAAATAGGCAAGTATATACAAGTAAAAAAGATAACAGAAAAAATGTCTAGCCAAAGACTACATTCAATATTTACAACAACAAAGTCAATTAATATTTACAACAATCTCAATTAAACATATTACTAATGAGAAAAAAAAAGAATATCCTTCTAGTAAAAAAATAAAATAAATATAATTTTACTGACTAAAAAAAATGGAAAGAGAAAAAAAAAATAGAAAGAAAGAAAAACCTTAGAAAGTAAAAATATAAAAATAATATGAGTAGAGAAATCCTGAGTTAAAACAGCATTAAAACAAATTCTCACTTCTAAACAGAATTTCATTCAGCCATATAAAAGTAATGAAATAATTCAAAAGCTCTGTATGATAATTGAAACAATTATTTACTACTGATCGAGATATTGATCTTGAATTAAAATTTCATGAATTGACAGCATCTTTTTGGGAAGTGAGGAGGTGTTGAAAAAGATGGAATTTGAATGAGTTGAGAGAAGAAGAATGTCGGATATTAGAAGGGAGGAAATTCCAGAGGACAATGGAGCGGGCAAGAAAGGAACGTTCAAATGTCTTGGTTCTGTGTGAAGGGATATAGTGGTCAGAAAGGCGTGATCTTTTTTTCTGTGAGTGGACCGAGGATTTCAATTGTAGAAGGCTATAGATGTAGGAAGGGTGCTGGGAGTTGATGGTTCGATATAGGAAAGATCCAAAGAAATATTGTCTACGAATGGAGGGGAAGAGCCATTTTAACTTGCCATAAAGGTGTGACACATGAGACCGCCTTGAGGTACCGAAGAAAAATCTTAAAAGGCAGTTCATGATGCGCTTCTTATAGATATATTTCATATATATATATATATATATATATATATATATATATATATATATATATATATATATATATATATATATATACATTGTCATTTGGTACAGGAAAAAAAATGAACAGGTAGAAAGAAAAAAGAAAATCAATATCTAAAAAATAAATAACAAATAGTTTGCCTATTTGAATTTCTTGAGAATCGAAGATAATAGAAAAAATATTTCATAAATATAAAGAAAAGAGTCCTTGAAATTTACAGAGCCAAAAATGAACTTAATGAACAGTAAAAAAAAGTTTATATTCGTGATCAAATAAAATATACTTACTGAAACTGTTGTATTACAGCATAATTAACCAGCGTCTGATAGGGCTGTGAACAGAAATTGGTAAAGGAGGGTTTTAAACGTAGCTAAGAAAGGACCATGCAGTATTTTAGGAGGGTGAGAATTCCAAAAGGTTGGAGCAATGCAGAGCTATGGAAAGGCATATAAAGGTCAGATGGCCGAGATCTTGTGGACTGGAAGTGGATCGAGGATTTAAATTGGAGGAGATTATAGCCATAGGAAGGGCGCTGGTTGTTAATTGCTTGGGAAAGGAATGTGCATAGGAAATACTGTCTACAGAAGGAGGGGAAGAGCAGCCCTCACTGTGCGTAGTGATATGAAAGAGGGGAACGCCTCGGGGTCTGAGGATGATTTGAGGGAAGATATTGTGAGTCTAAGTGCAGATTTGGGTAGGAGATAGCATAAGCAATGAAATAGTTTAAGAGTAGAAATTGAAAGATGGGAGATGCGAGCAATATGGTGGTTCCAAGAGAGGGACTGGTCAATGATCATGCCTAAGTTTTTAACAGAGGAGCAGAAAGTGATGTATAAGTTGGCCATTTAGGTATAGGATAGAAATTTGGTCCTGGATCTGAGAAGGTATCTGGAACTAACGACAATGGCCAAGGTCTTAGCTGCATTTAACCTTAATCCATTCAAGTTTGCTCATGCGCTGATTCGATCTAGGTATTCTTAATCTTGGTAAATGCCATTAATAGCTCAGAAGAGGAAAAGGAAAAATAAATTTGGGAGTTGTCGGCATAAAGGTGATGGGAACAATGAAGAATTGATTTGTGAAGGTCGTTAATATAGCAGCTGAAAAGAAGATGAGATATGCTGGAGCTCTGGGTAATTCCTGAGGATAGAGTAAGATAGTAAGATAAAGGTTGATGTACGGTGTTAATACTTTCATCTTTCATGGTCAAGCATTGACAATTTAATCTGGTTGAAAATTGGAGTGGACTGTATGAAAAAAAGACTACTTAAGATATAGGATACTATGGATTAATATATTTCTGAATTACATGCGGAATTGTGAAGCCAAAATTTGAACAATTATGTTTATCAGGGTTAGTTAAATTTTGATAGCAGGGTCTATTAATGATGATGAACTGTCGGAAGAATATGTTGAAGGTAGGTGGGTGAATTGTAGCAGAACAAGCAAAAAAATGAAGGTGACTTACTCCACTTCTTGAATTAACTTACACTGATTATTGCCTGCAGGCCTCTCCTCATCTCTTTCTCTTTCATTTCTCTTCTCTCCTATGCCAGAGAAACAGCTTCTGGAATCTACTCGGTCATTGTTGAGTTTTAATAGCTCTCAAGAAAAATGCCGGCTGTCTGGACTTCATCAGACCTGAATGTTCAGACTTGAATAAGCCCCCCTATGCCTTTTACTTCCTGCAGAGAGCATTGCTATCGCCTAGCTGTCGCGACTACCTTGAGATGGCGCCAGATTCATCTTTAATTTTTCGGAAGACCAAACAGTTGATTTGGAATGGTAATTGCCATGGCATGTTGACAGAGGAAAGATTGAAACCAACAGATAGAACTGGTAGAGAAGGATAATAATTTTAGTTTGGAATAAAGGATGGAATGATTTATGGAGTCAAAGGCTTTGGAAAATTCAAGGAGTACCAGGATAGCCATTTTTTTATCATCTATAGCTGGTAATTTTAATTCGGGCAGATTGTGTGGAATAGCCGCGTCGGAAACCAGATTGGAGAGAATCAAGTTGATCGGAATCTTCGAGGAACTTGGAAACTTATGATTGCACTAGTCTTTCTAGGGATTTTGAAAGGTTGGATAGAATTGAAATTGGACGGAAATTGTCAGGAGAAGAAGCGTTAGGATTTTTATTTACTGGATGAACAATGGGTTTTTTTTTTTTTTTTTTTTTTTCCAAGAGATAGGAAATACTGAATTCTGGAGGAAGAGATTGTTGATGAAAAGCAGAATCGGGAGGATTTTAGAGAGACAGTTTTATTAATTCACGGGAATGCCATCTATACCAGTGGAATTCGTATGTGATTTCATTAAGGCTGATAAAAGGTCTTAGGGGGAAATATAGACAAAATAGAGGTATTTGTCATTAAAAAATGTCCCGGGGAGAAAGCAGGAATGGGTGGGTTAATAGGTGGTAGAGGAAGCGGATATGAAGTGTGATTTTAAGTCGTTAGGTGAAACTGGAGATATTAGTGAGGGGAGGGATCTAGAAGGTTCACAAACGGAAAGTTTGCGAAGGAGTAGCCATTTTGATTTGGAGTCAAGAGCTGATGTAAGGTAAATTCATGAAAGTAGGTAAATTTGGCTCGTTGGATCCTTGTTTGTGTCATGTTGCGGAGCACAAAGGTGCCCCCCTCCCTAAGCCAACAACGCACCTTCTCCCCTTCCTTAGTCGAGGACGTACCTCCCCCCTCCAAACTTATCGGTACTGCTCTTTAATGAGAACTCCTTATTATTATTATTTATGAACATATTACATTATTTTCATTTTTATTTTTTAATACAATGTGTGAAAAAATAGAGAAAAGTTTTGTTGCAGTCGTAAATTTTGGTGCACCCCAGTTTTTTGTGTCGCTGAACACGTATCTGAGCTTTGCTGGCAGATATTTTGACCGGTTGTTTGTTTGTAAAAGATTGTTTGAAAGATTTGTTTTTGTTGTAAAAGATATAAATTTTTTTTTCAATATCTCGAAAACTATTAGTTTTCCTGAGAAGACTATCTTATACGAATTTAAAGTAAACAAAAATTTTACATTTTATGTCCATGAAAAATGTCTATGATCAACCGTTAAACCGCAAAGAAGTATAAAAAAGTGGCAAAATCTTCATTACGTCAAATTTTCATAGAAACTATCCAAGTTACCCTACTTTTGATCATACATGCTATTAAACTTCATAAAATACACATGAAATACACACAAAAGTACATAATATCCAAGTGCTTGTAGCGTGTTTTGAAGCAAGTGAAAGGGAAAATGATGAAAAATATTAGGTCGAATGATGAAAATAAACTTGAGTGTGTGAACTGCAAAACTCTTTACATCCATTTTTATTAAAATCAATATATACATCACAATGTGAAAAAATGGAAATAATTAATTTTACTATTCACACTTTCACTTATATTTATAGGTTTTTGTTTGTAAAAAGTCAAAATTTCAGTCAAAGTAGACAGTTGAAATTCTCTGGTTCGTCCTTCATTATATTCGGATGCTCAGAGTCATCTGTTGTATATAGAACAGAAGGAATAAATAACGATAGAATTAGTGGGTTATTTAACGATGCTGGTAGTCAGGAATTTAATTTGGAAAAAGATAATGTTACAGGTCAACAAGTTAAGGAAGAACCTTTTAATGCGCATGCACCTGATAATAATCTTTTATTATTAAAATAAGGATCAACTTACGAATTATGCCCGCAACTAAAAGAATGTTAAACAAATCAAAATGTTAAAAAAATATTCAAGATTGTTTATTTGACTATGTATTTTAAAATTTACTTTCATTCCAACTTTGCCTTTACGGCTAAACAGGTTTCGGCAGCAATCCGTATATCACTGTTGTCAATTTTCCCATCATTTATACATGATTTCTTATCTTCCATTTAGGGCGACCTCCATATTCCGAAAATCTTTTTCTTACTAGTCCTCTTCTTCTATTTCTATTGCCTGGATTGTAGTGAGGTAGTCCCACCGTCTCCTTTCAGCTATATATGAATTCCTTGAAATGCGAGAAATTTTCTTCATTCACCAACCTAAGAAATTCTTTCTCAGTAAGAACGTGGATTCCCGTGGTTTTCATCATCTTAGCCCTTAATGCTTGAAATGCGATGCAGGCCGTGATCATATGCTCACCTGTCTCCGGAACACCGCATGTGGAGCATAGGTGATCAGTATATATTTGACAAGGCATCTGTCTGAAGATATGTAGTGGGAAAAAGCTTTCCTATCCTTAAGCGTAACCTCCCAATCTATGTTTCACCCACAAGTGTCTTCCTCCTTCAAGAGTTCTTGATCTGGATTATCAGACTGAAGGCGACATTGTATTCGTCCCTGTTCCCACCAACACATTTCTGCAAGAATAGAGTCCTGATGAAACGTCACCAGTTTTACCAATACAGGGAAATCAGTGATGATTGGTTCAAGATCGTTTCTGGTTCTCTGCCAGCAACACCCTTCTGCACGTTTCTCTACCACTATCTATTGCTGAATCTGGTGGTACACTCTAAAACTGTTCTGAGTGGCCACAGCTGTTAATGGTTGGTAGTTCTGCTACTTTGAACGAGGATCTGAACGCTGACCTCTTGGACGATACGGATCTGTGTTGGCTCAAAGTGATTGCAATCGTCTCACTTTAATCATATATAAGGGAATACGCAGGAATTTCTTCAGCGCGGGAGGGCCGGTCCTAGAGAAAATATAGGTAATTTATGTAATTTCGCCTTGATTCAAGACAATGTTCGAGTATCGGACACAAATTTGAGTGTATTGTGGATTTTTAGAGCAAAATTTCACTAATTATAATATCAGCTATTTGAAGAAAAAAAATTTAATTCGGAAAAGAATATATGTTTTCTACATTTCTGGAGCAGAATTCAACTCTTTATAATTTCAACCGTTTTAGAAAACTATAAACAAAAAAAACGGACGAAAATGTTAGCTTTTTGTAGTAGAATACAGCTGGGATTATAATGAAGCTTTTCCTAGAAAATTGATGAAAAAGGGACGTTTTCTAAAGATTTCTAGAGCAGAATATTCATTCGGCTTTAACGTCGCCCGTTTCAAGAGAATTTTTAAAAATTTGTGTGTTTTGAGGATTTATGGGGCAGAATTCACCTCGTTATATTTTTCATAATCAGAGGCGAATAGTCAGGGTTTTGAACCTTTCAGGAGCAGAATTTTGCTCGTTATAATATACTCTTTCCAAGAAAAGTTATGAAAAACTGAAGCGATTTCGGTTGTTTTGGTGCTGTCTGGAGCAGAATTAGGCTCGTTTTAATTATAGGGTATCATACTACGTTTTTGATTTCTGATGATCTTGATTTCAGAACATGTTCGCCAATGATATAGAAGTTCATGTGAGAGCTCTTTGGTTCCCTGGGGATATCTTTTCTGTCGGGATAAAATTTTTATTTAACGTGTAATATTTCTGTTCGTTAAAATTGTTGATTTATTGATAATGTCATTGGTCTGTTAATTGAAGCTAAGACTTGCATTATAATTCGAAGTTAGTAGAGGCTTTCACAAGGCATTGCAAGGTCCTAAAACTCCTAAATATCAATAAAATGAAAACCATTACATTGAACAATTTTAAAAATTAAGTTCAAGTTTTAAAGTAAAAATAGTCTACCCACTCCTTTTTTTTTCTAACTTAATTTTCTTTTTTCTCTTTATCACAATGTAATAATTATCCTTTTGATCTTTTGGGGGAGGGAGGAAAGACCCTCTGCATACGCCCATGCCCATATAACGAAACAAAGATACATTCCCCTGTTTGTTTTATGCTCTGGTAAGTAGCCTGTGATTTTTGGAAAACAGTCTAAATTGCAGCATGATCAGAGTTTTTAAAAAGTGTTTTAACCATTAAATTGATCGAAGAGGACGAAATTGTCTCACAGCCATTTATATCATGTGAGAACACGATATTATTTTTAAAAGTTTGGTTGTTAGTAGCGTGTGTGCATTGGAGAATATGATAAACGTTGTCGCTTTCTGATCGACATTTTATTTTATTTTTTTGTTTTTACTGTACTCCAACAACGAAGAGGTAAAGAAGATAAATTTGTTTGGCCTCTGCTTATTCAGATACACCAAATATTAATGTACATTTTAGATATTTTTATGCGTATCCGATGAAGTTTAATATCATGTCTGGTCATAAGTAGTGTAACCATGGATAGTTTTCATAGAAATCGGACGTAAAGGGCCTTAAACCAGGTTTTTACAAGTTTTGGGAAATTTGGTCTCATTTTCAGCGGGCTATAGCTGCTTAAAGGTTGATGGTAGAGAAATATTTTATGGACATAAAGTGTAAAACATTTTGTCTGCTTTAATTTGGTAGAGAATAGTCTTATTTTAATAAAACAATAGTTTCCAAGATATAGATGGAAAATGAAGGTTCCAGGCAAAATATATGTCAGAAAACCTCAGATTCAAGTTCAGAGACCCAAAATACTAGGATGAACAAACATTTTCATCTACAACAATAAAACCCTTTCCCGTTTCTGTCCTAGTTTGTATGGACCACCACTAATATAACTTTAGTTTTAGTGTACTTTTTTTCTGTTTCTTCTTCAAACAACCACCCTCTCCCCTGGAAAATCCTCAAAAGACCACTTTTAGCCCCATTTCCTCCCCAAGAATTTTTACAACGCAGCTTGCATCGGAACCCTCTCCCCGCCCTATGGGCACTCCTTTGTTGAATAGAAAGCGATCACTCAAAAACTATCAAAAAAGACAATTAAGTTCCAATTGCACCATCCTGAAATAGTCAAAATTCCCTTTAAGAAATAATTCGCTTAGCTAAATCCATTGTATGGAGACTTTCCAGGAGATCCACAGCGAAATGTTTTCTTTTTTAAATCATACGTTACTTGTGAATCTTTTTCTAAGCCTCCTGCTGAGCTACAAATTTCCTACTTCTAGAAAAACTTCTACTTTGATTACTTATTAAAGTATTCAATCTAGTGCTTGGCTAATGTGATCAGCACATTACAGTCAAAGTATATTGCATAACATCACAGAGTATATTACAGTCGGTTGTAATATGCTCGGGTCTAAAAAATAACCGGCAAAAAAGTAATTATTACTTTCCCAACGGAAAGAAAGTTGTAAAATTTTAGCTATATGCAGTGCACTTATTCATTTGAAAGAAGACAACAGGAAATAACAAAAAAACTTAACATTTCATACAAAAAAATAATTTAGCGTAAAGAAAAACAACTAAGATGTTAAAAATGAAAAACTGATTCTAGTCTCTACTCCCGAGTGTTTGAATGACACCTAATATACTAGTAGCTATGCTGCAAATAAGATTAGCTACTCGATCAGAATCTGATCTAGGGTTGGAACATCGAAAGGAAAATATCGATATTCGATATTTTGATATATCGCAAAACCAAACATCGGTATCCACCGATAATCCCTAGAAAAATATCGATATATCGAAAGGAAATGGATGAAAATTCAAATAAGAGAGCATCAAATAAGTATAATGTTAAACTGTGAATAAGGTTATGAAATAGTATAATGATTATTATTTATAAAACAATATTTTTATTAGACATGAATCATAAAAAAAGAGAGAACAGAATTATACTTCAAAGAAAAAAAATGTTATAACATATTTTTATTATGAAGACTTTTGGCCATATTTGATATATTATAGTCTTCTAGAAGTTTTTCAATAATAAAACCTTCAAACTTCTCAAATTTTTATTTATCTTATAACTTCCGATTATATAGTGCATTATCGAAACATTCATCTAAAAGCATGTAATTTATTTGATATACATCTCAGTACCATCATCATTTATATAAATCATCAATTTTTCTTTATATAGGATTAATCAACATTATTTGTATGTAAATCTTATCTACTAATCATTGTTTGGTAATTAAATAGTGTTTATAGTTATATTTACTGGTAAAACTCCAGAATGGTAACCCCAACATGGAGGACTTCTAGATTTTTAGGGCCTGGCTAGTCAAGGGTTCGAAAGGTAAATATGAATTATCGAGATATCCAAATTATCGAGATTTCAAATAATCGGCGGTAAAAAATAGGAAATAACAAAATTAATACAAAATTGTATTAATATGAATGGAAATACAAACGATATAGTTAGATCAACAAAAAAGTTCGTTTTTTTTCTTATGGTGCAATCCTTGAAGACTGATCTCATCGATGGCTTCGTTAAGGAGGTTCAGAACAGAAAATACGTTTACACAAACTTAGACTTTGCTAAGAAATGAAACGTTGTAGATGCATTATTTCGCCATTTTAGAACTAATCGTCGGCACATCGATTTCTTCTTCATCTCCTTTTTTTACGGAGTCAAAATTTCCTTGTCAGTTAGGATTCAAGATGCTGCTAAACCGTCGTCAAAATAGGCGAAATCTCGAAAAGTCATATGAGTTCTTAATTTTGAGGTAGGTGATCCCATCCTTCATGCTTTCTAATAGTCGCATCACTACTTCCTTTCGTTAAATGTCTAAAATCGTTTAATTATGGCCAAGTTTAGAGATTGGGCTGGGAGGCAAAAACAGAAGATAAACATCGCTGAGTGATGTGGTACTATTGTGGGCAGTATAATTATCAATAAACAGTTGAAAATTTTCGCTGTTTTTTATTCCACATCTGTACCCATTCGTTGAAAATTTCACTTATGATACATGCTTTTGTTTTTGCACGATAGGCATTCAGTAAGGTTTTTGTTTATACAGCACCTTGCATTCGCGGATTTGCCAGTCATGAGCGAACTTAATTTTTCAGATCAATCTACGTTGTCGGCTAACAGTATGGTTACAGTTTTTTTTTTTACAATTTGCTTTAAAGAGAACTGAATAGAAAAAAAAGAAAGGGTAAACCGACCAAAATTCATAGAAACGATTCCTTTCTCACTCACTCACCTCTCCTCTTGAAAAGATTAAGAGTTTACATTACTTGGAAGACGAAAATAAATACGAATTATCGTTAGAACCGGATTGCAGTGTTTTTATACAAAATAAAGGGAGACCAGAAAATCTATACGAATTACTGGAATATGAATTGCCGAGATTCTACTGTAATATAGTTTAGTGTATGGTGTGACCTATATATCGTTTTAAAATATCGATATCATTGATATATCGGATGTTAAGATATCGATATAATATATCGGTTTTTCAACTCCGATATATCGATATATCGCGTGTCGATATTCGAACCCTAATCTGATCCCATTTCTCTACCTAAGCAGTTCTTAACTCCTGAAGGTCGCTAAGAGAGTCCAGTTGTTATCGTATAGACCTTCCGAGGGGTCTGCGAACTGACTACTCCAAGGAATGAACACCTACCTCAACCAGGTGGTCCCTAACAACATTCGCGACGTACAGAAGGGCATTTTCATGCATCATTAGGAAATTATCTCCTATGAAAAGAGTAGAAGGTACCACATGTTCCTAGAGGTCTGTCTTCGCCTCCAAAGAAATCTGTCCCCACATCATTACTGACTCTTCTCCAAACTGCGCTCTACCGGCTATATTGCTCTGAGCGTAGCATTCTCCTCTTCTTTGTCCCACTCTAACTCGAGCATATGAACCATAGAGGTACGTAAATCTGGACTCGACTGAAAACCGAACCTAAACCCAATCAGGCGCAGTCCAGGGGACATAATTTGGGCAAAACAGAGAAGAGCTCGGTGTGCTGTTTATTTTAGCGATTCGTCAACATACTGTTTGTACATTAACATCCACACCCCGATCAGCAAGCAACCGGCGAGACATCTCTTCTGAAGTCTGGAAGCTGTTTCGGGGATTTTGCGTCACAATTAAGTGGTTATCGGCTTGGTCTGTCGCTCTTGGCCGTTCTGAATCCGGTCTCCTGGAGTAGCTGCCTGTGGGCCGTCGTTTCCGTCATCCCGAGGGCCCTGGCCGCGTATCTTCGGCTTCTCCCATCGTGGATTAATACAATGATTCGATCGACTACCGTGGCATCCATCATCATTTTGATAAAGTAAAAATACCAACAAAATGAAAATTATAGCTTAACTTTAGGGAACTGAAGGCTAACTGAATTAAGTTTATCTGCAATCTTTGGACATTCATGACTAATTTTAGAAGGATTACAACAAATAACATTTGTAATATAAATCCTATGAACCCAGCTTATACATGTGCTGGTTCAAACCCAACAATATTTCTTTAATCTGTATTTTTTAAATGAAATTCAAAGTGCGCCAGGTTTTTTTTGGAATCGAGTATATATTCCAATAGGTCCTTTCCCCTATTGTGATTAAAAAATTATTAAAACTGAGTAGGGTTTCCCGGTTATGCCCACAAAAACACGCTATGTATCCGGTGGGTTATCACCACGGACCTGCTAAGGTTGCGAACCAGACTTTGCCAGACTGACTTAGAGTTGTATTGAGGATTTGAAAGCCAGTTAGCGAACCTTCAGCGTCACTCGCTCAAACAGACTTATTACTCCATCATGATTATTTTTCTTATAAACAATTAATGTATTTTTTAATTTTAGTATAAACATTCAAGTATATATTATGGTATCATACCATTAAAAATTACATCCAGAATTGTTATGATCCATTAAAAAAAATATGGTGTGCTATTCCTATTGGTCAGGGGCAGAATAGGAAGATCTCACTGCATAAATATTATAGATTGTAGCTACGATGTTGTAGACGTCGCAATAACTTCAAAGTGGTCAGAGGTTGGTAGGGCCATTTCTACAATGACTCAAAATTAATAGTCAAATTTAATATAAACAATAGCTTTAATGGCACTCATCAAACAAAGACCAGGCTGGTAATATGCATTAATTAGATAGAGCTAATTAGAAAAAAGTTGATTGCCAACGCTCAACTGTTAGTAGGCAACGCCGGCCAATCACTCCGTCATTTACAGCAATCACCCAAGCAAATATTATAACACTTATAATGTAACAACTAAGTTGCTTCCAATTTTTTGTCAAAAACTTCTCAAGGAAAATAAACTAAATGTAATATAACTAAATACTAAAATTATTTACAATACAATATATAAGAGTAGTTTTTCAGATCTTTGTATACAAATATATATATATATATATATATATATATATATATATATATATATATATATATATATACGTAGCCAGAGGGGGGAACCGCCGGCCCGACCTCTCCTCCCTCCCTCCGAAATTACAAAAAACTTTTACTAATTCTTATCTGTAAACAAAAATTATATATGTTATTTCATAAATAATATACCTAGGCATATAAAATATTATATTTAGAGAGGGCTCCCTACATACTCGGTTGGGATGGGTTTCTTTAAAGCAGATCCTTGGATTGACATCCCCACGAAATGAAATCCTGGCTACACCACTGTGAAATATATAAGTATACACAAATCTTTAAAACTGATATACAGTTCTAGTATAAAATAAACCCATTGATTACATGTGAAAAACTATAACTTCTGTCCAGTCACAGATTTGCTCCTGGATATCATATTTTGTATTATAATAAGAAGAACAAAACTCCAAATATAAAGTGTTAGGAATGCATTTATTGAATTATTTGTATTTGTTATAATTGATGAGATAATACCACTAAGCTGTTTAATGTTATTTTCATCATGTGTTTGAATATTACCTACCTTTTTCTTCACTATGGTTTGACTGTTGATATGAGATGTGCCATCACTATAAGGTTAGACCACATTAAGTTGTTGACGTCAGGTGAATTATCTCTAGTTGTTGAATCTGCATTAATGTGATTTTGTAGTTTGAAATCCTGATGCCAGTCCCTGATGCCAATTGGCGAAATGTATATCTGCTAATGATTTACAGAAATATGTAGTTAATAACTATGTGCAATAAGTGCTACTGCAGGCCATGGTGGCCGAGCCGGTTGAATTAACACCTCAAACATTTTCATTAAAATGTATTGCTGGTTCAAATCCGATCTGTGGGGGTTGACTTTTATTTGTTTCTGAATTACTTAGAGCAGGTTATTTCTTCCTGCTATAATTGGAGTACATAAGGATGTTAAACCAAATAAATAAATGCAACCAACTACTATTTTAGAGACAAACGGCTATATTTGTATTCTTCCAATGCTATTAAACTAATGCACATTATTCAGAATGTTTCAGCCTATACTCCTTAATAAGATATAATTAAATAAACTTCCTGTTACATATTTCGATTATAGGTGAGAATACTCAACTGTTGCTGCAAATCCAAGAACCAGCAAGCACTGAAACAATACAGCATTCTGGTAGGGGGACTGCACAGAGTTTTAAATGAATAATTTACTGAAATAATAATAGTTTATAGTAGAATTCAGTTCTATTAAAAATTCGTACAATGTTGCCAACATGTTTTTGTAAATAAATATATTAATTTTTTTATTATATATTTTTCCGACCTTGTAATAAAAACAAAACTCCTGTTTTTAAATCCTCATTATAGTTCATAATATCACATGTTGAATCAAATATGTTTCATGGAAGAAATAGGTTTTATGGTTGTTCGAAGTCAAGATGGTTCCATGGTAGTTTGCCTGTTAAGAATATGTTTGTCAGATATGTATAAGCAAGCACTTCAGAAGACAACCTTGGAGAAAACCTTCTTCCTCTGCATAACTTGAGACAGCTAGCTACCTTGTCAAATACACCATTTTAAATTTTATTTTTGTACTTACATACCTATTAAGCGGTCGACCATGTGGCGTGATCTGTTGTTGCCGGTCAGAACCTGACACTGTTTATGTTTATCTTCTTCTTTTTGTTAATTTGGGATATTATTTTGGGATATAATTCTTGGGAATTTACGTTACAGCCTTAAAAAATTGAAATTTAATTACATTTCATTTCTAATATTCCTTTATTAAAAAAATAAATAGTATAATCCCAAAACTTTGAATTTTTGTGCTGGCGTTAAAAATATCATATTTATTGCGATTATTTTAATTAATACTGCTTTAATTAGATCACTGCTGTCGATTTATGCTCACTACGCTCGCCCTAAAGATAAATCAATCGAATCCTTTAAAGTTGTGGTCGGTGCCCGTGATTAAAATTTAGTAATCGTTTTCCGTAAAAAAACAGAAGACACAAACAAACAGCTTATTAATACACAAATTATATAAATAAACAAAACAGAGAATTGATATGCAAGGTTACAGTGTAGGTTATAAGCGAAGCCAACAGACAATATGGTCAACCGTTTAGTACGTAAGTATCAACTTACTTTATTAAACGTTTTTTCTTTATTTTTCGCATTTTGATTTGTTTTATATTCCTTCGATAGCGTGCACTAAAACGTAAATCAGGGTGTCCAGCAGCCTTGAATTCCTTAAAGATAGGAAATTCTGCTTGAATTTTTCGCTTCGGAAAAAAACGGGAATAATGCTTGAAAAACAGCCAGTCATCAGGAATTTTTAGTTTTTAGACTAATAATTCCATTTTTCCATCAGTGATGAGCAACAAGAGCATAAAATAATGAGAAGATTGATGCAGTTGTTGTTCTTCTTACCCAGCAGTGCAGCTAGAATTTCGTATCGGGGAGAGGGGAGGAGATACTTCCAATGATCTTTAAGGAAGCCAAATTGGGGATTTCCAGGGTCCCTCTGTATATGTAATATTTTCCATGCCATGATATATTACTAGGTTATTACAAATGTCCTTGTGCATTAGTATAGCTTTATTTCAAATTAAATATTTTAAACATTATTGAATACTACTCTTCTAAGTAAAGTCCATTGTTTTCAACTACTTTCACCCATCTTTCTGCCAGTAGTAGGATTTTATGCCGTTACCACTCCTTTGGTTTTGAGGCAAAGAACTCTTCACATTTGTACGTCCTCGTAATTATCAAAGATCCGACCTTTCAAAAATTGAGCCATTTATCTAAACAAACCATAATCTGATGGTGTAATATCTTGGCTATTCGCAGGATGAGACAAAACGTTTACTCCTCGCAATTTCGGTATTTTTTCCTTGGTCAAACGAAAACGATGTGCAGGGGCATTGTCCTGTTGCAAAATGGCTTGATTCCTGTTGAACAAAGCGGGGTAATGCAAAACGAGTTGACTTAATGAAATTAAAACAAGCTCCATATACCACAAAAACACCCGAATTCCCATCATATTTTTAAAAACATTCTTGGAAAGGGATATATTATAACGAGCTAAGCTCTGCTCCTGAAAGGCTCAAAACCTATACTATTCGTTTCCTATTATGAAAAATTAAAACGAGCTGAAATCTGTCCCAAAAATTCTCAAAGCACCGAAATTTTGATCCGATTTTTAAAAAATTTCATGGAACGGGCGACATTAGAGCTAGCTTTTCTGCTCTAGAAATCTTCAGTACTCGTCAATCATCGTCCGCTTTTATAAATTTCTTTGTTATAAATTATAAACTGCCGAATTCTGCACCAAAAAGCCAAAATTTTCGTCCGATTATTGAAATGTTTCTTAAAAATGATGGAATTATAATGTGTGGAAATCTACTCTAAAAAGCGCAACACACTCAAATTTGCGTTCGATACTCAAAATTTGTCTTGAATAAATGCGAAATTACGTATATTATCTATAATCCAGATATGTCAGCTAAATTTTTCTAGGACCGCCCTTCCCCCTAAAGAGAATCCTGCGTACGCCCTTGTCTTCACCCCTCAAAGAAAAATAAAATTAAAAAATAAATAAAAAGTAAAATTTTTGGACAAACTATAAAACACCATTTAAATCGAGAAAAAAACTGTGCAGTTGTAACTCACTTTGGAAATTTTTTGGGAAAAAAGCAAGGTACGAGATAACAAAAGCAAGTAAACAAAATACTAGGGACTGGTATCTATATTGTAGGTATCTAACGTTTTTTGACCTCCCAACCTCAATATCTCTTCGGTATTAGACTAGATTCTACAAAATGGTTGCTATCTTATAAAAAACTCGTAGTGGAGTCCATAAATGGTGGCAAAATTAGAGAAATATTCAGTTACAGCAGATTAATTCGGAACTGTATTGGAAAAAAACAACATGGTTTTCTTGGAAATGATTTCACAAAACGGATTGAGATGAGAAGGCGGTACTAAACTAAATTTTTGATAGACTATACCCCTTAATTACTGGCATTCAAAGCTACTTGATATAATTTATTTTTGATACAAGTATAGCACCATTTTCTATCTGACGAGGTCTTTCTAATGTTAAACATACGAGTATGATTAGACCCTGTTCCCCTTGTGTAGGATATAATTAACAGAAGATATTACAATTCAATTTTTACCTAACAGATATACCAATTGTCTATCTTCGACTTACCTAATCCAAATCGCACTCAACAGCAACTAGGAGGAAGAAGAAAAGTAAAGAAAATTGCACATTGTATTATATAATTTCTACTAACTTTATAACTCTACTCACTCGGAAGTTTAGCATCACTAAATTAAATTGTTTTTGTTTTTTTTGTGAACAAACACAACTTCCCTTGATAAATCTTTATTTTTATAATATTAATATTTTTTACCCAAAACAAACCAATGTTTCGAAATAGTCTTTCATCCTCTGGGTTTTCTTTCTTATTTTTGCTTTTTTTTATATTTTCTAACATATAATAGTTGGCAGTAATTCCTAAAGTATGTTTCTATAAGTAAATTGTTTCGTCTATTATATAATATTCAATTTGTTTATACTTTTTTACTTTAGTAAGGTCTTATCCCTCATGGGATGCCTGGTTAAGTCAGAGCGTACGTCCACTACTCTTTATCCCACCAGTCCTCCTCAGGTCCCCTGCCGGCCATCTCCTCCTCCACGCAATCCTTCCTCCGGGTTCGGGGTCTTCCTCTCTTCCGTCTCCCTGGCTATTCCCTTAGTAGAAGTCTCTTCGGCCACCTACATTCTGGCATCCGCTGGCAATGCCCATACCATCGTAGCCTGTTCCTTCCAATCCTCTCCGGAAGTCCCTCGGTCACTCCTAGCCTGCCTCTAATCTCCTCATTCCTGATTCTATCCAGCGGGGTGATCTTCAGGCATCTCCACCAGAAATCCATCTCTGCCGCTTGTAATTTGGAGTAGAGTCCTGGGTTAAGTATCCAGGTCTCTGCGGCTGAGGGAGGACTCAATAATACTTCTGAAAATCCGTCTTTTGTTGTCAGTTGAGATGACCGTGTTCCAAAGAACTTGATGCAACATTCTAGTCACCCTTCTTGCAAAGCCAACTCTCTTCCTAACATCGGGTTCTGACTTTCCATTCCCATCTATTGTTGACCAAAGGTATTTGAAGGGATCTACCCGCTTGCATATGTTCTCGTTAAGGTCCGTGACCTCTTTGCAGTTTACTGCCAGGTATTCGATCTTATTAAAATTTATTTGCAGACCCCACAGGCTGCATTCTTTTTCCAGGGCCTTCAGTGCTTCTTCCAGGCCACCTCTGCTATATGTGACCACTGCTTGGTCGTCGGCAAAGAAAGGCAAGAATAGCATATGTCCGTTGATGTCTATGCCTTTTCCTTCCCAGCGCGCACTCCACTCCTTTACTACCTGTTACATATAAATTTTAAACAGGTTTGGAGACATACTGCATCCCTGCTTAAGACCCTTGGTCGCCGAAAAAGATTCAGACAAGCGAGAGCCGAACTTCACTCTGTACTCGTCCTCACTGTACAGAAACCTCACTGCATTTACTAAGGCATCACTAATACACGCACTCTCAAGCGATTTCCACATCTTATGCCTTGGTACACTGTCGTAGGCCTGTTCTAGGTCTATAAAAGCTATGTGTACAGCTCTTCCTTTTTCCATTCGTTTTTCTATGAGCTTCCTAAGGACAAATATGCTGTCCGTACAAGATCTGGATGTAGTGAAACCAAACTATTCCTCCGGGGTAACAAACTCTTCTTCTAGTTTATCCTTCAGAATTCTGCAAATTATCCTTAATTTCGGCATTCATTCCTGTCCCCTTTCTTATATATAGATGTAAGAAATCCTGTCTTAAGGTCCTTTGGTAACTCTTGCCCTTTTAATATGAGATTTATTAGTTTTGTAAGAGCCTTTAACAATTCAGCTCCTCCTGCCTTTAACAGCTCTACTGGAATACCTCCAGGTCCTGCGGCTTTTCCACATTTTGCATTTCTGACTGCAACAAGAACTTCATCTTCTTTTACAATCACATTTCCTTGTTCATGATCCTCCGGGGGATATGAACCAGGCCATTCTGGCAGAATAGCAGCAGGTCTTCTCACTTATCTGAGGAATCACATTTCCCTTCATTTGTGTCGTGAGGCCTCCAGTGAGCGCCTTTTGAGATCCTCTATGATTCGCGAATCTTATTGTAGCCCAGAATATTATCCTCCTACAACAGCCTTCCCATGTTTGATTCTTGCTTTCTGCGACAGTACGCTTTGCCTGTGTGTTTAGGCTTCAGTATTCTCTCCAATCTTCTTGGCTTCCGCTACATAACCATCTATTGAAAATCAGTTTTTTCCTGCCTACCATTTCTTCTATTTCCATGTTCCACCATTCTTTTGGAGGGTTAGTTTCTGTCTCCCCTAAGGCTTCACTAGCTGCTTCGTGGTTACATATCTTTATATGCTCATATATCTCTACGGCATTACTTTCCTAATTTTCGCTCATTTTGGCTTCCAGGCGGCGTCTGCAGAGATTTCTTATACTTTCATCATTGAGCAGATGAAGCTTATACTTACGTTCATAATATATATGTGTGAGGATTTGGCTTTCTTAGATGTGGTTTGCTTTTTTTTTCCGCAATGCTATGAATTTGGCTCTTAAAAAAAAGTGGTCACTGCCACGTTCCATCCCTCGCAGTATTCTTACATCCGCTACTGGTAGGAGGCTATGCTGCTTGGTAATGCAATAATCCAAAATGGAAGGTCTGAATCCCGGTTTGCTCCAAGTGAACTGAAGCTCCTTACGGTGTTGGAAGAAAGTGTTTTGTACACTTAAATCAAATTCCTCGCAGATTTCACGCTACCTGAGGCAATAAATTTGAAGCTGTTAAATTTTTTTATATAACTAATATATATTAGAAAAAAAGCAAACAGCAAAATTAAGAAAGAAAGAAAGAAAACTCAGAGGATTAAAGACTATTTCGAAACGTAGGTAAAAAATGTTTTTATGTGTTTTAAAAAAAAAAATTTTTGGGTAAAAAATGTTAATATTATAAAAATAAAGATTTATCAAGGGAAGTTGTTTGTTAAAAAAACAAAAAAAAAAAACAATTTAATTTGGAAAATTGCACAGTTCTCGACCTATTTTCAGCCGAGTGGTTCAAGCGAGGACCCAGCAAGCACCACCTCCAGTCCACTCGCCTCAGTATTTCATTCAGTCGTTGTAATCAGTCAGGCAAGTGAAGTAAACAACTCGAGCTGTGTTATTATTTGTCCCGCTGTCTCATTATTTGATTTGATTTCTTCAGAAATAAATGGCTAATTGGAGCAGTGAAACAACTGTTAAATTCATACAAAATGTGTTACGAATGTTTTTGAAATTTGCAAAAAACATAAGGAGACCTGTAATTTCTCTTTTGCTCGAACAACAGCTCTCAAAACTGTATTTTTTTAAATTTTGAGTTATCTTTTCAAGCAAAGAATCAAACTGGTCTAGTCCCAATCTCATAAAACAGAGTTGCAATTTCTCCTCTAATAACCCTTCTGAATAGCCATAGTCTTGTCCACAAATGACCAGTTATTAAATTAGCATACATTCCTTCACTATTCCGAGGACTGGAATATGCTTTCAGGATTAGATCTTGTTGAAACCATGATTTCCTCTACCTTTTCTAATAAAAAAAATACCCGCTTGTGTGTATTCCTTTCACGGAGGCTAACAACACACAGAGCAAAGCGAGAAGAGTTGGCCACCACAGTGAACAGTTTCAACGAAAAACACAAGGAGTAACGGTTTGCAGTCGCTTCTAGTCGCTGCGGTGGACAGTAAAGAAAGACCAGCGAAGAAATACCTTAAGATATGAGCTCTGGTTGGTTAAGAAGCCTGGTAAAGAGATGTCGACAATCTAAATTCAATCAATTGTCTTCAGGTTGGAGCTGAATTTCTGTGTGGTGATCCCTTTACGGAGTAGGAGGAGATTAAAAGGAAACGAAAATAATATAATAAAAATTAATTTATTCATTTAATTTTTTTATGTATGTTAACTTCTGGAATTATCAGCCTTCTAACTACAAAATATCTTTATTACATAACCGTTATTCAACGATTCGGACAATCAGTCCATCCACAGAAAATTCTAATTGCTCCGTCTTCACCATATTTAACATCTTAGATTTTCAATGCCTTATATATTGTTATAAATTTCATGGTTTACAGGTCCAATTGAAAAATATATATTTCTTAAGTCTTTTTTATATCTGTGACATTGTCCATATATATATTCTTTAATGAAGGTAGACACATCAAGAGCAGTAAAAAAATATGGAGAGTGTCACACATATAAAAAATGGCGTAAAAAATATATTTTTAAAAATTGGACAGATAAACCATGAAGTTTATAAAAATATATAAGGCATTGAAAATTGAAGATGTTAAATATGGTGAATATTGAGCAATTAAAATTTTCTGAGGATGATCCGAAACATTGAATAATGATTATGTAATAAAGATATTTTAAAGTTAGAAGGTTGATAATTACAGAAGTTAACATATGTCAAGAGATATTATAACCATCGAAAAATTAAGCATTAATATATTCATTTAATTTTATTTATTTAATTATATTTACTGAAAAATAGCCAACATATTTCAGGCATGAGAGTGGACTAGCTGAGATAATCATACTTGTTTGTTTTATTTGTTAGCATTTTTTTTTTGTTTTAATTTGTTATTTTGTGAGGGGGTTCAATCTCAATCAATAAACTATAGTTGAATGATTTACATACTGGACATTAGTCAGGGAACAAATCAGGAAGTTTGAGCAGAGTAATTTCTCCCAAAATACCGTAAAGACTGATTTATTTTTATTTTGATCACAAAACGAGACGACTAGAACGTGTATTTTCAAAACATTTTGAATGTGCCAGGAAATTTTTTTTGGAAAATATCCAAAATATGGTCTCAATTTCAAAAATATATTAACCTATTTATCTTTCGTTTTGAACAGTGTACTAGAATTGTAAATATTTATAATAAAGGGCATAATATAAAATCTACTACGACAAAGCTAATTTACTTACCTAATTCTAATACTCAGCAGATAAGATAACAGCGAGGTAGTAGAACGCCTTCCACTCTCTTGCAGATGGAGCTGCTGCAAAGACACATCCCGATTATCCGATGGCTGAGGAACTACACGAAGGAGGATGCGATATGCGACCTCATCGCGGGGATTTCCATTGGTCTTACTATGATACCGCAGAGCATCGCTTATGCCAGCCTTGCTGGTCTTTCGCCACAGGTATATTCTGCGTTATAAAAATTATTTTTGGTTGACTTTTCGATATGAATTAAATTTTAAAGTAACCTGTTCCGAGAATATCAATATAAAAAAAGGATTTTAAAGGAGGAACAACTTTGATTTGAAAAAATTTAATTTTGCAATGCTTCTCTTGTTAATTTTACTACTGCAGCTTGGGAGAGGAAAGGTTAATCGCAATTAAATAGCGTGAAATATCAGTTGTAAGGATAATAATAATAAAACGATTACAACCAAAGTCTTCTTTATTGCAACACATGCTTCTTCCATATCTACCGTCGAATGTATATTCGAAACGGTAGCGGTTCGATGCACAGAGAAATGTTCACGTATAGAAAGGGCTTATTATTCGCAAACTGAAAAAACAGCAACAGTGTAATGAGTTTTATTTTTATTAGAAAGTTTCTAGGGCATGTGTTCAGTTTTGGTAGCCTGTAGAGGGAATAGGTATATCATTTGGGAAGTTCTCCTTTGGAACGATTAAAATATGAAAATAAAATCACCTCTTCATGAAATAAAATTATTAAGGCCATAAAGCCTACCTTTAGAGAAATACAAATAAAAATGTTCTTCCTCTTTGAAGGTTCCTACATTTATAAATATTTTCCATCCTATACTTTGAATATAAATATTCTTCAAATGTTACGGATAGTTATATTTAATAAAACAAAAAGATATCCTTGTATGTTTAAGCTATTCAGGAACTAAATTTATGGTTTAACTCTGAATTTTGTTGCACGTTATATATATATATATATATATATATATATATATATATATATATATATATATATATAAATTTCAGTGTGTTATACTATTACATAGATATACCATTCAATATGCCTATTACCTTTTTTCTTGTTAGACAATCTCAACGTAACTTATACCAGCTAACTTTGAATACAAAAGGAGATAATGTAACAGAATATATTATCTCTTAGAGGATTTATATGTTGCTCATTAGACAGTGGATTTATGAGAAATTCAATTTTTAAGCGTTTCACCTTTTGCCTGATTTATTTCGACGCTTGAGAGCGTTCCCTTTAGTGTAGGAATATATTGTATGCTATTTCAGAAATCCATAATTAGACCAGATATGGTATATCCATATAATACCATATGTCTTCCGATCTACGGAGAAAAACAGGTGGGTCTTCAGCGTGTATTTTTTTTTTTTTTAATCGCTTTAATCGCTTAAAAGGAATAAAAGAATATTGGGCCCGTTTGATGAAATCACCAAAAATTAGTACTATGTTAAGCAATTATTTCAATCGTGGATATTTAACAAAGAAAAACTGACAATTAAATATCAAACGAAAAATTACAGAATTTTACTTTTTTGTAATCACTATGTACATTTCTAATATCTGTCTGTGTAGAAGATTAATAATCGGTTTTGTGTTCTAAATAGAGTTTAAGAAACAATATTTAATTTTGTTATTGGAATGTTCATGAACCAACAATTTTTAAAGAGACAATTCAATATTACCCACTATCGGCCTCTAAATTAATAGTCGTATCTTAACTCAGAGATAATTACATAAATTTTAAAGCTGTTGATAGTTTAGCATTACCGTTATTATAAAGGATATTACAGCTTAAATTATTTTGTTTGCTTAAATGCTGTTTACTTTGTTTCTTCTAAAGATTTAGCGTTTTCCAGTGCACTCTAGAAGAAACGAAAAAATAAGTAAATAAAAACCCAATGTTAATCTGTTTTTATCATTTATTTCAAGCACAAATATTTAGTAGATCTAAATCGAAACAATTTTATTTTATTTATAAATCAGAGATATCAACTTAAAAATTGAGATTGATTGCTTAATCGTTCATAGAGATACTCCAAACGGAGTCGTATGATGAACAAAAGAAATGCACTGGGATGTGCAGTAACCATGATAAATCAGTTTTATTAGATCACGCAACTTCGTTTATTTCGTAGCGGACCCACGGAATGAATCTCTGCCTTCCCACTCTAGTTAGAATAGGCTGATGATCTGTAGAAATAACCCGTCCAGTTTGCCTTTGTAGGATATGGAAAAGACAAACACCTATAAAAAAAAAATATATAAAAAAAAATTCATGTGACTTTGGAGAATTCGGAATTATAAATATTGTTTTGATCTAATTGTTGGTGTACGATTTGTCATTTGTATTTTCTATCATATTTCTTAGATTAAAACCATAATAGTTAAGTTCAAATTGTCTTTAGTAATAACCTAACTACCAAGCCCTGCTTTGATTCCGACTATGGTAGAAAATTGATTTTCTATTTTGTCAGACGTGCATCGACTCTGTGTCGGGATGAAGTGGGTGCCTGACCATACAGGGAAAACTTCCTGTTGAACATAGATGCTGACCGCATTAGTGCAATGTACTACAACTAATCTGCTGACCAAACTATCTCCTGATAATGTCGTTGGTCAAGAATTTCGTTGGTCCAAACAAGTTTTTTTTTTTTATTAGTACGAGAGTTTGAAACAATATGGTAAGCAGTTGACATCCGCATGATGGCATAGAAGGATCAATCCCTAATATGGTAAGCATTACATTACAATTACAATATGGTAAGTATTGCAAAAAATGTACTAATGACATAGAAATGTAATAAACTTTAAAGTGGATGTATACAACTTGTTTGGTTTAAGGTATCGCGATATGTTTGTTGTATAAGGAATATTATATGAACTATTTGCAATCTTATATTCCAGACTGGCTTGAATTCAGCATTTATGGGCTGTATGATATATGTCTTTCTGGGTACCATCAAAGAAGTCATAATAGGACCTTCCAGTCTCATGGCCCTCCTCACCTATGAGTACACGCATTCCCTCAACTTGGACTTCGTCGTACTCCTCTGCTTCCTCTGTGGCATAGTGGAGTTCATCATGGGTACTTTTAGACTCGGTTAGTAAATTATAAAAATATTGTTTCTATCATATGAATGCTAGCACCAGAACAGGAAAAGTATCGAGGAGAGATCGACATTGATGGGAATATTGGTTTAGACCTAGGTCCCATTCCATAATAAAGTACAACAGTACAAGTACAAGTGGTAAAATTAAAAGCAGAAATGTTCGTTTTTAGAGATTATAGGTTATTACTTATCGTCATTAGAAAATAATAATTGTATTTAATTACTTTTTTTATTTACTATTTTTAATATAACTATAAATGTTATCATATTTTAACTTTTTTTTTGTTAGTCACAGGCATAGTAAGTCATAGGCTAACTTGCACTTGTACTTTATTATGAAATAGGAGGTGCCTATAAAGTAAAATACAAGATGTTATATCGTTGATATATATTGTTAAAACATTGATGTTGAAACCCGATGACATTTAAAATAGTTATATTAAAAACAGTAAACAAAAAAAAATTATTAAAATTATTATTATCTAATAACGATAAGTAACATATAGCCTCTGAACACGAACCTTTTCACTTTTACTTTTCGACTTGTTCTTGTTCCTTATTATAAAATAGTGTCCAGGTGTTAAAGATATAGTTTTTGATGTGGTTCATTTGGGGAAAGGATGTTGTTGGTTTCGGCAAAGACTGTTGTTAGCTTCGGTATCAAACCTACGGGCTCGTTAGACCTTATTATTACCATTACTTCAAATGTTATAGGCAATGGCCAGAATCACTCACCTATCCGGACCAGCGTAGAGTTAGGTTCAAATCTTATGTAGGTCAAGTTGAACTTAATTTTAAAAAATGCGGGCAATACCCGCTGCACTGAAAATAACTGCTTTCTGATCTTCTTTAAACACTATTTTTGATAGTTTCAATCAATAGCAAATTCAGGGGGTACGGGATGAGAGAAGCGATTATCCAGGGCTCCGCGCCGTAGTAAATTTTAATAAATGACTCATACCTTACAGACGAATTTATGATCCATATTGAAGATTATCCATGAGGCCCCGCGCCATATACAAATATTAAATTATAATATAGAGACGAATGCAGTTTATATGGTGGAGCCTAACACCTACCTGTCTGAGCGCAGGAGCCTGTGCTATACAAAAATATGATTTATACAAATTTTCTTTTGAACAAAAAATCATAAAAAAAGGAACTAAAGTACCAAATTTTAAGCTAAATACATTATTTTTTAGAGCTAACTTAAAACGCTAAAATACTCACATTTTGCCTTAAAATTTTCATATTATTCGGAGGGAGAGTCTCGGAATTCCCTTCTACTTGGAAGGTATTCTATATGTCCACTTGCCGGAAACGTTCATCAATATTCTCCAAACTTCCCTGATTCAGGGGAACTCCGCAATATCGTATCACCCTGCACTCCATAGCCTCTGGAATAACTCAAAATCCCAAAATTCATCAATAAACATGTTGAAAAATATGAGGGAAGAAAGGAAAGCCTGAGATTGAAGGAGTGGGGGGAAGGTCGTCGATATGGCGTTAGTCAGTCCCTCTCTATAATAAATAGCCTAGTGCCCCTTATATTTTATTATATGTTCTGTGTGAAAAGCAGACTAGAAAGGGGCTGAATGAGATCCAGGACATAATTAAATTTAGCCCGGAAGAGATATTTTCCAGTAAGCTAAACAAACCATTAGCTCATTGCCATAAAGATCGTTAGTCACTGCCTTTCTGAAAACAAAATAAAGATTTTAACCAACAATTTAGGAACAATTACCTGAAGAAGTTAAACTTAATGAATTATCTGATCCCGGAAACAATAGATTACAGGAATTCTTTACGAATTCGGGTTGGTTTCCGTTTATTGAGCAATCTCTGTTTAAAAACAAAACAAAGAAACCAGATTCCATTTCTTCGAGTAGTACATTAGAATTTTCATTTAGTTTATATGAATAACCTCTTGATATTATAGTGTATATCATTTTTATCATAACTGTGGTAACACGTATGTTTATATTCAGGTTTCCTAGTGGAGTTCATCTCTGCTCCAGTCGTCTCCGGCTTCACAACAGCCACATCCATCATCATCATTGTGTCTCAGTTAAAAGGATTGATCGGGATACAATTCAAGTCCAGCGGCTTCATGAACAATATCTATCAGCTTGGCGTCCACTGGCATAACCTTCGCTGGGGTGACACTATCCTAGGACTAGTCTGTGTGATTATTCTTCTCATACTGAGGGCAAGTTGAATATATCCATTTCCTTAGACATATCTGATAGACCTGAATCTTTTCATTTCTTTACGGATCTCCGTTAAGTGAAGATATGATTTCGACACCATTCTCTTTTAAAATTGAGTAACTACATATGAATATGGATGAAACTGACATTACTGGTGAGGATAATACAATGTAATATTACTGTCATTTCAGGGTATACAGTTAAATAAACAACCGAGTTATCTTGGCCCAATTTTTCGTTTTTGACAATAAACATCAAAATGCATTTTTAAGATCTGCTATAAACGTGAGTTCGATAAAACTCAACCAAGTGCCAACTACACAAAGGCGCCAGGAAACACAATAAATTAATTGACGGAAAAAAAGACATTTCTGAGATTTTCATATCGTGAATACATATTTAATTAACAATGCAAACATGTTTGCACAAACGGATTTCATTGTCATAAACTAAATATGATAAGAGGGTAAACAGTTCATACTATCGGAGAGCCAATTAAAGCTATTTGTCGACATGGAAATAATATGTGCCCGCATAAGCTTTTGTTTTCTTTAAGATCTCCGGAGAAAACAAGTAGAGGTCAGCGTCAGATTATATCACGTGTTAGGTCTTATGACGACGCTTTTGTCTTTCTAGTGTGTTATAGATTATAGATAATTGACTGTAAGACGCATATTATCAGTAATATCAGTCAGTATTTTTTCGTTATTATACAAGTTTACGTTTCGACCCAACCATGTGGGTTATCTTCAGGACTAAAATGAAATCAGAGACACCAGAAGGTTGGATGCAAAGGAAAATCACGGAGAGGTTGTGCCTAAACGACTTCACGAAGCTATGTTCTGCAGTTTGCTTGTGATATTTTTTAACTGAGCGAGTAGATTTGCTGTGTTGAGTGTGTTGCTCCATCATTTTTTTTTTCTGCTCTAAGCTGTAGCCAAAAACAGGGTACGTTTCGGCAACCTCTTGGCTTTGTCCAATGTCTCGAGTGCTATTAGCTTTTCATAACTCAAATTATCTTACGAATATTTATCCGACCGTGTTCGGCGAACCAAACAAGAGTCGAACGAGCAATCAATGGAGCCGACATTCGGCCATCAGCTGCCATTTGTATGCTCCCGTGCTACAGCTAATTACAAAAATTAATCGTTAGCGATTTAAAAAAATCGTCATTATCGATTTCGATGAAAAAAAGAAGGTGAAATAAAAGTGTGAAAGTATATTTGAAAAAAAAAGATTCTTTGACTTATTTTCATATCATTATTAAATCAATTTGTAAATAAATGGTTGACGAAGACTTTTTAAACCTGCAAAATCGATTGCGTGGTTTCAATTTTATCACACCAAAACCAAATTTTATAAATCAAAGTTCATGCATGTAATTTGATTTTTTTATTGTTTAAAAGTCTCTAAAACTGTTAAAAATTCCTGGACACCACACCACTTCCTTGTACGCCTATTAAACTATAAATCAGTGGCACAAAAATTGATACTGAATTTGGTTTCTAGTCTCTGAAGATAGCAGTATCTCAAGAGCACCGCGGTCCTTTGAGTGGTAATTCTGGATGTGATAGACTCAGAATTTAATTTTCTAAAACTTTTATTTGACGCTGTTATTTCTAAAATTGATAGGGAACTGTTTTAAAAATCTGATGTTACCAGCACATGACCAATTCAATATTAAAAAGCAGTTTGGAATTTCAAGTAAAGTACTACTTCCGGTTACTGAGTATTATTCCAAATGATATAAAGTCTCTAAACTAAATTTGAAAAGAATTCGATTAAAATTAGACCTATTTTGGTTTATTATTTTCAATAATAGACCTTAGTGATCGACCAAGAAATTTTTTTTTAAGCCCCTTCCTCTTCTTCCATCAAAATTTGAGATTTTACTTTTCAAGATACGTAGAATCCATATATCGAATAAAAACAATCCGTCCGTCCGCCGTCCGCGGTTTTACTCCGAGACTAAAGGACCAATTTCCTCGATATTCGTCAACAAGGTCACACCTCACCCCAGAATGATCCTTGGAACTCGACATTGCCATCCGTCTGTTTGTTTCAAAATGTAGACCGACTAAAGATTTTATAAGCCCATAACTCGACCATTTATAAAGATAGAGGGGAAATGTAAGGTGTTTTGGAATCAGCATAAAAAAACATTAAAAAAAGGCAATCAAGAACAAAAAATCCATGAAAATTCTTTTGGTTTATTATTTTCAATAATAGACCTTTGTTGAAAAACACATAAAACAAAAGTGGTGGAGCATCAAATTCTACGTCTATTGGGCACAAACAAATTTAAATTCGGTTAAGTACACCTCTCACAAGTTTGCACATAATTTATAAAATGCAAAAGCTCCTGAGATACAGGACTCATACATAGTACTCTGCCTCAGTCATTATACCCGTTGTTTTCGACCGCACTAAATACCCAAATTATTATGTTGTGGTACTTATTAGACGCATAATTTGATGCTCATTAATTTTAATAGACAATAATCTTTTCGATAGAATGCACCGTTTAGGAATTATAGGCAAAAAAATACAAAAAATGTCGAGATTTTTTGTCGCCATTTTTTCAAGTTTTAAATGTCAATATTATAAGGATTCGAAAAATTGCTATAAAATGCACGGGCTCTCGGTCTATAATAGACAAGTCATGGCCCGGATGAGTCTTGTGCCGTTTACGGTTCCAGCTGAAGGCCAGCTTAAATTGGTTGTTCTCTCGTATGATCACTATGGGCGTAAATAGGGTTTCCAGAGAGGGCTTGGATACCTCTAGGTACCTGCCAGTCCCTCTCCTAGATAATTGTTGAACAAGAAATACTAGCAAAAAAAAAAACAAAACGAAAACATATCGACGTCGTTTTTTGATAAAGGCTTAATCGCCATTTAGCAAACTTTATAGGAAACAAGATTTTTCCCTAATCGTAATAATTAGATTTACAATATATGTACATATATTTTTTTTTAATTTTATTCTTTGTTGTATACAAATTCTTTATTGGAGTTTATTAAGGTGGCAAAACATTCATAATTACAATCTACTTTTGAGGCTTCTAGCACTGGTTGACTCTGGAATGACGAAGCACTGAGAGTATTATTTGCTGCTTACGTCATCAATAATCCATTTTAACACCATTTCTAATTTTTTTTCGATATGTCTTGAGCGGGAATCGATAGAGGTGCTGTTAACGTCCCATAATAAGTTGAAACCTAAATTTCGAATTGTTGGCGCTTAAACCTTTTTCAAAAAAACGACGTTGATACAGTAAGCTACGCCTATGATGCCAATCTCCAATTGTTATAGATAGATAATAACTGCGGGGAAGGGAGGGGCTGCCCTTCTACGCACCTGCCGTCCCCCTCCCCTAGAAAATTTGTTTAACTACGCAATGGTGAACATTCAATATAGTTGAACAATTAGCGAGCACCACAAAATATTTAAACAATCAAAACGTTGATAATTTTACTTAGTTATGATTCAGGCATTATGAAGTTATTTCTAAAATATAATAAATTAACATTAAAGCTACACCCTTCATGTTATAAAAACGTCTTTTTTATATGCAGAAAGCACAGGAGTTGAAAGTTCCTGAGACCTGGAAATACGCCAATGTTGTGAAGAAAGCACTCTGGTTAGTGAGCCTCGGAAGGAACTTCTTGATCGTAATCGCAACCTCCTTCGTAGCCTACCTTTATAAGAACAACGGTTATCAGACACCTTTTGTAACCACAAGTTTGTATCTCATAGTAGATTTAATTAGTTTTATTGATTAAACAATCGATTTGCTAGGCTTTAGAGTAGATATTTATTATTGTTATTTCTAATAATTTAAAGATCGAGGAAACCTTTTCGTATACGGCCAAATAGATAGGTAAATACAAGTAAGTATGTATTATTGGGAAAAGAAAATTCACACATTGATGAGAAATTATATTGCATGCAATAGGACGATGAGCTGAAGTCCTAATTTTACCATGTGGTTCTGTTCATTTCAAGTGATCCAAATTATGTTGTTTGACTATTTTATAATGAAATGGTTTTTGTTTCTGGAGGTTTAAGTTAACTTGTATCTCTAGAAACTGGCGTAATCTAGGTTGATGAAACAACATTATATTCAGGAAAGAACAGACTAAAGATTATGTTCAGTACATGTTTAATGAAATTTTGATCTAAAATATTCAAAATCCACGACAAATTTTGACATCTAAAATTGACAAATTAATAGTTTTTGAAGCCATATAACCCCAAGAATTATTTTAATCTCAGGATTAAGGTATGCACTGTATAAAAAAAAAACTGAATTTTTTATAGTTTTTTTATAGCTATTGTGTGTTATATTCCTTTTTAAATTTCATGTTTGAATTTATTTACAAACTGAATTATATATCAGTACCTAACATCAGCGTTTTCCAGCAACTCACAAAGCTAAAATGCAGTATGCTAGTTTAATAAGCGCGTAATAAATATTAATCCCAGACATTATTTATATCTTTAATTATAATAATAGACAATAGTTCCGACAACAAGATAATTTAGCTAAAAGAAGAGTTTTAAATATATTTTATTCTCAAGACTCCCAAAATGATTTACTATTGCGGCTATCCTATACGCTATTGTCAGATATTGAGATGGCTCGAGCAAATGAGTTATCTTCAGGAATGAGCTATCATCTAATTGAGAAAATCTCAAGGGACTAGAACTGTTAAAATAGGACAAGGATCTTAGAAAATGTCAACAAAGACAACAGAACCCACAGTTATATGGAACCCATCTACGTTATAAATTGAATTATATAACAATTATGAAAACGATAACACCTGGTCTATAATTAACTTTCGCCTCATTAATAAGATGTTTTTTTTTTCTTTTTATCGACAGTATACCTGCGAAACCTCGTAAGTCGCTAAATATTTCAGTAGCACTTAAAAAGTTTTACAGGTATACTGTTAATATTTTCATCCACACTTGTCAAATACAGGGACAATCAGCTGAAATCAGATGATAAAATTAACAAAGATACGTGGGAAAAACGATTTTACTATGAACTTTTTTGATTTCAAGAATAAACCAGTAAATAATTTAATTGTTGATACATGCATACAATATGAATATAAGAACCTTTCTTGTCGATGATTTTAAGCTGAACATTTTGTTTAACTTTTTTTGATAAAATGTTTGTTTCTTGAAAAAAGTACACCTACTTAAAGCGGATTTTTTCTTGAAATACCAAAAATTTAGTAGGTTTGACTCTCCGTAGGTCTGTTGCCCTTAGTTTTAGCTTTAAATGTAACTAGACTTTTTTTTAGGTAATTTTAATGGAAACAACTATTTTTTGTAATTTTTTTCTCGATAAAATGCATATTTCCTAAAAAAATAAATACAAAAAAAAAATTGTTCACAGTTTATTTTGGCTGAAACTATAATAAAGTTACCGATTTCGATTTTCTGTTCGAGATATTCGTAATCTACGCAAAAAAAAAGACATCATTGCGGACTTTACAACAGAAGTGAGCCCATTGAACGCTGTATGTAATAGATTAAAAGCCACCATGAGTTTTGCTAAAGTTCACGATGTGTCCGAAGCCGATTTTGATCAAATTTTTTTGGTGATTCTACATTGAAAACATGTACAAACGACACAAATGCAACCATTTCAATCAATGGATCCAAGGAGAGAAAAAAATATATAAAACAGACTGAAACTGCTTTGTTTTGTATATCAGATTAAAAAAAAATATATTAACATGGTTTTTTATGCAAAGTATTTATTTTTCAATTTATATTAAAGGCAAAACGTAAGCATTAAAAAATGATTGGTTTTTGGTCAAATAAATTTTAAAAAGTTTTTAAATTATTAAGTAAACTAGCCTCATGGATTTTTCACACTAAAAATAATGGCAAATTTTGATTTAGCATTTTAATAATGAAAAATAATCGAAAACAAAAAAACAACTTTTTACATTCCCGCGATTGCTCAAAAATTTTAAAGGCCACAAAATTACGTTTCTGTTTGAAGCTTTAGTGTATCCGATATCAAAGTTCTTGCACTCGTTAGAAAGAGAAGACTTTCTTCTTTTCAATACATATAAACAACTATTGCATTCTATTATTGACAAAACTAAAACAAATGGAATATTGAGTGGAAGGATATTATTTTGGGCTCAGCTGACGGCACACAGTGTGGCCAATTGTGAATCTAGCGGGACAAAAGTCCAAAGACGAAGTTTTGAGATTATTTTACCTGTTTGTAACATTAGGTAGGATATGGATATCAGCCAGAAAATACAAGAATAATCCAAGGATAATGCCAATAAAGCATTGGGTAAGCAATTAACTTATACCTTTCCAACTCTTTCATAGTTAGGAGATAAGTTAATTCTTCAGTCTCTTATCAGTGAACAGTATAAGAATGTTGTAGTTATTTTTTTTACTATTTCAAGATGAAATACAATGAAATAAGTAAATACTAATGCTGTTTTTTTTCAATTGCAGGCAATTTTACACACTCAGAATATAAGCCAATTAACAACATTAAGCTATACAAAAAACTGCTTCACGTATTAGTCTGTAACTTTTTATGTACACAAAGGTGTGACTTAAATTTTGATTCATTGTGTCTAACAGCATGTAAAATAAGTAAATATCTAAAACTTAATCGCCCGTTCTCGCCCGTTTAAAAGCAGTAAAAAGAATTGGTTTCAGGTTAAAAACTCGAGTTTTTGGAACGGGAATTAATTGAGACATTGTAAGCAACAATATCATCGTTTTAACAATTATGAAAATTCTTCCCTTCAGAAATGAGTTGATCCATTCAGAAGCTACTAGTCCTACCCCCTTCCTCTCTAAGGCTTTTGCCATAGTATCATAAGGACTGCGATCAAAGGCTCCCTTAATATCCACAAAGATGCCTGCCATAATTTCATTTTCGGCTAGACTTCTTTCTATTTTAGAGACCAAATGATGTAGTGCGGTCTCACATGATTTGCCAGCCTGATAAGCAAATTGTCCACTATGTAGTGGCTTTTCAACTAAAACCGTGTCTCTAATATGTCTGTCAATAATCTTTTCAAGACCCTTCATCAAGAAGGATGTCAGACAGATAGGTATATGTGCTTTGTGATTGTCATAAGACTCCTTCCCAGGCTTTGGAATATAACCAACCTTTGCCACCCTCCAATTATTGGGAATGTGTGCAAGTGTTAAGCTTCCCCTATCCATTATGTATGGTTTTAGTACAGGTAAGCATTTTTGAAGTAAGGCGGGGAAAATCCCGTCAATACCCGCAGATTTAAAAGGTGCAAAAGTGTTAATTGCCCATTCCACCCTCATAGAATTAATTATTCTATTGTCTTCAACCCACTTAGTCCTGCCACCAAAGTGTTCATCTAGAGTGGGGTTAGTTAGGTTCTCATCCAGCAGTTCACAGTCAGGAAAGTGCGAACATGCCAGAGCTTCCAGGGTCTCTTTATCAGTGTTAGTGAAGCCCCCTTCAACTCTGACCATCCTCATTACTCCTCCATCAGACTGCTTAGACAGAATCCTACGTGGATGCTGTATCATTTATGTCGTTACAGAAACTTCTCCACTTAAATTTTGTATATGAAATATTCAGGACTCATATTCATGATTTTTTTTATTGGAAAAGCCAAAGTTTCGACCGAAACACGTGAGCCATAATGAGGGCTGAAATGAAATTATAGATATAGATAAGTTAACAGTAAAAAGATAAATGACAGAGATAAATAACATGAGGATAATAATAATTATTATTTATCAGCTTATTTATTCAGCTATTATTTAAATGGAATTAAATATGGGACTCAGAGATAACCATATGAAGATAGTTGAGCGGAAAACGGACAGAGACCCTACAGTATATTGTCCTAGAAATTAAATCCTGAAGATGGGGCAAAAACACGAAATGTTGGTGTAATATTGTCGAGTTTTGAATAAAACCATAGTATGGAAGATATGGAATTGATAATTAATGTTCTTCCAAATATTGAAATATATTATTTAAATGAATATTATGAAAATACCAGACTAAAAAAGAAATTGATGATCTTGGTCAAAGTACGTAAGTATAGTTCTTCTGTCCTTTAAAATTGTTTGAAGTAGTAAAAATTCACAGGTTTCAGACAGAAACTGGTTTTGAAATCAATTAAAGGCCATTTTTGACAATAATAAATTAGTCTGGATGAGAGAAAAATATTTCATTATAAATACTATGGCTTCCAGCCTTTGTCCCGCAAGATTCTCAATCGGCCACACTGTGCGGCGGCCATGTTACTATGTTCTCTATGTTATTTATTTACATGTTACTAGTAACATAGACTTTGTTTTTAAATTCTCATTATGTCTTATAATTAATTAAACATATGATGTAATAGTTAGGCATAATTACTGTTAAGTAGCCCATCGGTCGTTGATGATGACGTTCTTTTTGAATGTGTGAACCAGGACCAAATACTCGTGATTTATCGCCCGTAGTAGGGGCTTCTAATGCCAGAGTGGCTCGTCATCAAAAAAAATCTGGGTGTACGATATTTAAGACCAAGGTTGACCCAGATGACTTTACAGATGCCTAGCCCAGCAGCGAGTTGATAAGGACAATTTTTTGCTTAAAAATCCGAAAGATGAAAGGTTCTAGAAAAATATTATTACAAATGACGAAAAGTGGATATTTTTAAAAAAACCTAGCAAACACAAGTAATGGGTACAGTCAGGTGAAACTGCACAACCGGAGGCTTGCCAAGATCGGTTTGGGAAAAAAGTGACGTAATTCTTTGATTTATTCTTGAAGCTATTTTAATATAAAACTACTTCATATAAAATATAGGTATGCTTACTAAACTAATATTAAAATATTCTATAAATAATGTGATGAAAGCTGAATGGTGACAATTTTGAACTAATAATTTTGGATCCTTTTTTTAGCTATAATTAATCGTTCATCTCCGATGTATCTTGTTTTCTGTTTTTCAGGTTTGCTTGTAATTAGTAATTTGACCTAATTTCAGTAATCACTACTATATATTATTAAGGTAGTATAGATCCCTTTTCCGGCTCTCGGGAGCGATGGATTTTGATGAATGAGGTATCAAAAGAAAGGGAATTTCATGGAGATGTGACGAATTCCAATTTTGTTTCTTAAATTCATACTAGGGCTTAAATAAAAGTGATGAAAAAACAGGGAGGTTTCAAAGATTTGACGACTAAGAGTCGACGCATCGAGACGGGACAAGTTGTGTTTTAAAGATTTTGACGCGGGCTTCAAGATCATATATGATCCTTTAGATCATATTGATCCAGCCTTTTAAAGCCTTAAAACCTACCGTTTTTGAGATAATGCACGATATAGGTCCGCACGGGTCTCATGCCATCTTGCGTACGTGCCGTTGTCATGGCAACTTTATATCAATTTGAGTCTGTTTACAAAAATTTTTAATGAGTAGGAAATGAAATATTGTTTCTCAAGTCCAACCCTAAAGGACACTGTTAAATATAAATACTGCAAATAGAAATTGTTATAGCTGGATCTAATTGCCTAACTGCTAAATTGAACATCTCTCCAGTGGGGTAAGCTAATTATTAAATATGAACTGTAACACCAACATAGTCATTACAAGCTATGTAGCTTCACCAAATGTGTGTGTTAAATAAACTTTTTTTGTAATATAATGTTTACTCGAATAAATATGTTTCCCTAATATCGCTTATACTTCTACTGCATTAAGGTAGGTGTCCAATGTGAGAGTTCTCGCTCGGGTATACTAGTCACTACTATATATTATTACGGTAGTATAGATCCCTTTTCCGGCTCTCAGGAGCGATGGATTTTGACGAGTGAGGTATCAAAAGAGAGGAAATTTCACGGAGAAGTGACGAATCCTTATTTTGATTCTTAAAATCTTACAAGGGCTTAAATAAAAGTGATGAAAAAACTGGAAGGTTTCAAAACTTTGACGACTGAAAGTCGGCGGATCGAGACGGGATAAGTTGGGTTTTAAAGATTTTGACGCGGGCATCAAAATCATATACGCTCCAAAGGAACGCGTTGGTCCAGCGTTTTAAAGCTTAAAAACCTACCGTTTTCGAGATAACGCACGATATAGGTCCGCACGGGTCTTATGCCATCTTGCGTACGTGTCGTTGTCATGGTAACTTTATACCTTTTAAAGCCAGTTGAGACTGTTAACAAAAACGTATTAATAACTGTGAAAACGTTTTGTAAATAAAATATTGTTTTTATGTTTCCATGAATGATAGAATACTACAAACATAAAGTGGTATAGTTGAGTCTTATTGCTTAAATGTTGAACTAAGGGAGTACTTTCCAGTAGGGCAAGTTAATTACTTATTAAGTATTAACTATTACTTGATAACACATAATCATTAAAAACGCTGCAAATTATTACACAATGGTTTATTATTTCCACTTTATTCCACTTGTCACCACTATATTATATATGATAGAATACTACAAAGTATCCGTTGGAGCGTATATATAACGTATAGGAGCGTTCTCGCTCGGGTATGCTAGTCACTACTATATATTATTACGGTAGTATAGATCCCTTTTCCGGCTCTCAGGAGCGATGGATTTTGACGAGTGAGGTATCAAAAGAAAGGGAATTTCACGGAGATGTGACGAATTCCAATTTTGTTTCTTAAAATCTTACAAGGGCTTAAATAAAAGTGACGAAAAAACTGGAAGGTTTCAAAACTGTGACCACTGAGAGTCGGCGGATCGAGACGGGATAAGTTGCATTTTAAAAATTTTGACGCGGGTATGTCTAGCGTTTTAAGGCCCAAAAATCTACTGTTTTTGAGATAACGCACGTTATATATCCGCACGGGTCCTATGCCATCTTGCATACGTGCCGTTGTCATGGCAACTATATACATGTAAAAGCAAGCTGAGTGTATACAAAAACTTTTTAATTAGATTTAAATTATTCTGTTAAAATGTTGTTTTTAGGTTTCCATGAATGATAGAATACTAAAAACAGAAAGTGGTATAGCCATTAATCTTATTGCTTAACTTTTAAACTGAGGGGGTACTTTCCAGTAGGTCAAGCTAATTACTTATTAAGTATTAACTATTACATTAACATGGTCATTATAAACTATTATAAAGCTTCACCAAATGTGTGTGTTAAATAAATTTGTTGATAATATTATATTATTAATACGAATAAATATGTTTCCCTAAAATCGCTTATATTTCGAATTCATCAAGATATCTAATGCGAGAGTTCTCGCTCGGGTATACTAGTCACTACTATATATTATTACGCTATTATAGATCCCTTTTCCGGCTCTCAGGAGCGATGGATTATGATGAATGAGGTATCAAAAGAAAGGGAATTTCATAAAGAAGTGACGAATTCCAATTTCGTTTCTTAAATTCTTACTAGGGCTTAAATAAAAGTGGTGAAAAAACTGGGAGGTTTCACAGATTTGACGACTGAGAGTCGGCGGATCGAGACGGGATAAGTTGGGTTTTAAAGATTTTGACGCGGGCATCAATTTCATATACGCTCCTATGGAGCGTATTGGTCCGGTGTTTTAAAGCTTAAAAACCTACCGTTTTTGAGATAACGCACGATATAGGTCCGCACGGGCCCTATGCCATCTTGCGTACGTGCCGTTGTCATGGCAACTTTATTTGTCTGTTTACAAAAACTTTTAATGAGTGGGAAATTATATATTGTTTCCCATGTCCAACACTAAAGGGCACTGTTAAATATGAATACTACATATAGAAAATGGTATAGTTGAATCTAATTGCCTAACTGCTAAATTGAAGAGTTATTTTCCAGGGGGTTAGCTAATTACTTATTAAGTATGAACTGTAACTTCAACATAGTCATTACAAACCATGTAGCTTCACTAAATCTGTATGTTAAATAAACATTTTTTGTAACATAATGTTTACTCGAATAAATATGTTTCCCTAATATCGCTTATACTTCTAATGCATCAAGGAAAGATATCTAATGCGAGAGTTCTCGCTCGGGTACTACATATTTTGTATGAAAGTTATACATGAAAAAATATAATAAATCAGAATAGTAAATAATGTAAATCTTTTGATGTGGATCAAGGAAACGTTCTTTAAAAATCTCTATTTTTTTTATACCTACTTTATTTTATATATTTTTCACATTATCACTTCTCTATATATAATATGGTAGTATAGATCCCTTTTCCGGCTCTCAGAAGCAATGGATTTTGCCGAATGAGGTATCAAATGAGAGAGAATTTCGCGGAGAAGTGACAAATCTTTAATTTCGATTGTTAAATTCTTACTAGGGCTTAAATAAAAATGATGGAAAAACTGGGAGGTTTCAAAATTCTGAAGGTGGTGAATCTGTGGATCGAGATAGTACAGGTCGCGTTTTAAAGATTTCGACGCGAGGATCAAGAGAATATAATATCCTACGTATTTGTCCAGTATTTTAAAGTCCTAAAACCTACAGTTTCCGAGATAACGCACGGTATAGGTTCGCAAGGACTTTGTGACAACTTGCGCACGTGTGGTTGTCATGACGTCTTCATATGTATGGAAACATGTTGGGACTGTGTACAAAAAGATTTTAATAAGGAACTGTGATTGTTATTAGATTTCTGTGAATGATAAAGGAGATTATATATTGTTTCCCATGTCTACAACTAAAGCACAGTTATATATACATATATACAGTTATATGTACATAGACAATGGTCTATAGCTGAGTCTTATTGGTTAACTGTTAAATTATAGTTTTTTTCCAGTAGGACAAGCTAATTACTTATTAAGTAAACTGTTATTTCAACGTAGTCATTATAAACTATGTAGCTTAACCAAATATGCGTGTTTAATAACCTTTGTAGGTAATATTAGGTATATTGTTAATAGAAATAAACACGTTTACTAATATCGTTAATACTCCTAATGTGTTAGGGATTTGAAGAAGGATAGACCTCTAACGCGAGAGTTCTCGCTCGGGTATACTAGTCACTACTATATATTATTACGGTAGTATAGATCCCTTTTCCGGCTCTCAGGAGCGATGGATTTTGATGAATGAGGTATCAAAAGAAAGGGAATTTCATGGAGATGTGACGAATTCCAATTTTGTTTCTTAAATTCATACTAGGGCTTAAATAAAAGTGATGAAAAAACTGGAAGGTTTCAAAACTTTGACCACTGGGAGTCGGCGGATCGAGACGGGATGAATGGGGTTTTAAAGATTTTGACGCGGGCATCAAAATCATATATGATCCTATGGAGCGTATTGGTCCAGCGTTTTAAAGCTTAAAAAACCTACCGTTTTTGAGATAATGCACGATATAGGTCCGCACGGGCTTCTTGCCATCTTGAGTACGTGCCGTTGTCATGGCAACTTTATAACTGTAATACCAAGTTGAGTGTATATCAAAATTCTTTATTAAGAGTGAACGTTGTTTTTAGGTTTCTATGAATGATAGAGGTGATTATGCATTCTTTCCTATGTCTCACCCTAAAGCACTGTTAAAGATGAATACTTCAAATAGATAACTGAGTATCCTTATAGCTGAGTCTAATTGCTTGACTGTTTAACTGAAGGGATATTTCCAGTGGTGCAAGCTAATTACTTATTTAGTATAAACTGTAACTTCAGCATAGTCATTACAAACTATGTAGCTTCACCAAATATGTGTGTTTAATAAACTTTCTTGGCAATATTATGTGTGTATATATACATATTACTTTCCCTTACCTATATACAAAGTATATAGTAAGGGGAAGTATTGCGATCGTGAAAATTTTCGAATTCGAGTTTTCAACGGAAATACATGTTTTAAGGTCCCCTGAGTCCAAATGACCAAGTCTCGCAAAATGGTCTGTGTGTATGTGTGTCTTTGTGTATGTGTGTATGTGATCAGTCTAGCTCAAAAACGGAAAGGTGTATGATACTGAAATTACATATTTAAGGTTAGCACATGCATGTGATGTTACAGCAACATTTTCGTCAAAATCGACTAACCGGAAGTGCCACTTTATATAATCGATTTTACACATTTTTACAATTTTCTCGAAAACGGCTCAGAATCATCGAATCATCAAAATCATCATCAGAATCGAAAGAAAGAATCATCAAAATCGGACCAATAATAGCAAAGGTACAGCGCATCGGACTAACCGGAAATGGTAATTATATCATGGATATTACAATTGTTTACGATTTTCTCGAAAACGGCTCTAACGATTTTGATTAAACTTGCCTAAATTATTCTACATAAAAACCTTTAACTTTTCATTTATGTAGTAAATCATCGAGGAGTTGCAGGGAAAAAAGTTATGATGAAAAGAATATTTTATTTACGCATAACTTCAAAAGCGTGCAATTTATGGTAAATTATGTATGCACTTGTATGAAAGATAATTAAATCATCTAAAAAAGAATAAAGGAATCATCAAAATCGGAACAATAATAGCAAAGATACAGCGCAACGGACTAACCGGAAATAGCTATTATATCATGGATTTTACACTTTTTTACATTTTTCTCAAAAACGGCTCTAGCGATTTTGATTAAACTTGCCAAAATTATTCTTCATAAAGGCCTTTAACTTTTCATTTATGTAGTAAATCACCGAGAAAATGCATGAAAAAAAGTTATGAAGAAAAGAATATTTTATTTTCGCATGGCTAATAAATGTATGTAATTTATAGTAAATTATGTACAGAATTATATGAAAGGTTATTAAATTATCTAAAAAAAAAAAAAAATCATCAAAATCGGACAAGTATTAGCAACGATACAGTGTATTTTATGAGGAGCATAAAATAGATGGATAACCGAGCGCACCCGAAAGGAGATAGACTCCACCGAATCTCCTCCCACCAATCCGCCAATCTGTTGTAAACAATACGCTCTGTAATAAAGTAATTTAAGAATACAAAAACGGAAATTAACTTAATAATTTCTACTTCACATTATTTAATGGAAAGAAAATGTTTCCATAGAAACTTAACCAGCAACTTTTCAAATATATTTGTAACTTGACAAAGTTAAAATATATAGGTAGTGTACAGAATTGTTGTACTAAAATTGTTTTAAATACTATTTTATTGTACTTAAGTGGGAGAAGAATTGAATGCTGCTGAGTTTATTTCAAGTATTGTTTATGTGAACCCTTTAGAATTATATTAAAAAGATAATTATTATAGGGCGGTAAGGGAAAGTTGTGTGATGCGCGCACCGCACCAGATTTTGTTTATGTATTAGGGAGCAGAAAGATAGATATCTAATGCGAGAGTGCTCGCTCGGGTATAATAGTCACTACTATATATTATTACGGTAGTACAGATCCCTTTTCCGGCTCTCAGGAGTGATGGATTTTGACGAGTGAGGTATCAAAAGAAAGAGAATTTCACGGAGATGTGACGAATTCCAATTTTGTTTCTTAAAATCTTACAAGGGCTTAAATAAAAGAGATGAAAAAACTGGAAGGTTTAAAGATTTTAATACTAAGAGTCGGCAGATCGAGACGGGATAAGTTGGGTTTTAAAGACTTAGACGCGGGCATCAAAACCACGTATGATCCCTTGGATCATACTGGTCCAGTATTTTAAAGCCTTAAAACCTACCGTTTTCGAGATAATGCACGATATAGGTCCGCACGGGCCCTATGCCATCTTGCGTACGTGTCGTTGTCATAGCAACTTTATATCTTTTAAAGCCAGTTGAGACTGTCAACAAAAACGTATTAATAACTGTGAAAACGTTTTGTAAATAAAATATTGTTTTTATGTTTCCATGAATGATAGAATACTATAAACAGAAAGTGGTATAGTAGAGTCTTCTTGCTTAAATGTTAAACTGAGGGGGTACTTTCCAGTAGGGCAAGTTAATTACTTAGTAAGTATTAACTATTACTTGAACATAGTCATTATAAACTATTACAAAGCTTCACCAAATGTGTGTGTTAAATTAACTTTCTTGATAATATTATATTGTTTATTGCTTATACTTCGATTTCATTAAGGATTCATTAAGCTATGTAATGCGAGAGTTCTGCTCGGGCATACTAGTACTATATATTATTACGGTAGTATAGATCCCTTTTCCGGCTCTCAGGAGCGATGGATTTTGACGGGTGAGGTATCAAAAAAAATAGAATTTCATGGAGAGGTGATGAATTCCAATTTTGTTTCTTAAAATCTTACAAGGGCTTAAATAAAAGTGATGAAAAAACTGGAAGGTTTCACAAAGGTTTGACGACTGAAAGTCGGCGGATCGAGACGGGATGAGTTGGGTTTTAAAGATTTTGACGCAAGCATCAAGACCATATACGCTCCGACGGAGCCTATTGGTCCAGCGTTTTGGCGTTCGTGCGTTGTCATGGCAACTTTATATCAATTTGTGCCTGTTTACAAAAACTTTTAATGAGTGGGAAATTATATATTGTTTCATCTGTCCAACCCTAAAGGGCACTGTTAAATATTAATACTACATAGAAAATGGTATATCTGAATTTTGTTTCTTAAAATCTTACAAGGGCTTAAATAAAAGTGATGAAAAAACTGGGAGGTTTCAAAGATTTGACGACTAAGAGTCGACGGATCGAGACGGGACAAGTTGGGTTTTAAAGATTTTGACGCGGGCATCAAGATCATATACGCTCCTCTGGAGCGTATTGGTCCAGCGTTTTAAAGCTTAAAAACCTACCGTTTTTGAGATAATGCACGATATAGTTCCGCACGGGCCTCTTGCCATCTTGAGTACGTGCCGTTGTCATGGCAACTTAATATCAATTTGAGTCTGTTTACAAAAACTTTTAATGAGTGGGAAATTATATAATGTTTCCCATGTCCAACCCTAAATATGAATACTAGACATAGAAAATGATATATCTGAATCTAATTGCCTAACTGCTAAATTGAAGAGATGTTTTCCAGTGGTGTAAGCTAATTACTTATTAAGTATGAACTGTAACTTCAACATAGTCATTACAAACTATGTGTGTTTTAAATAAACTTGCTTGATAATATTGTATTGTTTCCCTAATATAGCTTACACCTCGAATGTATTAAGGATTAGAATAAGCATTGATATCTAATGCGAGAGTTCTCGCCCGGGTATACTAGTTGGTTTATTATTTTCAATAATAGACCTTTGGAATCGACCAAAGAAAATTTTTTTGTAACCCCCCTCAAAATTTGAGGTTTTACGTTTCAAGATACGTAGAATCCAAATATCGAATAGAAAAAAATCCGTCCGTCCGTCGTCCGCCGTACGCCGTACGCCGTCCGCGGCTTTTCTCCGAGACTACTGGACCGATTTTCTTGAGATTCGGTACCAAAGTCACAGGTCACCCCGGGATGATCCTCGGAACTCGACATTATAATCTGTCTGTGAGTTTCAAAATGGCGTCCGATTTGAGATCTCATAAGTCCATAACTCGGTCATTTATAAAGATAGAGAGAAAATGTAAGGTGTTTTGGAATCAGCATAACGAGACATGAAAAAAAAAAATTGAAAAGCAAAAAACCTGTATAATTACCGATTAAATATCTAGTAAGCCCATAACTCGGTCATTTATAAGGATAGAGAGAAAATGTAAAGTGTTTTGGAATCAGCATGACGAGAAACCAAAAAAAAAAAAAAAAAAAAAAATTGAAAAACAAAAAATCTATAATAATTGCCGATTAAAGATCTTATATACTCATAACTTGGCCATTTATAAACATAGAGGAGAAATGTAAGGTGTTTTGAAAAAAAAATCCGTCAGCAAAAATTTTCATCACCTAAATCGGACCATTATTAGCGGAGATATAGCTTAATGAACTTCGTTTTTATTTTTTCCTAGTGAAGTGCACATCAAATATTTCCTCTGTATCATTTTACATCACAGCCTCCTTGCATTGACGCAGTTTTTTTAATTAACACAGTTCAGCACTCTCACGGCGGATATCTTGTGACAAGCTTCAAATTTCTTTTCCTTTGGTACCTACTGCTTCATATTTTTTACTTTGACAGAATAGATATTTTTGTGGAATAATAAACAAGTGGAAATAATAAACCATTGTGTAATAATTTGCAGCGTTTTTAAGCCCTAGTATGAATTTAAGAAACCAAATCAGGATTCGTCACTTCTCCGTGAAATTTCTTTTCTTTTGATACCTCATTCGTCAAAATCCATCGCTCCTGAGAGCCGGAAAAGGGATCTATACTACCGTAATAATATATAGTAGTGACTAGTATACCCGAGCGAGATCTCTCGCATTAGATATATATTTATCTTCTTCCTAATACATTTGAACTGTAAGCGATATTAGTGAAATAGGTTTATTCATATAAACAATATAATGTTACCAAGAAAGTTTATTTAACACTCACATTTGGTGAAGCTATATATTTTATAATGACTATGTTGAAGTAACAGTTTATACTTAATAAGTAATTAGCTTGTCCCTCTGGAAAATATCCATTCAGTTTAACAGTTAAACTATCATTTTATATGAATAGTATTCATATTTAACAGAGCCCTTTAGGGGTGGACATGAAAAACAATATATTAAACTCATTAAAAGTGTTTGTAAACAGGCTCAAATTGATATAAAGTTGCCATGACAACGACACGTACGCAAGATAGCATGAGGCCCGTGCGGACCTATATCGTGCGTTATCTCAAAAACGGTAGGTTTTTAAGCTTTAAAACGCTAGACCAATACGCTCCGCAGGAGCGTAGATGGTCTTGATGCCCGCGTCAAAATCTTTAAAACCCAACTTATCCCGTCTCGATCCGCCGACTCTCAGTCGTCAAAGTTTTGAAACCTTCCAGTTTTTTCATCACTTTTATTTAAGCCCTTGTAAGATTTTAAGAAACAAAATTGGAATTCGTCACATCTCCGTGAAATTCTCTTTCTTTTGATACCTCACTCGTCAAAATCCATCACTCCTGAGAGCCGGAAAAGGGATCTGTACTACCGTAATAATATATAGTAGTGACTATTATACCCGAGCGAGCACTCTCGCATTAGATATCTATCTTTCTGCTCCCTAATACATAAACAAAATCTGGTGCGGTGCGCGCATCACACAACTTTCCCTTACCGCCCTATAATAATTATCTTTTTAATATAATTCTAAAGGGTTCACATAAACAATACTTGAAATAAACTCAGCAGCATTCAATTCTTCTCCCACTTAAGTACAATAAAATAGTATTTAAAACAATTTTAGTACAACAATTCTGTACACTACCTATATATTTTAACTTTGTCAAGTTACAAATATATTTGAAAAGTTGCTGGTTAAGTTTCTATGGAAACATTTTCTTTCCATTAAATAATGTGAAAGTAGAAATTATTAAGTTAATTTCCGTTTTTTGTATTCTTAAATTACTTTATTACAGAGCGTATTGTTTACAACAGATTGGCGGATTGGTGGGAGGAGATTCGGTGGAGTCTATCTCCTTTCGGGTGCGCTCGGTTATCCATCTATTTTATGCTCCTCATAAAATACACTGTATCGTTGCTAATACTTGTCCGATTTTGATGATTTTTTTTTTTTTTAGATAATTTAATAACCTTTCATATAATTCTGTACATAATTTACTATAAATTACATACATTTATTAGCCATGCGAAAATAAAATATTCTTTTCTTCATAACTTTTTTTCATGCATTTTCTCGGTGATTTACTACATAAATGAAAAGTTAAAGGCCTTTATGAAGAATAATTTTGGCAAGTTTAATCAAAATCGCTAGAGCCGTTTTTGAGAAAAATGTAAAAAAGTGTAAAATCCATGATATAATTACCATTTCCGGTTAGTCCGATGCGCTGTACCTTTGCTATTATTGGTCCGATTTTGATGATTCTTTCTTTCGATTCTGATGATGATTTTGATGATTCGATGATTCTGAGCCGTTTTCGAGAAAATTGTAAAAATGTGTAAAATCGATTATATAAAGTGGCACTTCCGGTTAGTCGATTTTGACGAAAATGTTGCTGTAACATCACATGCATGTGCTAACCTTAAATATGTAATTTCAGTATCGTACACCTTTCCGTTTTTGAGCTAGACTGATCACATACACACATACACAAAGACACACATACACACAGACCATTTTGCGAGACTTGGTCATTTGGACTCAGGGGACCTTAAAACATGTATTTCCGTTGAAAACTCGAATTCGAAAATTTTCACGATCGCAATACTTCCCCTTACTATATACTTTGTATATAGGTAAGGGAAAGTAATATGTATATATACACACATAATATTGCCAAGAAAGTTTATTAAACACACATATTTGGTGAAGCTACATAGTTTGTAATGACTATGCTGAAGTTACAGTTTATACTAAATAAGTAATTAGCTTGCACCACTGGAAATATCCCTTCAGTTAAACAGTCAAGCAATTAGACTCAGCTATAAGGATACTCAGTTATCTATTTGAAGTATTCATCTTTAACAGTGCTTTAGGGTGAGACATAGGAAAGAATGCATAATCACCTCTATCATTCATAGAAACCTAAAAACAACGTTCACTCTTAATAAAGAATTTTGATATACACTCAACTTGGTATTACAGTTATAAAGTTGCCATGACAACGGCACGTACTCAAGATGGCAAGAAGCCCGTGCGGACCTATATCGTGCATTATCTCAAAAACGGTAGGTTTTTTAAGCTTTAAAACGCTGGACCAATACGCTCCATAGGATCATATATGATTTTGATGCCCGCGTCAAAATCTTTAAAACCCCATTCATCCCGTCTCGATCCGCCGACTCCCAGTGGTCAAAGTTTTGAAACCTTCCAGTTTTTTCATCACTTTTATTTAAGCCCTAGTATGAATTTAAGAAACAAAATTGGAATTCGTCACATCTCCATGAAATTCCCTTTCTTTTGATACCTCATTCATCAAAATCCATCGCTCCTGAGAGCCGGAAAAGGGATCTATACTACCGTAATAATATATAGTAGTGACTAGTATACCCGAGCGAGAACTCTCGCGTTAGAGGTCTATCCTTCTTCAAATCCCTAACACATTAGGAGTATTAACGATATTAGTAAACGTGTTTATTTCTATTAACAATATACCTAATATTACCTACAAAGGTTATTAAACACGCATATTTGGTTAAGCTACATAGTTTATAATGACTACGTTGAAATAACAGTTTACTTAATAAGTAATTAGCTTGTCCTACTGGAAAAAAACTATAATTTAACAGTTAACCAATAAGACTCAGCTATAGACCATTGTCTATGTACATATAACTGTATATATATATATATATAACTGTGCTTTAGTTGTAGACATGGGAAACAATATATAATCTCCTTTATCATTCACAGAAATCTAATAACAATCACAGTTCCTTATTAAAATCTTTTTGTACACAGTCCCAACATGTTTCCATACATATGAAGACGTCATGACAACCACACGTGCGCAAGTTGTCACAAAGTCCTTGCGAACCTATACCGTGCGTTATCTCGGAAACTGTAGGTTTTAGGACTTTAAAATACTGGACAAATACGTAGGATATTATATTCTCTTGATCCTCGCGTCGAAATCTTTAAAACGCGACCCGTACTATCTCGATCCACAGATTCACCACCTTCAGAATTTTGAAACCTCCCAGTTTTTCCATCATTTTTATTTAAGCCCTAGTAAGAATTTAACAATCGAAATTAAAGATTTGTCACTTCTCCGCGAAATTCTCTCTCATTTGATACCTCATTCGGCAAAATCCATTGCTTCTGAGAGCCGGAAAAGGGATCTATACTACCATATTATATATAGAGAAGTGATAATGTGAAAAATATATAAAATAAAGTAGGTATAAAAAAAATAGAGATTTTTAAAGAACGTTTCCTTGATCCACATCAAAAGATTTACATTATTTACTATTCTGATTTATTATATTTTTTCATGTATAACTTTCATACAAAATATGTAGTACCCGAGCGAGAACTCTCGCATTAGATATCTATCCTTGATGCATTAGAAGTATAAGCGATATTAGGGAAACATATTTATTCGAGTAAACATTATGTTACAAAAAAAGTTTATTTAACATACAGATTTAGTGAAGCTACATGGTTTGTAATGACTATGTTGAAGTTACAGTTCATACTTAATAAGTAATTAGCTAACCCCCTGGAAAATAACTCTTCAATTTAGCAGTTAGGCAATTAGATTCAACTATACCATTTTCTATATGTAGTATTCATATTTAACAGTGCCCTTTAGTGTTGGACATGGGAAACAATATATAATTTCCCACTCATTAAAAGTTTTTGTAAACAGACAAATAAAGTTGCCATGACAACGGCACGTACGCAAGATGGCATAGGGCCCGTGCGGACCTATATCGTGCGTTATCTCAAAAACGGTAGGTTTTTAAGCTTTAAAACACCGGACCAATACGCTCCATAGGAGCGTATATGAAATTGATGCCCGCGTCAAAATCTTTAAAACCCAACTTATCCCGTCTCGATCCGCCGACTCTCAGTCGTCAAATCTGTGAAACCTCCCAGTTTTTTCACCACTTTTATTTAAGCCCTAGTAAGAATTTAAGAAACGAAATTGGAATTCGTCACTTCTTTATGAAATTCCCTTTCTTTTGATACCTCATTCATCATAATCCATCGCTCCTGAGAGCCGGAAAAGGGATCTATAATAGCGTAATAATATATAGTAGTGACTAGTATACCCGAGCGAGAACTCTCGCATTAGATATCTTGATGAATTCGAAATATAAGCGATTTTAGGGAAACATATTTATTCGTATTAATAATATAATATTATCAACAAATTTATTTAACACACACATTTGGTGAAGCTTTATAATAGTTTATAATGACCATGTTAATGTAATAGTTAATACTTAATAAGTAATTAGCTTGACCTACTGGAAAGTACCCCCTCAGTTTAAAAGTTAAGCAATAAGATTAATGGCTATACCACTTTCTGTTTTTAGTATTCTATCATTCATGGAAACCTAAAAACAACATTTTAACAGAATAATTTAAATCTAATTAAAAAGTTTTTGTATACACTCAGCTTGCTTTTACATGTATATAGTTGCCATGACAACGGCACGTATGCAAGATGGCATAGGACCCGTGCGGATATATAACGTGCGTTATCTCAAAAACAGTAGATTTTTGGGCCTTAAAACGCTAGACATACCCGCGTCAAAATTTTTAAAATGCAACTTATCCCGTCTCGATCCGCCGACTCTCAGTGGTCACAGTTTTGAAACCTTCCAGTTTTTTCGTCACTTTTATTTAAGCCCTTGTAAGATTTTAAGAAACAAAATTGGAATTCGTCACATCTCCGTGAAATTCCCTTTCTTTTGATACCTCACTCGTCAAAATCCATCGCTCCTGAGAGCCGGAAAAGGGATCTATACTACCGTAATAATATATAGTAGTGACTAGCATACCCGAGCGAGAACGCTCCTATACGTTATATATACGCTCCAACGGATACTTTGTAGTATTCTATCATATATAATATAGTGGTGACAAGTGGAATAAATAAGTGGAAAAAATAAACCATTGTGTAATAATTTGCAGCGTTTTTAATGATTATGTGTTATCAAGTAATAGTTAATACTTAATAAGTAATTAACTTGCCCTACTGGAAAGTACTCCCTTAGTTCAACATTTAAGCAATAAGACTCAACTATACCACTTTATGTTTGTAGTATTCTATCATTCATGGAAACATAAAAACAATATTTTATTTACAAAACGTTTTCACAGTTATTAATACGTTTTTGTTAACAGTCTCAACTGGCTTTAAAAGGTATAAAGTTACCATGACAACGACACGTACGCAAGATGGCATAAGACCCGTGCGGACCTATATCGTGCGTTATCTCGAAAACGGTAGGTTTTTAAGCTTTAAAACGCTGGACCAATACGCTCCAAGGGAGCGTATTTGATTTTGATGCCCGCGTCAAAATCTTTAAAACCCAACTTATCCCGTCTCGATCCGCCGACTTTCAGTCGTCAAAGTTTTGAAACCTTCCAGTTTTTTCATCACTTTTATTTAAGCCCTTGTAAGATTTTAAGAATCAAAATAAGGATTCGTCACTTCTCCGTGAAATTTCCTCTCTTTTGATACCTCATTCATCAAAATCTATCGCTCCTGAGAGCCGGAAAATGGATCTATACTACCGTAATAATATATAGTAGTGACTAGTATACCCAAGCGAGAACTCTCGCATTACATATCTTAATGAATCCCTTATGAAATCGAAGTATAAGCGATAAACAATATGATATTATCAAGAAAGTTTATTTAACACACACATTTGGTGAAGCTTTATAATAGTAATAGTTAATACTTACTAAGTAATTAATTTGCCCTACTGGAAAGTACCCCCTCAGTTTAACATTTAAGCAATAAGACTCTACTATGCCACTTTCTGTTTGTAGTATTATATCATTCATGGAAACATAAAAACAATATTTTATTTACAAAACGTTTTCACAGTTATTAATACGTTTTTGTTAACAGTCTCAACTGGCTTTAAAAGGTATAAAGTTGCCATGACAACGGCACGTACGCAAGATGGCGTAGGGAATTTGTGGTCTTATATCGTGCATTATCTCGAAAACGGTAGGTTTTTGAGCTTTAAAACGCTGGACCAATACGCTCCATGGGAGCGTATGTGATCTTGATGCCCGCGTCAAAATCTTTAAAACCAAAATCATTCCGTCTCGATCCGCCGACTCTCAGTCGTCAAAGTTTTGAAACCTTCCAGTTTTTTCATCACTTTTATTTAAGCCCTTGTAAGATTTTAAGAAACAAAATTGGAATTCGTCACTTCTCCGTGAAATTCTATTTCTTTTGATACCTCACCCGTCAAAATCATGACTATGTTCAAGTAATAGGTAATACTTACTAAGTAATTAACTTGCCCTACTGGAAAGTATCCTCGCAGTTTAACAGTTAAGCAATAAGACTCTACTATACCACTTTCTGTTTGTAGTATTCTATCATTCATGGAAACAAAAACAATATTTTATTTACAAAACGTTTTCACAGTTATTATTACGTTTTTGTTAACAGTCTCAACTGGCTTTAAAAGGTATAAAGTTGTCCTGACAACGGGACTACCCAAGATGTCATGAGGCCCGTGCGGACCTATATCCTGCGTTATCTCGAAAACGGTAGGTTTTTAAGCTTTACAACTCTGGACCAATACGCTCCACGGGAGCGTATGTGATCTTGATGCCCGCGTCAAAATCTTTAAAACCCAACTTATTCCATCTCGATCCGCTGACTCTCAGTCGTCAAAATTTTGAAACCTTCCAGTTTTTTCATCACTTTTATTTAAGCCCTTGTAAGATTTTAAGAAACAAAATTGGAATTCGTCACATCTCCGTGAAATTCTCTTTTCTTTGATACCTCACTCGTCAAAATCCATCGCTCCTGAAAGCCGGAAAAGGGATCTATACTACCGTAATAATATATGGTTGTGATAAATGTGATGAAAAAACTGGGAGGTTTCAAAGATTTGACGACTAAGAGTCGACGGATCGAGACGGGATAAGTTGGGTTTTAAAGATTTTGACGCGGGCATCTCCTGAGTCCAAATGACCAAGTATTGCAAAATGGTCTGTGTGTATGTGAACAGTCTAGCTTAAAAACGGAAAGCTGTACGATGCTGAAATTACGTATTTAAGGTTGGCACATGCACCGGGAGTGCCACTTTCTATAATCGATTTTACAATTTTCTCGAAAACGGCTCTAATGATTTTGATGAAACTTGCATAAATTATTCTTCATAAAGACCTTTAACTTTTCATTCATGTAGTAAATCACCGAGGAATTGCAGGGAAAAAAGTTATGATGAAAAGAATATTTTATTTGGGCATAGCTTAAAAATTATGCATTTTACGGTAAATTATTTATAAACTTTGATAAAAGGTGATTAAATCCTCTAAAAAACAAAAAAAGAATCATCAAAATCGGACCAGTATTAGCAATGATACAACACATCGGACTAACCGGAATTAGCTATTATATCATGGATTTTACACTTGTTTACATTATTCTCGAAAACGGCTCTAACAATTTTGATGAAACTTGCCTAAATTATTCTTCATAAAGACCTTTAACTTTTCATTTATGAAGTAAATCAACGTGAAAGTACAGGCAAAAAAGTTATGACGAAAAGAATATTTTATTTGCGCTTAACTTAAAAAGCATGCAATTTATAGTAAATTATGTACAGAATTATATGAAAGGTTATTAAAATATCTAGAAAAACAAAAAAAAAATCGTCAAAATCGGACCAGTATTAGCAAAGATAGAGTGTATTTTATGAGGAGCATAAAATAGATGGATAGCCGAGCGCATCCGAAAGGAGATAGATGCGACCGAACCTCCTCCCACCAATTCGCCAATTTGTTGTGAACAATATGCTCTGTAAAAAAGTAATTTAAGAATACAAAAGCGGAAATTAATTTAATAATTTCTACTTTCACATTATTTAATGGAAAGAAAATGTTTCTTTGCAGAATTGTTGTACTAAAATTGTTTAAAAAACTCTTTTATTGTACTTAAGTGGTAGAAGAAGTAAATGCTGCTGAGTTTATTTCAAGTATTATTTATGTGAACTCTTTAAAATTATATTAAAAAGATAATTATTATAGGACGATAAAGGAAGATTGTGTGATGCGCGCACCGCACCATTTCATATTTCACTGTATTCATATTTAACAGTGTATATTTATAAACTATAACTTCAACATAGTCATTAAAAACTATGTAGCTTCACCAAATGTGTATGTTAAATAAACCTTTTGGGTAATATTATATTGTTTACATAAATAAATATGTTCCCCTAATATCGCTTATACATCGAATGCATAAGGATTGATATCTAATGCGAGAGTTCTCGCTCGGGTATACTAGTCACTACTATATATTATTACGGTAGTATAGATCCCTTTTCCGGCTCTCAGGAGCGATGGATTTTGATGAGTGAGGTATCAAAAGAAAGGGAATTTCACGGAGATGTGACGAATTCCAAGTTTGTTTCTTAAATTCTTGCTATGGCTTAAATAAAAGTGATGAAAAAACTGGAAGGTTTCAAAGCTTTAACGACTGAGAGTCGGCGGATCGAGACGGGATAAGTTGGGTTTTAAAGATTTTTACGCGGGCATCAAGATCACAACGCTCCATTGGAGCGTATTGGTCCAGCAGCGTTTTAAAGCTTAAAAACCTACCGTTTTCGAGATAACGCACGATAATAGGTCCGCACGGGCCTCAGGCCATCTTGCGTACGTGCCGTTGTCATGGCAACTTTATATCAATTTCAGTCTGTTTACAAAAACTTTTAATGAGTGGGAAATTATATACTGTTTCCCATGTCCAACCCTAAAGGGTACTGCTTTGTATGAATACTACACATATAAAATGTTATAGCTGGATCTAATTGCCTAACTGCTAAATTGAAGAGAAGTTTTCCAGTGGAGTAAACTAATTACTTATAAAGTATGAACTGTAACTTCAACATAGTCATTACAAACTATGTAGCTTCACCAAATCTTAATGTTAAATGAACTTTTTTTGGTATTATTATATTGTTTACACGATCAAATGTTTCCCTAATATCGCTTATACTTGGAATTAGGGATTAGAAGATATCTAATGCGAGAGTTCTCGCTCGGGTATACTAGTATTAAATATATTGAATTAAAATAATCTACATTTTTTTAATACAATAGAATAAATCTTAGGTACTTTTTAAATCATTCATTCTTACCTTATACTAGGGGATAATTTCGGTTACACTAATAGAAAAACAATAATTAAGCATTTGGGATGTCTTGGTGGATTTAGGGAAAATTAAGATAAGTTTAGGGCTAAAGTTGGTGGATTTAGGGAAACATTTAGATAAGTTTAGGGTTAAAGTTGGTGGAATTAGGGCGAAATTTAGGTATGTTTAGGGTTACAATTGGTGGATTTAGGAAAACATTTAAAATTTTAGAGTGAAAATGCAGGACTGACCTGGCGACACTGTTTTTTACAATCAGAGCATCAATGTTAGGCTTGATGTAGCTCAACTTGATTCTTAAGTTCCTTTGTTTTATTCATTGTTGATCGTGTTTATTCAAGTGCTATATTCTATAATATATATTTTTTTTAAACAGTTATTCCTGTTAACGTATTAAAAAGATTATTTAATATATGAATTTTGTTGGCTTGTTCGCGTATCACCTGAAACTTCCTTGTATACCACGGTTTGGAAATCTCTGGTTTATAGTCAACAATGGAACACTCAGTAGAAGTTATATATTGCATACCTACTATGAAGGTTAAAGAATTCTTTTTTAAGGCTCTCTGGTGGTTCTATATCAAATACATGTCAAACTATTTGATGATGAATTACAAGTAAGGTAAGCAGAGTCAAGGTCTTTGCTCACTCAGGGTGGTCAACTGTTCATGTGTCCTCTTTTCATTTCATTAAGCCTCCTAACTAAAAATGGAAACATACATTTTTTTGTAAACCTCTGATTGCAGTGAATTTATGGTAAAGTAATATGATCACACTACAACTTTTTTTAAAAATTATTTATTCTTCTAATTACATTACAAATAAGAGTAGCCTACGTTGTAAAATTATGAGATTGTATAAATATCATAAAATTTTATGCACAAAATTGTTTGATATAAACTTCCGATTTCATTAAAATTAAGCCATTAATATTTTTGTTAATCTTTCAGAAGCTGTGGAGGGCGGCATTCCCAGCCTGGCCTTGCCATCATTCAGTACACAAATAGGCAATAAGACCTATGATTTGGGGGAAATGGTCATGGAGTTGGGATCAGGCTACATCATCATCCCCATCATAGCTGTCCTGGCAAATGTAGCCATAGGAAAAGCATTTGGTGAGTAGATCAAAGTTGCTGGTATTAGACATTAGCAATGAATCCAGAATGATAGGCGATAAGCATATACGTAGTAAGGTCCATAAGTTTCCGGTCTGCCCTTGTTCCCTTACTTCAATCAGGCTGAGACTTGCCCGCCGTGCATGTCTATGCCAACACTCTCCATACCCACCACCCGCACTTCCTCAGTCCTGTCAGTCTGTATCTAACCTTGAAGGAATCTGTGCGTTTTAACAATTTTCATGATTGAATACTGTGCAGTTATTAAATTCTTGTGTAAAGAAGGCCTTAATCCTGCGCAAATTAAAGAGCACTTGAATGGTGTGTATGGGGAGTCTTCCTCCTCTCATTCCACTATAAAAGAATGGGCGAAATTATTTAAGTTAGAGAGAGAAAGTCTGGATGAAGACCCGCGTCCTGGTCGCTCATTGGAAGCTGTCACTTCTGAAACAATCCAACTTGTGGAAGCTGAATTGCTGACTGGTCGGAGGATGAAGACCAAAGAAATAGCAGCAGGTTGGGGATTTCAAAAACAAGTGTTCTGAGAACCATTAAAGAACATTTGTATTTGCGTGAGGTGAGAGCAAGTTGGATTCCAAAAATTTTTTCGGCTGCTCAAAAAGAGGAACCTGTTCTCTGCTACACTAAATTTTTACATGGGTATAATGCCGACCTGAAAAATTTCTTGGATTCAAATGTAGGTGGGGATGAGACAATGGTTCTATACTATGACCCATTCAGCAAAAGAGAGTCCGTGGAATGGAGAAGGCCAGAAGAAGTACTTCCGCTGAAGGCAAAAGTAATCAGTTGGCAAAAAAGGTAATGACCAACCATTTTTTACTTCCTTGTACGAAGTAAAGGAAGTATTGTAATCGCGAAAATTTTCGGTTTTCAGATTTCAACGGAAATATCCATTTTGGCCATCCCTGAATCCATTTTGACTAGTTTCGTCGTGGCGTCTGTACGTACGTTCGTATTTCGCATAACTCAAAAACAGTTAGCCGTAGAAAGTTGAAATATTGTATTTAGGATTGTTGTAAAATCTAGTTGTGAACCTCCCTTTTTGGTCACTGCTTGATCACCGGAAGTGGTACTTTACTTGAAGGTCATAATTGATTTCCATCAAAAATTATATTAAAATACGCAAAATTTTTTTGTGCTTTTATTGTATTTAAACGAAAGCTAGTGAAAATCCCTACAAAACGAAATAAAAATAATTTAAATCGGACCATTATTACCTGAGATATTGCGTAAGGAACTTCTGAGACTGATTCTTCTGGCGGCTAGTAATCCTGCTTCCTGATTTATTTATTGGGCTTCTGACTTCCTCGTATCTCTCTGTTTTATTCTTCCTTGGATTATTTCTTTACTTCCTTTAGCTTCCTTAGTCGGAAACTAGTAACCAAATTCAGATTTTAAGGAAAGGAAAACCACAGTGAATGCCGAGTAGTATGCAGCCCTACTTAACCGCTTAAGAGAGGCCATCAAAGAGAAAAGGCGGGAGAAGTTGAGCAAAGGTGTTCGGCTTCTTTTCGACAATGCCCCTATCCATACAGCATTGATTTCCAAGGCCACTGTGAAGGACTGCGGATTCCAAGAAACTTCGCATCCACCCTACAGCCTAGACTTGGCCCTTAGCGACTTCTACCTTTTCTCAAAGTTAAAATCTGAACTTCTTGGGAGGAGATTTAACACCAATGAAGAGGTCCAAGTAGCGGCGGAAGAACATTTTTCTAACAAAGAAAATTATTTTTTTCATGTTATAGAATTGTTCCCTAAGCGTTGTATAAAGTGTGTAGAACTTATAGGAGAATATATTGAAAAACAACACTTTCTTTTCTTTCACCTTTCCTGCTTCCTCAGGCATCAGACAAACCATACTACATACTATGGTAAAAAATACTCATTAAAATATTCAAACATAAACTGCCATCACTCAGATATTTGATTGGCTTCCATTTCCTATTTAAAAAATCATAAGTGTAACAAGGATGTGCTTTATTTGAAATTGTTATTTGTTTTGTTGTTGTTTTTTTATAAGCTTTAGTATAGGTCACTTCAAGAAGGTAAATAGAATGACCAGTCATCCACAAAACAGAAGACTAGAAAACCTCATCTTTACTAAAAATCCCTTTAACAATAACGAATAATTTAACAAAGTACAATCAAAATTTTTATAAAGTATTTCTCTCCTAAGCAAGAATAACTTTAAATCACACTTTTTTAACTATTTGTACTAAAAAAAATGCAGTCACTCTTTTATCTTGCAGTGAATGGACCTATTGAGGCCACACATGAGATGCTGACGCTTTCCATATGCAATATTATTGGCTCCTGTGTTCAATCTATGCCAACCGCTGGCGCCTTCACCAGATCTGCAGTAGTCAGTGCTAGTGGTGTCCGCACACCTATAGCAGGCATATATGCAGGTATTTTAATAAATTTGAAATAGATGTATGACAAATTGTTTATTCTTAATTCTCTATATGCATTAATGATTCCTTGGCCATTATTTCATTGTTTCAGCAATACTTGCTCTGATGGCTCTGGGATTCCTTGGGCCTTATTTTCACTATATCCCAAGAGCAACGTTGTCTGCGGTCCTTATAGCTGCTGTAGCGTTTCTTATCGATTGGAAAATCTTTTGCTATTTGTGGAAGAAGAGCTGTGGGTAGTTTTTAAAATAATACTGTTGTTTTAATTTCCTTTTATCGTAGAGCTGATTATCAAAAAAACGTTCATTTTTCAACTAGCTGATTTTAAATTAATTCAAAGTGTAAATTTTAATTAAAATTAATAAAGAGTTAAAAAAAATTGTTGAAAAATTTTAAATACTTTTGGATATCTAGAGAAGACACTTCGATGCTTTTTTGAGATCAAGAATAAATTTTGAAGCACATATAGGAATTTAAAATGTTGATCCATACATGGGCTTAAGTTGAAAAAATTCTTCTAAAAATAGAAGAACGCTCTCAAGAAAAAGTGAACAAATTAAACTAAATATAATGCAATTAATTACTAAAACTATTTACATTATATATATATATATATATATATATATATATATATATATATATATATATATATCGGGCATAGGAGTGATGACCCTACCCCATGTACCTAAATTATAAATCACATTGTAGTCTTCCATGATGTCAAACAACCGCCCAGAGGTTTGGTCCATGGACAGTTTGCTTCGGAGAAAGAAATATAGATGCTTGTGCGCCTACTGACCCGGAATAGCCATAATCCGTGGGTCTAGACCAATTTGTCACTGTCCTTGAACCCAAGTGAGTCGGCAGGAAGGACACTGACGAATTGGCCCCAAAGGGACTGGTTATGGAGCAATGGGTAGCCTGCTACTGAAAATCATGGTTTACCGCAACGTGACCCCTATAGACTGTTGAGCTCCCGTAAGAAATAAAATATCTGTAAGAAGACTACATCGCACAGCCAGAGATCTGCATTTTGTTTTGCATTATTTTTGCCAAGCGAAAAAATATATATATATAAATATATATATATATATATATATATATATATATATATATATATATATATATATATATATATATATATATATATATATATATATATATATATATATATATATATATACACAGATATATCATTAAATCTGGTATTAAGACAAGGATTCATTCAAAATGTAACTACCAGTAGTTCTCATAATAATAATGCCAAGAATTCTCAGACTTAGTTAAATTTCCAATTCATCTATGGAACTGAGAAATTAGATTTTGAAACTCCATCTAAAAGCAACTGGACTACATGAAACTTAAAACAAAATCATTTCAAGTTTGAACATCAAAAAATCAACAAATGTGGAAAAATAAACAAATTTTGGGACAAAACCAAATCTGAAAATAATTTTGTTCTCTAAAATCACATATCCTTTTGCGATGACTGGAAGAAATCTTTCTAAAAAATCAAACATTTCAGCAAGTTAAATATGAAATTAAAAACACATTAAAATCCATTTTATTTACTTAAATTGAAGATAGACTAAGTAAGCTTATGAGGAAAAAAAATAATAATCTGAGGCATAAACCTTGAAATGAAGTGAATAAAAAATAAACGCATTTTTTTTCAATTCGCCCATAAACTCTATATTACTCCATTAATTATATCTATTGCTAATTATTCAAAATACATTAGTATTTAAAATGATTCTTATTTAATAGGGTTGGACTTCTTCTGTGTGACATTAACACTGATCAGTAGCCTGACACTGGGAGTAGAGATAGGACTTTTGATCGGAGTGCTGATGGGTGTCACGCATCTGGTCTACAAGGCATCCAGGCCTCCACTCAACATAGAACCAGGCAAGGTATTCAACCAATCAAGTAACCATTCAAGTAATCATAAATGCAAGTTACTATAATCAACTTATAGTTGATTGATTCAGTCAATACCAATGGATTCAGAGTAATATGTTCAACACTGGACTACTTAATAGTAAAAATATAAGAAAACAAAAGAAAGAGGAATTCATTCGAGAATGAAATTGCCTTCTATGTCATATTCATCAAATTTCAATACCATCTGAAACAATTAACACTTGAGGATTAATTACCCTAACCGTCTTAAGATATTATTTCTTGAATGAAAGTATAAGAACAATGGAAGTAAATTTGTAAAGTTTAAAGTTGTTAGATTCCTATGAAAATGTCAAAACATTATCCTTACATTCAGAGTTTAAAAAATCGCAATTCCTCTGTTAAAAGTTATTTGGAATGATATTCTATCTTAAGAAATAATGTGTAGTGGAACTACAGTGTAATGTGTAAATACATTAACTACAGGTGATTATTAAAGCACATTATGAATGATTTAGAAAAATAGATTTTTTTTCCTATTTTTAAAATTAAGGTTTTTATTTTATTTAATATAATTTAGTCATTATTGAAGCATAATTAACATTTTCATTGATATTAATAAATTTTAATCTGTTACCAATAACAGGAGGTAATAACAGTGAGTGGCAGGAACGGTCTCTACTTCTCTGCGTCTGACTATTTTAATGATCAACTTGAAAGGTATGCTTCTGGGTCAGACACAGTTGTTATCGACTGTTCTACCTTCTCAGGGATTGACTTCACAGCAGCCAAGGTAGTTTCACTTTACCATTTGATATGAAAATATTATTTATAAGCTGCTAAACTGGATAAAAAAATTCTAAACAAAATAAACTTTAAATATCCATGTTTTTGAATGAAAATAACTTTTGGGACATGTACCTTTAGAAAAATTCTGCTGTGCTAAGCACGCAAAAGGGGGTAACTGACATTTTTGGATAAATTGCGATTTTAATGCCTGGTAATTCATTGATGTTCATGGATTTATACTTATATATGAATAAAGATGTAAATAAGAATGATGGATATAGCAGCAAGGAGCAAAAAGGAGGCATCAGAACTCAGTTTAATCTCAAATGCAGTTACTCCCTTTGTGCTTAGTAGGACAGAATTGCATATTATATTTGCAAATTATAAATAATTGTTACAAATTATAGGTATCCATTTAAACTTTAATATTATTAAAATTGGTAAGGTAGATTGAAGATGAAATAAATGGTGTTTAAAGGACACTAAGGAGGAATTACTGATAGAAATGGGTAAGTAATTCAAAAAGGAGATAGCATGAATAATGAAAGATTTGTCTTGGAAAGTAGTTCTGTGTGGGAGTATACAAGTTGGTAGAATGGTTGAAGCAAGCTGGTTGAGCAAATTAAGTATATATGGAAACATTTTTGCTCTAAGAAAGACACTTGGGAACTATTGCCATCGGAGAACTAGATAAAACCATCTCATTCCTTCATAAAGTTCCACAGTCAACTATTGATTATTCGAAACCATCTAAAGTTGGCACACCAACTGGAGACGAGAGAGTCTGAAACCTCTGAAGTTTAATCTAATGATATAAATCAGAAGCTTCTTTTGTCTCATTTCAAGCAAACTGGTTGACAGTTCACTGCATACCAAGCAATCATAATCAAAGTGAGGAGAAATAAGGGAGAATAGGATACTAGGTCTGATGGGTCTAGGGAAACGTCGTTTCAAGTGGTTAGGGAAATATGATTATTCCTGGCATTGATATTGTACACCTCTATTCTAGGTCGGCTTAGAACACTGGTGGAGCACCATATCGGAGAAGAACAAGCGGGGTTCAGACCAGGACGACAAACTCAGGATCATGTCTTCACATTAAGAAATATCCTCCAGAAATCCTGGGACCGGGACAAGAATATGTACATTGCATGCCTGGACCTCTAATCAGCTTTCGACTCTGTCCCAAGAGAGGAAATATGGGCTGCCCTCAGAAATAAGAAGATGCCAAAGAACTTGGTAGAGGCCATTAAATCAACATATCAGGAACCTAAGGGTTAGGCTCAATAGATTAGAGTCTGGCCATTTTAAGATGGCGAAGGCGGTCAAGCAGGGAGACAGTTTGAGCCCTTTTCTGTTCCTCCTGTTCATGGATGAGGTGGCATCCATATGCAGGAGAAGAACTGAGAGGACGTACCTAGGGAGAAGAAATCTAAACCCAGTAGTACGCAGTTTATTACCAGAAATGTAATACTGTTGTAGTCAAGCGAGAAGTGGGAAGGAATGTCAAACTTCACATCTTCAAGTCAGTCTACCTGCCGATACTGCTGTATGGAGCTGAAGAAAGCTGGGTATTGACGGGGAGACAGGAAAGCAGATTTACCACATCAGAAATGAGGTACTTGAGAATAGTGGTGGAGAAGACAAGAAGAGACTGCGTTCGCAACGAGAGGATTTGACAAGAATTGAAGATTGCCCCGCTAAAAGATCTCCTGGAAAGCAGGCAACTGAAATCGTTCGGCCATGTCATCAGAATGAGTGACCACGGGAACCTCTCAAGAAGATGGACTACATGCCGGATGGAAAAAGACCTCGAGGATGCCCAAGGATGTCCTATCTGGAGTAAATCGATCACCTTAGTAGAAAAAGAGGAAAAGATCTCCTAGCAAGATACCGGGATGAGTTCGGCTCCTGGCTGGATGCTTCCCTACGTTGAAAGGCACTATAGGGAAAAGCGAAAGAAGAAGAAGATATTGTTGATAAAAATGATTCAGAGGTTTTTAATAGAGGTTTGGAAGTGAATAGGTAGGCTATTGAGGTAAATTAAGGAATAAACAGCATGAGAATAACGGTAGGTGCTTGGAACCAACAAGGATGACCTTGTTTTTCTCTATATTTAGCCACAAAAAAAGAGAAAAAAAAAAATAGAGCGTACTTCAACTTGAAAATAAAATAAAATTGTATTGTTTGTTAATAAATTTGATTTTTTAATAACTTCATAGCAATTCCTGTTTTTTTAATCAATCAATCAAAGAAAGTTTTATTAGAAACATTTTAACAAACTTAGGACTTTTATAGCTGATTTTATTAATTCAATGAAATCAAAAATCAATTTAATTATCACAAGCATCTTGGGTTGGAACATATGAAATGTCAGTTCCAACATTTTAGCATTTCCATTTGGGAATATTCTCTGTTTTTTAAAATGCATCAAGCATTCTGAAAAAATGATAGTCAGTTGGAAACAAGTCATTTCATATGTTCCAATCAGCTACTTTGGTGAGTAATTAGTTTCTCACTCCTTAGTTGTAAAAGTAAATAACTCTAGGTTCCTAATTTTTATTCTTAATTTATATGAATTCCAAAAAGTACTATCATTACCTTCAGTACAACCATTCATAAGGCATTATAAAAATTTCCATGGCTTCCATATTAGATCAAAATTATGTTCTTAAACAATTTTACTTACTTTTGTTTTGAAGGGTTTTGCATCCTTGATAAACTCATTCCAAAAAAGAGGACAGGAGTTAATGCTTGTTAATGTACCAAAAAAGTGGAAAAAACTACTTCTCAGTGCTGGAGTCAAGGAGGGCTGTATCAAAAGCGAACTAATAGATGAAATTAACTGTAAGTATATTTAAAATGTCTAAGGTATACAGTAACTAGTAGTAATATAATGAAATGAAACATACAAAATAATTTACAACAGCTTATTTTGCTTGTATAACAAAATACCAGTGACGAAGAAATCAAAGCAGCAAAGTTGGAACTACACATTTATACTAATAGTCATGTGAAATGATTGTATTTCTTATAAAGAGTTCTGGATTTTTTTTTCTTTCAGGGTTTTATCAAACCTACTAATTGAAGACCAGATAAACTATGCCTAACTAAAAGCTCTTTACTTTTTTTTTTAAATCTGTCTTTTGGCTGTCAGTGTAAATTCTTATCAATCAATCTGTCCTCCACAATAGGAAACTGAGTTCAGATAATATTTTCAATATTATCTGCTCAATCGAGAAGAACTTAGGTAAATGATAACATCTGCAAAATTTAGTATTTTTAATCATCTCGATGGAAGCCACTTCTTATAACCCTTTAGGTTGATTCCGAGCAACCTCATGCCACCAAATCATAGCAGCTTACAGCATCATTGGTCTAATAAGAAGTGCTAGCCAAAAATGAGGCCTTCAAACCATTCATTGTATGATATCTCACGGTTAGATGAGGCAATTTGTCAATAGGGGGGGTTTCGAAACAATGGACTGCGAGTACCATCAATACATCCCATTAAGGTTTATTTTGATTACATGGTAACATTTATAATAAATAAATAAATTACAAAAAATAATAATCAAATGTTTTTATTTAATCAATTAAGGAACAATAACTAAACATTAAAACAGGAACAATACACAATGAAACTAAACATTTTAATTGTAATTAATGATATGAGATTTATCCTCAAAACTTAGATCAGCTAGGTCTGTGCCCTTTGGATTTAGTGGAGAAGTCAGTATAACCCTTGGGACTTAGTCGAAGAGAGATCCCTAGCCAACAATAATGTTTTTTTAATGTTAGCAATTTTCAAGATGGTAGTTCTAAAGCAAAGACCTAGAAATTTGCAATAAAAATTTTTGTAAAATGAACAAAAAAGCTAACAAGTATTTTGTGATAATGTTTTAAACAAATTAAGAACTTCATTCAAAGAGGACAGCAAGTCTATTGTGGATAGCTAGCATTCGGGTAAGTCTTCAACTAGTGTCAATCCAGAAAACATCCACCAGGATTTATGAAATCATCCACATTTTGGCCGAAGCTAGAAGCTTTAGAGATGTTGCTCAGATCATAACAATACATTTTAAAAAATTAATATTAATATAGCCGTGTTGTTAGGCTGGTCACCTATCAGGCACCTCCCCAGGTGGCGGATCAGGCCAAAATCAGTCGGGGAAGAGAGGTCTCCAAGCCGTGCTGAAGGCAGGCTCCCTAGGACAGAAGTCTGAAGAAAAATCTGATCCTCTAAGTTGGGGGTTACGGTAGTATCTCAACCCCGGAAAAATTCAAATTACTTTGAATCCTGAACTAAGAAAAGTCTGGCTGATTTCGCGGTTACGTATAATGCCCGTCTGAAGGATATTCGACTTGGATCATGGAATGTTTTGTCGCTTAATCGAGCTGGAGCATTACAGCTGCTCCTAAGCCAATTGGGCACTTATCGGATTGATATAGCTGTTATTCAGGAAATCCACTGGATTGGTAGCTGAATGGTAAGGAATAGAAACTACCCGGTATATTATAGTTGCAATGAAAGGCATCACACATTCCAGACAGGCTTTGTTTTGAGTGGCATGGCGTCCAGCTTGTAATGGGCTTCGAACCAATCAATCCCAAATTGTGCTATCTAAGGCTGAGAGGCCAACTCTACAATTACAGTCTTCTGGGTATACATGCCACGACCTTCTGAGTAGGGGCCAAAGGATTTTTTCTACAGCACTGTGAAACAATGCCTCGACCAATGCCAGCGCTCTGATATAAAAATATTAATTGGAGTTTTTAATGCACAAATTGGAAAATAGCCCGTCTTTCGACCCACCATTGGAAAACAATCTCCATGAAGAAGCTAACGATAATGGGAAGAGGCTTATCAACATGGCAGTATCTAGGGGATTGGGCATTGGAAGCACTCTGCTTCCTCATAAGCGCATTCATATTGCCACTTGGAGATCTAACGATGGGATAACTGTTAACCAGATCAACCATGTATTTATCAACCCAAGGCAAGCATCAGGCCTCTCAGATGTGAGAACTTTTAGAGGAGCCAATGTTGATTCAGACCATTATCTCGTTCTGGCAATAATAAAAGCTAAGCTGTTGATGGTTTGATCCCAGAGGAGCTCACGAAAATTCAACATTGAGGGACTTAAGGACTCTGATATTCGGGCCCGATTTGTTGCTGTTATGGATGAGAAATTTCGTCAGATCACCCTGATAGAAGATGTGGATCAAGTTGGGAAGTTTGCAAATCCACAATGAAGGAGGTAGCCAGCGAAGTACTCAGATATGAAATCTCTTGCAACCAGGCATCTGTGGTTTGATGAGGAATGCCAGGAGGCTATCAATGCAAAGAATGATGCATATCGCCTGATGCTACAAAGAAGGCACACCCGGAGTTCTGCTGAATAATACAGGATTAAAAGAAGCCAGGAGAAATTCTTACATCGGAGAAATAAGAGGAAATGGGAGACAGATCAGCTGATGAACCTGGAAGATCTAAGAATGAGCAATGACCTATGCAGTTGCTACCAGAAAGTGAACTCCAGCAGAAAACCCTTCAACCCTTTTTTAAGTACATGCAAAGAAACACATGGCATTCTCCTGAATGTAAAGCAGATTATATTAGATCGGCGGCAGAATCACTTTGTGAGCCTGCTGAACGATGGAGTTGAGGATCAACCCACACAGGAAGTTCCAATACCAGCTGAGGATCTTGAGCTGCCAGACTTTGATGAGGTTCAGGAAGTCGTTGAAAGCCTAAAAAACAAGTGCAGTAACTACCGGAGCATCTCACTGCTGTCTAGTGCATACAAGGTGCTGTCCAGAATTTTGTTCCTCAGGGTACTGCCTCTGGCAGAAAAAGAGATTGGCAATTACCAGGCTGGTTTTATAAGAGAAAAGGGCACCACAGACCAATTGTTCTCCCTCATGTTGATGCTGGAACGGGTCTGAGAATACAGTGCCCAAACCCACCACCTGTTTGTAGATTTCCAGACCCATTACGACAATGTGAAAAGGGAAGAACTCTATAATCATGCTAAAATAAAATGATAAAATCATGCTCAATATGAAAGTTCTACCCAGGCTTGTGAAATTCATCCAGAAGACAACGGAAGCGGTGCGGTGTTCAGTATGTGTTGATGGTGACTCTCAGACTTGTTGCAGACTTACCATGGTTTACGGAAGAGGGATAGTGATAGTCTTTAATTTAACTCTGGAGGGAGCGGTAAGGGAGTCAGGCATCCAAGTGGAAAGAACAATTTTCAACCGTTCAGCCAAAATACAGGGGTATGCAGATGATATTGATACCATTGGAAGAAATTTTAATGTCATGGTCGAGGCGTTCACAAACCTCAGAGCTGCAGCTGCAAAAATGGGGCATGAAGTCAACCAATCTAAAACAAAATACATGGTGATGAACCCACGAGGGATGCTCCCCTCCAATGTACAAGTGGATAGATGTACATTTCCAGAGCCCAGGAAAATCAACTCCTCCGATTTGAAAGAAAAATACTGAGAAGAATTTTCAGAGTGATTTTCGATGCCGAGCTAGCCTGGCGGTTCAAGAAAAATACAGAGTACTGTACTATGACTGCGATTGTACGTTTCATCAGAGTTAGTCATCTCTGGTGGGCTGGTCAGGATGAGTGCTGTTCCGTTCCAAGAAAGCTCCTCGAAGAAGAAATCCACTCCACCAGAAGACGTGGGTGGCCCAGACTTCGCTGGGTGGACGGGGTAGCCAAGGAAGCACGCACCATTCTGGGAATTCGGGACTGGAGAGTGGCTGCTCAGGGCCGAAATGAATGGCAGACTTTGCTTTGGGTGGCCTTGACCCCTTGCGGGTTGTAGAACTATTGAAGAAGAAGAATGATGTGCCTTAAGATTTAAAGTTTGTCTTATTAAACTATACCTGACCAATCATGGACTATAATCTCCTTAATCATATTTATAATTGTAACATTATTGGGAATAATTTAAGCCTATACACCTATATCAGACAAAATAAAAACTTTCTGTTAATCCTTTTCATTGTAGGTGAGAATATGCAACTGTTGCTGCAAATTGAAGAACCAACAAAGACTGAAACATGCCAGCATGCCGATAAAGAGTCGAATCAAACTGTATAGTCTTTGCTTAGAATTAAGTATTGCAGTTAAGGAATATTTCCTTGGAATTCGATACTGTTAAAAGTCTTATGATACTACCTAAATATTTTTGTAATAAATTTATTTTATTTTTAATTTTTTTTTTTCAAATTTATTACAGTAATAGAAATGAAAATAGTAATCTATGCTGTAAAATTCTCAAGAATAATTATTAAAAGATTATGTTGAACCTAAACTATAGCTGCATCCTATTCATAGGTCAAAGAGACTATCATGTTGAAAAGTAGTTTATTTGGCATGAAACAAAAGTATTGTACCAGCTATAAATACTTCCCTATAGGTTTAATTACAGTTTTCTAGACCATATCACAAGATCTAGTTCCAGACCTAACACCTAATCCTAAGGAATAAATCTAATGATGTATTTTCAAATACAAGGTATACCTTAACGTATGACAATGCTAATAATTTCTGATTTACTTGTATGCTGCTCTAATTCCTATAACTCGACAAAAACTTCCTCATGAAATGAACTTTAGATTAATACATCCGGATTCAAAAAGTATTTTATTAGTGATAGAAAATGAATAATGAACTTCAGAAATCGATATTTCAACGGGTCAAATTGATATTTTTTTATTTAAGAAAGTTTGGGAATTAATCATGAATCTTTTTTAGTCTAACTAGGACCAATTTAATTTTTTTAAATAAATAGAAAAGTTCACATTAAAAATAAAATTATTATTCTAAATTTTAATGTATTTTTTACATTAAATTACTTTTGATGTATTGAATTTTAAAATGCTGCAAATTATCACACAATGGTTTACTATTTTCAAATAGTTATACATCAAAAATATCTAACTCATATGACTTTTTTTCCTTATCGCTTTGGGTTAAAGTCCAATAAAAAATATGTTTGCTATGTCTTTGCTAATATTAGTCCGATTAAGATTTTTTTTTTTATGTTCATCTGTGTAAACAGTTAAATTATCTTTCAAATAAGCATCTGAAATGTTCTAGTAGATGTATCGTTTTCGAGTTAACAAAAAACTAAAGAAAGATGAACCGGTTTCCTAATTAGCATGTACAGAATACTTTATAAAATGTGGACTAAACTAAGTTCAATATTCTATATCTGCTAAATTGGTCCAATTCAGATGATTTTTTGTTTTAGGGGAATTTAATTACTTTTAGAATGATCATAACCAAAACCAAAAAAAAAATTGTTTTTATTTGATTTTTGGATTCTACATATCATGAAACATATCTCAAAATCTTTAATCATTCTTCTTTTTTTTTAAGGCTTTGGAGTAATAATTCCAAAGAACCATATATTTTTCCTCTATCTTCTTAAATGGCCGAGTTATGTATGTATAAAATCTCTAATCGGCCTCCATTTTTGAAACAAAATGGCTGATGGTAATGTGAAATTTTTAGGATCATCGTGGGATGACCTGTGACTTTGGTGCCAAATCTCAAAAAAGTCGGCTGACTAGTATCAGAGAAAAGCTGCAAATGGCTAACGGACAATTTTTTTTTTTTTTTTTTATTCGAATTTTGGATTCTACCTACTTTTGATTCATTAATTAATGGATGGGAGGGCTTATTTTTTTTTTCTTGGACAATTACAAAGGTTCATCATTGAAAATAATAAACCAAAATCAAGAGAAATAATTTATTATTCAAAGTAAACTGTTCCACAAAATTGAACTTCATAATAGCCATTTAATTTTTAATCCAATTCATTAAAATTGAGAATAATTGAATGATCGATGAATCATAACAACACTGAAATATTTTATTATCTTATATTTGCATCAATTTATACATCTAGGGAAGAGTTTATACACACAAAACATTCTCCACAAACAGCAGCACCAAGCCACTAAGTGGAGTTAAAGCATATTGTCTCTAAGGGTGTTGTGAGTTAGTATTATCATCCTCAGTCTGGGTACATCCTTTCCTTAAATCTATTAAGATCATAATTTTAATAAAAATATACCTTTTACACAAATAAAAACGATTACACCATATAAATAATTCTTAATTTCTTAAGCTATTACAGAAATTATACAGTTAAATAATATGTATACAAACAAAACAAATAATATTAACAAAAAAATTAAAATTATATAAATCCTTAAAAACATGTTCACAAACATTTTCCACACACAGATTATATAATTTTATTTATACAATTAAATGTAAATTTATCTAAAAAGAAACTTCTATATAAAAAGTCAAAAGTTTGATATTTGCTTAGATTACCTCCCCCCCTTGGTCAAGGCTCCTCATAGCATCGTGTATTTTGATCAAAAGTGTTCGCACCTATCCTAAACCACAACTAAATCAAATTCAATGAGAGAAGGCACATAACAATATTCAACTTATATGTATCAGATAACTAACTCTATGTACAAATAAATATATATTTACAACCAAAAATAATAAATAAATATATATTCATATTTATATATACCTCTAGTATATTAAAAAAAAAATAACTTTTTATGAACGAGACAGATTGTGAATAGAAGGAGTTGAAGTTCCACGATTTAGTCTCCGAGACCTGTGGACATAAAAAATATCACAATTTAGTAAATATTACTTGATGAATCTGATGAACGGAAAAATAAATACAAAAGGATGATGATTGAAATTGTATTGCCTTAACTCAAAACTTCAAGTATAAAATAAAATAGCACATAAAAAAATAGGTTTAGGTTAATAATGTTTTACACAGTAGTCTTTTTCAGTGACACTTGAAAAAGAGCAAACCCTCTTTGTGGTGAATGAGCCATTCTGATCTGTTCCATGAAAAGAGTGATTTTGCCCATCTCTAATAGTATTCATATTCATTCAAACATTTTTTTAATTTTAAGAAACATTAACTTAACCTTTAAATTACAAGGTCGGTTCGGATACAACCCGGGAGGAGGAAAGTTTTCTTTGTCATTTACTTTATTACTTCTACACTGTCCTCATAGAGAGCAAGAAAGAACATGTTTTTCCCTCTAGGGCCATATCCGATCCACAACTTGTGGTTAAAAGGTTAAGAATTTTAATCCAATGAATGGTATCTAAATGGCATTGGTTTTGGAATGTTTGAAGAATGATGGGAGAGTCCCAAGTGCATGTAGGAGTGAAGAATAGTTGGCAAGGGAAAGAAGATAGCTTGGAAGGAATCCTTCTGGAACAAAACCACTGAGAAATGGCAATCCATGGTTTATGACAGCCAGGAACAAGTCTAAGGAAGCTGTAAAAGAAGCCAAAAGCTTTAGGGTTATTTCGGGATAAGCTAACCCAAGTTCACAGGGAAAACAAAAGCTCCTTTGGAGAAAAATAAAAGCACTAGGAGGCCGCAAAATTATAGGATTAAGGAATAATAAAAATGACCAAGGTGAAATGGTCTCAGATGATAAGGGCATTCTGGAAATCAGGAGAAAACATTATGAAAGGCAATTCTGTAACTTTTTGGATCCTATGAACAATCAAATTAAGAGGAACTAAGTATGATTTTAGTATGATTTACTTGCATAAATGAGGTCTTCCTGACTTAAAGGACTTTCATTGTTTCTGTACATGTTAATTGGCAGAGGTAGTATAATAGATACATTTATAGTGGTAACCTCACTAAAATCAGTCTTGCCTTAAGGCAGGTTGGGTTTTTGTAAATAAATAAAATTTATACTTTGATTAAATATTTAAAAAAAGATAATTTGAAAAAAAAGTTAAACAAAATAAATCAATATTCCATTTAAGTGTTTTGGTTTAAATGAATGCATAAATAACTATTGATAAGTAATATAACCATTAAAAGACATGTTCTAAATGAATAATTCTATGTTCGGGATACCTGAACAACAAACCTAATGTGTGACCCAAGAATAAAGTTAATTTATTTAGTAATGTACTGAGTGTTAAAATTTATTCCAAAATCTCAGTAACTTGGACAATTATAGAAATAAAAAAAAAAAAAACTTACTCTATATCCTCGTAATTGCTTGAAATTAATGCTTAATAAATCTGCGCTTGTTAACTAAACCATGTTTGTTTTGATGGCTTGAATCTCTGGATAAACAAACAAGAAAAATATTATTAACTAGCTTCTTATCTACAGATACGGTTAGCATTTTTACCTATGGTTTTCGTTTTAAAAATCAAACCTAGTGCATTAAGAATATATTCTAGAATTCTAAAATTCTCTAATATATTTTCTATTACCTCTAATTATTACTATAAAAAATTTGTTTTACTGCTTCCACTATTTTCTGATGTAAGGTCCAAACAATATTAGGTAATGTTCAACTCATATAAGATAATTAATCAAATAACTGGTCTGCTGCAGAGGTCATGCCAAATGTCAGACAGGATTTTGCTAGTACTAAAAGGAACCACTGCAAGTTCTTACTTGCTATACAACAGTCATAATAGTTGTCATCTCATTCACCTGGGTCAAAAATCCACTTACTTTATCTGTTTAGTGACGAAAGTCAAGAACTGTTATCTACATAAAGCAAATTAATGTGACTATAACATATTTTTAAAAAATAAAAAGGACTAGACTTAACTTAAGAATTCTTTATTCTTTCCACCACCAAGTTGTGCCTGCTTGTGTTTAATCATAAGATTTAAGCATGTTCAATGTCCCCATAAGAAATTTTATTTTTTAAAATTATTTATTTATTTAAATAAAAATTCACTAATGCGGTGGAGCGCATCTGGTGTATCTGTTAATGTTTTTTTGTTTTACCAAGGTTTCATTAATAAATCAATTCATATGATTGCATATAGGAAGGATCTTTTAAAAAAATAAAATTAAGTTATAAATTATACATAAAGACAATTAAAATGAATGTTAATAGTATTTATTTGGAAATTTTGACTGGAAATAGTACAACAAAATATTTGTAAATGGATACATAATTTTAAAAGGAAAATACATGCAAAAAAATTTATATGAAATTAGAAAAATAAGATATGAACCCTGAAGAACCCCGGCTTAAGTGTAAAAAGCTTAATAAGGTTATATCAGTTCACTATTATCTTAAAGGACATTATATAATAAATTTTCCATAATTAATTAAATTGTTATATCAATTTTAGAGAAATTTCTAATCAAAATTATACAACATCAAGAAAAGGGTTAATTGCAATATTAATTAAATTTACAATTCAATTTAATTAGTAAAAAATAAAATTTAGAAAGTTACATAAAAAAATTATGTTTTTATGTTAGTTTTAACAACCTTTTACTTTTTTAGTAACTAAATCATAACTTATAATGTCAAGTAGAGGACTAGTATTTCATAGGCTGCCATAGCCCCTGCAACAGACCACTACCAAACTACAAAATAATAGAATATTTATTACCTATACTGGTTATCCCTCACTGCTAAGTCCCCAACACTTGGTGAGATACTGTCCCTTGAGCTGCCTCTACAAGATGCCAGTTTGGATTCGAGGGCCTGAAACAGAATTATTTTTAATCAGTAATTTGAACATCAATCACTTTTTCTTTAAATATAGCTCTGATAATATTCCAAAGAATACCCTAATTCCTGATTATTATACCAGAAAAACTAACTTAAGTGTAACACATTAAATTATAACTCTATAAACAGATAACCAAACGCATGATTATGTCGAGATTGAATATGATTCTTATACAAATTTACCAATGGGGCAATGGTATGGAATAAGTAAAGCATATTACAAATTCTTCCTTTTCATTTTTATTATTTTAATTGTAATGTATTTAATATATGGCAAATAAATATGCCAAACAAAAGTAATATGACACGAAAATGACCTACTGAAGAAATATTTCGGATGCTTAAGAGTAATGCATAGTTGGGAAACAAGATAATGAACCAATGGTTCTGATTGCGTAAGTGATTATAAAGGAAGGATATGCATTTGGTTTGGACCAAGTATAAAAGATAAAGTGATTGAGGTTGCTATAAGAGGAACAGATACCAATAGGAGATTTGAGGGTTTCATTGAGCTCCACAGCTCGAAAATGTAGGTTCAAATAGGTATATTTATAATCATTAGGGCAAATTTCTTATAGAGTTTAGTTAAATGCTGTAAATAGTCTGAATTGATGAGTATTTCTTGTTGTTTCAATATTTTATAAGTTTCAAGATTAAATCAAGGATAATAGATTTGCCCTAAATAGGCTATAGGGACCTTATTAAACAATACAGGACAGAATTTCATAGGTTCAGAAAGTTGGAAAACTGAAGATATTTATTATTTCTAGAATTAAAAAGCGAAAAGAAAGGACTAAGGCCCTAAGAGGACTTTTTCTTCAACTGGTACATTAAAGCGATCAGTCAGCAATTGGGTGCTAACTGACAGACAGTTAGAAGCATCTTAGGTCAATTAAGATAAACTAACTAGGAGCAATCTGAGGTCAAAATAAACTTCATCATGGCCTATCTCAAGCCAGGATGAGAAAGGAGGAGGAGGAGAAGTAACAACCTCGCTAAAAAACCAGTGTTCAGCTGACCCGGCTAAATAGCACACTGTCAAAGGGTCCTGGCCTAGGGTTATAGGTGAAAACCGGCCAATGGTCTCAAGAGCGGAAGAAGAAGGCCTCGCTTCTCAACGACCAAGAAGGACCAAGAGCCAGAACCCTACTGTCTTATAGGTAGGAGAACAGACTCCAATGAATAAATGGAACAAAATCCTGAACACAAAAAGTCAGCGGAAGTCATGTTCAAAAAGTCACCAATGAACTCCTAATAAACAAACTATTTAATAAAACATTTAATTAGATTATAAAATATTTAATAAAACTATTTAATAACAGCTTTAAGACAGGAGTATTCCCAAACTGTTGGGAAGCAGTCATCCTAATTCCTATTCTGAAAGCAGAGAAAAATAAAGCCCAGCCTGAAAAGTACAGATCTATAAGTCTCCCAAGAAACATGAGAAATGTCATGGAAAGAGTCATAAATAACCGCCTAGCCTGGATGCTAAAGCCAAAAAAAGTCTTTATCCCACAACAGGCAGATTTTCGGAAAAACAGGTCTACAGATCAGGTGGCAGCCATTACACAAGATAGAGGATGGCTTCCAAAAGGGGGAACACACAGTAGCAGTGTGTATTGACCTGGAATTAGCTTTTGACAGAGTTTGAAAAAGTACACTGCTTCTAAAGGTCTGCAAAAGGGAGAAGCTTAAGATGGCTAAAGAGCTACCTCACCAATAGACAAGCAAGAGTGCAGGTAAATGGAGCAAAAAGCCAACAAAAAAAGAAAAAAAACGGAGTACCACAAAGCAGTGCTCTCTCACCAACTCTCTTTAACATCTTCATTGATGCTGTGGCATTGAATATGACAAAAAGAGTCAAAGCCTCTATATACGCTGATGACCTTACACTATAGTCTCGCTCAAACTCACTTGCAGGCTCCAGAAAGCTTTTGATATCATCAGCAACTAGGCAACAGATTGGGGAATGAAAATAAACTCACAGAAAACAAAATATACTATATCTTCACCCTCTCCAAAAGTGAACAACTGAGACTTGAGTTCAAAATTGGGCTTTCAGCCATACAACCGGAAGAAACCTCAACATATATGGGAATAAAGTTGGACAAAAGGCTGGCGTGGAGACAGCACATAGAATAATGCACAACGAAGGGCTTCAAAAGACTATGCCTTATGAGAAAGATCACAGGCTTGGCCCTGGAGAGCTGATCATAAAACTCAGCAAAACCTCTATGTGGGCTACCTCCGACCAGTACTGGAATATGGCACATAATTATGAAACAAGCTGGGGCACATCGACATACACCAACTTCAAAAAAGGCTCGATGAGGTCAACACCTCTCAAAAAACTCGAAACCCTGACCAAATTACCATCCCTCATAGACAGAAGAGATCTAAAGTTCTTAAACTTGGTATCCAAAGCCAAATACATCCCAAAATAGCTGCTAAGAGAGAGGCTCACCCTCGAGTATTCAGTCAAAATCAAGAGGAAGAGTCTTACATCAAAATCCTACAAGAAGAGCTCAACACGCGAGATATACAACTGGCAACATTTCTTTTCTTCTCCCACCCGGAGATATTCCCACAAAGAAAAGAATATTTGACACCATACCAGGTATAAATAGCAAAAACGAATTGCTGCCAATCAAACTGCTAAACTGGACTCTGGTGTTTATCAACAAGGAGTACCTGCCACAGGATTGGAGAAGAGCCTTCACAGACGATTCTGTAGCAGAAGTTAATGAGGGTGCCATAGAGGAATGATGATCAGACACTATATGAACGATCCCCCAATGTGATTGCGGTGAATGAGAACAAACAGCTTACTATACCCTTCAGTCCTGCAGAATGCTTGATAATGTAGACACAAAAATTTGGCCAGAACCAGGGTCGTTGGAGAGGAAGCTGTGCGGAAACTTTGAGGATCTCAAGAGAATCACCGAATTCTTGTTTTTGTTGACTAACATAGTCATCTAAGGGAGGAACATGACCTGTAATTCTAAAAAATTGAATCAGTTTATCTGATCTTACTTTATTATTTATTAAATAAATTACTTATGAAATCAATTAAGATAAAAAAAAAAAATAGTTTAGAAATATTGTGGTAGTCTCATTGTGCTGTCAGAGGTTCCGAAGGGCCCACAGACTCTGAGTCTCTGGTAGCACAAAGAGAAATATGAAGAGCTAAAGTTTTGCAAGTCTGGACTATTCAGAGAAAGGACACAGTCATAGCAACAGAACAAATATTAAATAAAACTAAAAAATTGAATTAGAAAGGTACAAGCATGGATATGAAAATTCTACTTTCTGCAAAAATTAAAAATTATATTACATACCTTCTTCTTTTATTAATTTTATCCAAAAAAAAAGAATTCATATATGAAACAATGAGATAGTAACTGGCTAAATTTAGTTAATGTAAAAGTCAAACAATACGATATTTTCTCTCATCAAAAGTCGAATCACTAATTTTATTTTAACTACAAATGAAAGATAAATTACTAACATAAAAAAAAGATGGGTATATGAATAATAATAAAGTTTACAGTTGAGCCTCTATGTATAAGGTGAAAAAAATTTACAATTTACAATAAATTGAAAAACTAATATTAAAAGAATCACATTTCAATGTTTAAGATTCTATCTGGAATCTATCTATCTTTTTAGAGATAGATGAAAAAGTTAATCATAAATGGAAAATTATTTTTATTCAGTGCTCTGTTATATCAAATCAGGTTTAGTAAAATAGTTTCTGATCTCAAAGGATTAAACTTCATTTTCCTATTTATTGATCAAAGCTTTATGGTTTCTTCTACAGGTTCCCAATTTTCAAATATAAAGATCCAGCCTATTTGTTTTCTATAAGGAACTTTTAAATTTTAAATCATAACTGTCTATAGGTAGCAAGTAATTTGACAAATTTTACGTTTGTAATAAGAAATGTTAATCAATACATAGAAATTATATTCAGTAAATAGAATTTTAATTAATTTACTATTTTCAAATAAAATTTTAAGGCTCCTAAACAAATTCAATATCGATTCTGGATTTATTAAGGTGATACTGTATCTGTATCTAATAGTATTTATAACTGATATAATTTTGTGTCAATTCATAAAAATGCTTCTTATCTAAAGGATCCATGATAAAAAAAAAAAAAAGAAAAGATAAGTAGCTGCTTAAATAAATTAGTAATTAGGACTTTAACAACAAAATAAAAGTAAGAAAAAATAATTATTTATTGATTTTTCATTAAATACAGTTAACACTCCGTCAATCGCACCACTTGGAATCACATGGACAGTTGTGAGATCCACAAGTACAAGTGGAAAGATTCGTTTTTAGAGGTTACAGGTTATTTATCTTCATTAAATAATAATAATAATAATTTTATTCGGGGGTCGAGGTGGCCGAGCGGGTTAACGAGTTCGAATTCCGGCACCGGCATGAATTTAATTTAATTTAATTTAATACTTCAAGCAATTTATCCCGCCCCCCCCGGATATGTGAGGCCCGTCAGCCTACTTGGAGGCAACTCACAAAAAAGCCGGATGTAGGAGTGATGACCCTACCCCGTGTACCTGAATTGAGAATCATATGAATACTATCGTATGAATTGGTATGAATACCACATCGTGCGGCCAAGGATCTCCACGGTCTACAGTGACAACAGAAAAAAAATAAATAATAAAAAAATAATTTTATTCAATTTTTTTTTTAATTTACTGTCTTATAACTATATTAAATGTTACCATGTTTCAACATTTCACAGTGTGTCATATGCAAATCATATCAAAGACAAATCATAGGCCCACTTGTGCTTTATTATGAAACAGGGTGTGCCTATAAAATAAAGTACAAGTTGGACCTATAATTTACACTGTGAAATGTCGAAACACGGTAACATTTAAAATAGTTATATTAAAAACAGTAAATTAAAAATAAATGAATACAATTATTATTGCATTAAGACGATAAATAACCCATAACCTCTAAAAACAAACCTTTTCACTTGTACTTTATTATGAAATAGAGCCCAGATGGCATGAAATAGAGCCCAGATGGCATGAAATAGAGCCCAGATGGCACCATACTCCCATCACTTCACCTGACAGTGGCACCTAAAAACGAGAATGGGTTTACGTGAATACCAGTCAATTTCTCATATTAATCCATGATATTACTGTCATCAATGATAAAAAAGCCTACAAAATCTTCAAGCCTACAAATATAAATCAATGGATAGATATTAATTCATACTGTACTAATATTAAAAGAAGAGATAAAAGTAAACAAATGAATAAATATTTTCAAACACTAAAATATACGAGAACAGTAAAATTAAATATTGTTATTTTATGATTCCTGATTTACCATTCCTAATTAATAATTCTTTATAGAAATTAAACTTTTTCACCAATTTAATCCTACTCAAAACAAATCATATAACATTACCTTTGTTTACAAAAGTGGCGTTCAAAAAGATAAAAAAGGTACAAAATTGGCTTTATTGCTTATATTTTTAAAAAGGTTAAATTTAAATAACTAAAAAAGTGATTGCTTTAATATTAATAAAAAAGGTCAATAAATATGAAATATATAATCTTCTCTTCATAAATAATTGTGCACAACTACATTTAATCTAAATGCAGAACAAAATAAACCTCAAGAGGATGACTGAAGGACCTAAAAGAATAAGGCTTATGACACCAGGAGGTTTGATACCAATACCACCATCAATAGTCAATATATCGTCTGTCTTTCACTGAATCCTGTCAAAACCTTAAACCACTAGATCAGAACTAGCACAAACAATCCTCCTACTAAGGTCTTAGTCTACCCCTCACAAATTTGCCCATTGGCTACGCAGCGGTTACCTTTTTAGCGATTTGTTCAACATCTAGCACAACAATTTTACAAATATATTCCTACAAACATATTATTATTATTCCTAAATACATTACTTCAATTATAATTAGTTGGCACAGTCCCAATGATTCCACATTTTGCAGTCCTCTGAATTTCCAAGTTGAAATATTTTTTAGAGAAGAGCAAAATATTCTATACAATGCTTTATTTTCAAAAACATTAAGCCGTTGGTAATAAAAAGAACAAACTTTAAATATTAACATAAGGAAAAGGGTAAAAAAAAAACTTCCACTCATGCTACTGTTTATTATGTATTATATACAAAGTACTGTTCTTTAATAACTGAACAATGCTCTGTGACAAAAACATTAACAGAGACAAACATGCAAACCCATGCATTGAACATTACTTAAAATGGCTTTTAAAATAAATAGATGACATAATTAAATATTCTATTTAATAAATTACAACAAAAAATACTCTAATAATTATGTTAAAGAAACTAATAATACACATAATGATGAGTAAAAAATTAAAATAATATATTCACAATTAAAACAGATAAAAATACAGTGAAAAGAAAAATGTACAAAAGCATTATATAACAACTGCCTGTGTTTAACTGGCATATCACAGTAGAATTGTATTCCCTATTTGATTTGAAATATATACAATACACGGCAAAACTTTTATCAGCTGAGATTTGTAAGGATCGGTGTAGAGCAGATGCACTTTATCTTGTCGCAACGTGCACACAGCAAACGCTCAAGCTATATAACATAATAAATTAAAATAGAAAATACAATTTTTAAAAAAACTATTACTTAATTATAGGTTTATCAAACGTCATTTTTCAGAACAACTTCACTAAAAGATGATTGAATATGACAATTTATCAAAATATGATTCAATGGTTTCTAGATTCATTTCTCCTTGAATATAAGATTATTTTATTCTCTCTTCAGAATATCTAAGACTTCAAGGAGAAACTGAATTACGGAAGACATTTTCATAACATCACTGTAGGCATTGTTATCTTGTTGATAAATTAAAAAAATAAATTGTAAAAATTTCATCAAATTGCAGGAAGCAGTACAAGGAAGTATACAGACAAAAAGGCAGAAAAGAGAGTTTGTTTAATTTATTGTTATGCATTTTAAGAGGTCAATTTATGCATGATGGACGGCCGTCAAGACTTGACAAAAAGGACCAAAAGGTGCACTTGGCAGACTAGTTATCCTCACCAATACGAGTATTCGTAATGTCTATAGAAGAACTCTTAGTTATTTACAAGTGGCCCAAAATAAATTAAGTTGGTTGCTTGACCATTTTTATTTTTTTTAATAATTTGTATATTGACTCTTCCATGTTTCTGGAGATAAAAACAGATAGAGATTTTTTTCCAAATGTGTTTTTTATAATTTTTTAATATTTGAAATTCTTCAATTTTTTTTTTAATTTAAGCGTTAATATCTACAATGTGACTGGAGTTAAAAATCTAAAATTCACAAAAAGTTACATTTTTTTATTTTTAATATTTTTAGATTTATGGTAAATGAAAAACTTAATTGTTTATTTGCTTGGTTAAAGCTTGGTGACTATTCGAAAATGGAGAAAACCATAGAATGCAAGCATTTGCGGTTTCATCGATAGTTCAAAAACTATATGACTTAGAAAGATCAAACACCATTTTAGATGTAATGGCTTCAGCTAAAAAACATTTTATTACTACATTTAATGTATTCCTAATATGATAAAAATTGACCTGAAATTAAATTCATTTAACTCAAATTTCAGTTTTCAAACAATTTTTTTAATGAGAAGGAGTGTTCTAAATTTATCTCTTTGTGTGGTGAGTAGATCTCCATTATTAGGCAACCAGAATAAATATCAAACCAGCCACATGTATCCTTGTTTGGTTTTAATGATTTTTTAATATTTGACTTATATTTAAGTCACAGTTTTTAAACTTTCGGCAAAACCGCAAATGCTTGTATTTATTGAAATTGGCCAGTGAAATTGAAGAAAAATGGCTATCATTTATAGAAAAAACAGAAGATTTTTTAAAGAAGGGGAAAAAAAATTCTCTAACTGTTTTTGTCTCTAGAAACATGGCAGAATCAACAAACAAATAATAAAAAAAATTAAAAATCCTCAAGCAACCATCCTTAGACCAATTCTTATGGATTGACCCAAAAAATGGTTTAAACACCAAATAGTGTTAGGTCTTACAGTTTCACATGGTCAATATCCAAAACTTGAACATAAATTAATCTCAAGTAAAACTGTCCTACTACAAGATTTAAAACATTGTTGCATATAATTTGTGAGCTTCCAATCCTTGATAGCTCTAATGGTAACTCATTTTATTTTTTTCAAATACATTTTTTTT